>CM037860.1:17998453-18010240 GCA_021292105.1 Anadara kagoshimensis | reverse complement strand
CATTGTTCATGATTCCAATGACGTAATTACAAAACGGCAGCCAAGTTTGGATTTAAACATAATTTCTGTTTATATCCTAAATGTTGTGTTATTTCAAAAAACACGCTACCGGTTCCACATCTGACATTGCTGACAAGTAGTTCCCATCATTCCACAACTTTTGAACACATTGTTCATGATTCCAATGACGTAATTACAAAACGGCAGCCAAGTTTGGATTTAAACATAATTTCTGTTTATATCCTAAATGTTGTGTTATTTCAAAAAACATGCTACTGGTTCCACATCTGACATTGCCGACAGTTAGTACCCATCATTCCACAACTTTTGAACACATTGTGCATAATTATAATGACGTAATTACAAAACGACAGCCAATTTTGGTTTTTAGCTGTTCTATGTATTATTACTGTAAAACCAAAAATTGTGTTATTTCAAAAAACACGCTACCGGTTCCCCATCTGACATGACCGACAAGTAGTTGCCATCATTCCACAACTTTTGAACACATTGTTCATGATTCCAATGACGTAATTACAAAACGACAGCCAATTTTGGTTTTTAGCTGTTCTATGTATTATTACTGTAAAACCAAATGTTGTGTTATTTCAAAAAACACGCTACCGGTTCCACATCTGACATTGCTGACAAGTAGTTCCCATCATTCCACAACTTTTGAACACATTGTTTATGATTCCAATGACGTAATTACAAAACGACAGCCAATTCTGGTTTTTAGCTGTTCTATGTATTATTACTGTTAAACCAAAAATTGTGTTATTTCAAAAAACACGCTACCGGTTCCCCATCTGACATGACCGACAAGTAGTTCCCATCATTCCACAACTTTTGAACACATTGTTCATGATTCCAATGACGTAATTACAAAACCGCAGCCAAGTTTGGATTTAAACATAATTTCTGTTTATATCCTAAATGTTGTGTTATTTCAAAAAACACGCTACCGGTTCCACATCTGACATTGCTGACAAGTAGTTCCCATCATTCCACAACTTTTGAACACATTGTTCATGATTCCAATGACGTAATTACAAAACGACAGCCAATTTTGGTTTTTAGCTGTTCTATGTATTATTACTGTAAAACCAAAAATTGTGTTATTTCAAAAAACACGCTACCGGTTCCCCATCTGACATGACCGACAAGTAGTTGCCATCATTCCACAACTTTTGAACACATTGTTCATGATTCCAATGACGTAATTACAAAACGACAGCCAATTTTGGTTTTTAGCTGTTCTATGTATTATTACTGTAAAACCAAAAATTGTGTTATTTCAAAAAAATGCTACCGGTTCCACATCTGACATGACCGACAAGTAGTTCCCATCATTCTACAACTTTGGAACACATTGTTCATGATTCCAATGACGTAATTACAAAACGGCAGCCAAGTTTGGATTTAAACATAATTTCTGTTTATATCCTAAATGTTGTGTTATTTCAAAAAACACGCTACCGGTTCCACATCTGACATTGCTGACAAGTAGTTCCCGACACTGCAGCCAAGTTTGGATTTAAACATAATTTCTGTTTATTTCCTAAATGTGTTATTTCTGTTTATTAAAGAAATGTTGTGTTATTCCAGTCGTTATCGATGTCCAATTTAAACATGACTCCTTTGTTTGTAATAAAAAACTAGCTAGATGACAAATCTTCAGTTCAGAATAATGATATTGGAACGTAAATCACCTGCTATAAATTTGCCCTACACTCCTGTCATTCCGATATATAGCTACATATACACAGGTAAAATTTGAAAAAATTTAATTGCCACTAAAAGCTTTGTATATCATGGCATTGGATTGAGAAAAGAAACATGGTGGCATATTTATATACGAAAGACTTTTTCGATTTCCACATATATTAAAGCTTTTCACCTGACTTTACAGCAGAATACTTCAAACACAACCTGAATATTTTATCCAGGACAATTACAATTACAATTACAAATGTATAGGTTGGTCAAAATAAATGGGGGGGGGATGAAATTGAAAGAGAATGAAAGAATACCTTCAAAGAATTGCTAACAAAATACACATTAACAATGAGTTTTGAATTTATCTATTTTCTTGTTCTTATCACACATAGGCACTATGTAAGAAACAGTCCTTTCAGTGTTTCTATACCCGTAACTACGATGCATTTTTAACAGGAGCATTTATAACCAGAAGTGCATTTAACTATTTTTCCGCATGACAGTTTTTTTTCCGCATGACAGATATTAAGAAATATATGTTTACTTACCTGCTACAAGTTTCAAGTCCCCCTACAAATAATGAACCCCTGCAAGTGCTCTCTCTACCAACTGACTGTCATACAACAGTCAACATAGATTTTAAAAAATACATGAATCAGTGTGTGTCATTAACAAAAAAGAAAAATCAAAGCTGAAAATAATAAATTTCTTAACCTATTTTGGGGATCTTCCATCTAGAATGAGTTCAGGAAACTACAGTAACTTTTATTTCCTCAATGCTTTTAAAATACAATAAAGTAAATGGTTACCATTCTAATTATCAGGCCTGAAAACCCCTTAAAAGAATAACACGTGGAATAATAAACAAATGAACCTACCTTGTAAAACATTCTTTAGTACATTATTTCCAACATCAACACGTTGTATCTAGGATGTTGATTACACTGCTAAATCCAATAGGTAACATGTGAATTTTCTAATCACTAACAAACAGCTTAATCCAAATGTAACACACAGTGAATAGTCAAAATCACAAATAAACAGCTAAAACCAAATGTAACACGCCGTGAATAGTCAAAATCACAAATAAACAGCTAAATCCAAATGTAACACGCCGTGAATAGTCAAAATCACAAATAAACAGCTAAATCCAAATGTAACACGCCGTGAAAAGTCAAAATCACAAACAGCTAAATCCAAATGTAACACGCCGTGAAAAGTCAAAATCACAAATAAACAGCTAAATCCAAATGTAACACACAGTGAATAGTCAAAATCACAAATAAACAGCTAAATCCAAATGTAACACGCCGTGAATAGTCAAAATCACAAATAAACAGCTAAATCCAAATGTAACACGCCGTGAATAGTCAAAATCACAAATAAACAGCTAAATCCAAATGTAACACGCCGTGAAAAGTCAAAATCACAAATAAACAGCTAAATCCAAATGTAACACACCGTGAATAGTCAAAATCACAAATAAACAGCTAAATCCAAATGTAACACACAGTGAATAGTCAAAATCACAAATAAACAGCTAAATCCAAATGTAACACGCCGTGAATAGTCAAAATCACAAATAAACAGCTAAATCCAAATGTAACACGCCGTGAATAGTCAAAATCACAAATAAACAGCTAAATCCAAATGTAACACGCTGTGAATAGTCAAAATCACAAATAAACAGCTAAATCCAAATGTAACACACAGTGAATAGTCAAAATCACAAATAAACAGCTAAATCCAAATGTAACACGCTGTGAATAGTCAAAATCACAAATAAACAGCTAAATCCAAATGTAACACGCCGTGAATAGTCAAAATCACAAATAAACAGCTAAATGCAAATGTAACACACAGTGAATAGTCAAAATCACAAATAAACAGCTAAATCCAAATGTAACACGCTGTGAATAGTCAAAATCACAAATAAACAGCTAAATCCAAATGTAACACGCCGTGAATAGTCAAAATCACAAATAAACAGCTAAATCCAAATGTAACACGCCGTGAATAGTCAAAATCACAAATAAACAGCTAAATCCAAAAATGCAACTGGTGAATAGTCGAAGTCACCAATAAACAGCTAATTCCAAATGTAACACATGAATATAAACAGCTAAATCCAAACTTTAATATGTATATCGTTAAGTTGCACCTGTTAGAATGATGCTGGATGTATCTGTGTGATGACCCGATGACACTGATGATCATCCCATGTGGTGCTTGTCTTAATAACCAGTCCAGTTGATTTTTCCGAGGGGTTCAGCTGAAAGAGAAATTCCAAGATATTTATAATATAACAAAAACATAACTCTGTAATGACTTATGAGAAAAAATTATAAATTCTAATTGACATTGCTAGATTCTTCTTCAAAAATTAAAAAGTAAAAATAAAGTTTTTCTGATAAATAGGCGAAAAATAATCATAAGTACTTCGGGTTTTTTTTATTATTTCAAACAAATATGAGATTTTAAAAATGATCAAAATCTGGCATTTTATAGCTAAGGTTTTCTATAATTTAATTTATATCCCTTTTAACAACAAATGTCCGCATATTTATCAATTTTCATTAAACTGTGAGTAATTAGGTAATTGATTAAAAAGTAAAAAAAAATTTTTTTAAACAGTGTTAAGTTGAATAATGGTGTTTAATGTCCCAATCAAGAATATTTGATTATATTGATACGTCACAAGCCATAGGCGAGGGTGCAGAAATTTTGCCTGTGCGTTCTGCTGAAGGCATTATACAGCAGGGTTCCTTATCGTGCCATGCCTACCATCATACAGGACCTCATTTATTTAAGTTTCCATGCGAAAGAACCATAAGTTTCATTTTTTAAAGTCGAGTGCTTTTCGAAAGAACAGTCACTACCCACTTTCAAGTCTTGGGTCAGACCGATCAAGGTTCTAACTCACGACCATCCACTTCATCAATAAAGAGGGCCGTTGAAGACAGAAATTTGGTTTATTACGTAGCAATTCACAACAGAATAAAATTCCACCTTTTTGTCCAATACCACCCCCATCAGCCTCTGTCTCTCCCTCTTTCTCTCTCTCAGAAAAATCTGTTGACCTTGGGTTTCCTTCATGTCATTCTGACATATAGAAGAACTACCAGTACGACATAGTAATGGTCGTTTCGTGTTGCTTGCTTGATTGATTGATTGATTGTGCAGTGTACTCAGGGGAATGTGCATGGAGATGTTTTTTAACGTGTCACATTTCAATTTGGAGTTCTATTAGTGAAAGGAAAAATATCATTGTGGGCAAAATGTGGGATCAATTACTGCTGGTACATGTATAATTAGGCAAACCTCGAAGGAGGAAACTCAAGTGCCCGGAGAAAACTGCTAACCTTTGGTGAGTGAATTGACAAAGTATTTCACATAGGAACTGCCCATGAGAGATTCGAACCTAGGCGGTGGCCATCAAACAAGGATTCATGTGAACTAATGCCATTTTCTGTCAGAGATCTGGAGCATGTACCAGCCATGTTGAACCACAGATCGTTGTTACTATACTATGCTGTGTATCACTTTTATTCAAATTAAATGATTGACATAAACCTTGGAAGAACATAAAGAACTACAATGTACAATGTATCAAACAATAAGCATGATGGTCAAATAACATGTACATAATAAATACATAATGAAACCTACATCTATAGCTGCAAGACAATAGCCCGTTTCCAGAATAATCCCATGATATTGTTCACCCTTCATGTCTAAAACAATACCAAAATTTACAAATATATGCATTTATCCATTGTACTACCATTAGAATCTCCCTCTCAGTATTAAGTATATTTTACCTTATGGGGTTATTCAAACAGATTTGTTTGTAAACACAGTGCAATACACATGGTAAACCTCATAATTTTGCTAGTGCCCCAAAATAAAACAAATAACCATTGAGTCATGTAAAAAATTTTAAAACCTTTGGAAATGAA
Source organism: Anadara kagoshimensis (assembly GCA_021292105.1). Taxonomy (NCBI): domain Eukaryota; kingdom Metazoa; phylum Mollusca; class Bivalvia; order Arcoida; family Arcidae; genus Anadara; species Anadara kagoshimensis. The sequence goes on along the minus strand of CM037860.1, from coordinate 18,004,562 downwards.
AACTCTGTTGTAATAATAATAATAACAATAATATATACACCCTTCCGATAAATCGCGACACCTGGCGGGAGTGCCATGATGAATAGTAGAATTTGACGTCATACAGGGAGTTGTGAAAGGAAATACTAGCATTTCGTATTTTCCCTCAATAAAATATTGTTTTAAAATTAAATATTCAATTTCAATTTTAATTACATATCGCTGGTATTTTATTCCATGACTTTTTGAAAAATAAATATATTTTTTCATTAAAAATTTTAAAAATTCATTTTAATTGTTACATAATAATAACTGTTCCATGACATATTTGATATTGTAATACCAAGTCATGGGCAGTCATTCGGAACTAATTAGGGCTCTGATTTTGATTACCTAAGTTACAGGAGAGAAAATGTTTCGCTCCAACCTAAGGACAATTTCCAGGTCTGGGATCCGCCCGAAACGGGGGATAAATCGAAATCGCCTGATCGGGGGATAAAGCGTTTAAGCGTTATTATGACTATAACATCGCGCATGCGCATTTCATTTGTTTGCCTAGAAACGGGCTTAAAATCAAGTAAAATTGATGACCTTTTATAAAAAACGGCCGCGGGGATTCATTTCTAAGTAGGGGGACTTAAAAATTTGAACAGTTACAGTAAACATATATTTCTAAATATTTGTCGTGCGGAAAAAAAATCTGTCGTGCGGAAAAAAAGTTATAAGCTCTTAAAAATGCACTTCCGGTTATAAATGTTCCCGTTAAAAATACATCGTAGTTACGGGTATAGAAATGCTAAAAGGACCGTTTCTTACCTAGTTCAGATGTGTGATAACCAACTCTTTGAAGATATTTTTGGTAATTTTCTGTCTGAATTTTGTCCCCACCACCATTAAATACCAAAATGTTTTTAAAGAATTTACAGTCTACACATTCTTTCATGAAATAACTTGTAATTGTTCAGAATAAAATGTCCAGGTTGTGTCAGAACTTTTATTCTGTTGTAAAGTCAGGTGAAAAGCTGTAAATATGTAGCTAATATTAGTATATGTTTTAATTCTCAATCCACTGTCACAATATACTAACTATAAGCTTTTAGTAGCAATTTGATTTTTCAGATTTGACCCATGTATATGTAGCTATATATCGAAATGTCGGGAGTGCCGGGTAAATCTATATCCTGCTTTTAGTTCCAACGTTATTGTTCTAAACTAAAGAAGATTTGTCATTTAGCCTCCTGTTCTTTATTTCAAACAAAATAATCATATTCACTAATAATTAAAAAAATAATAATAATAAACAGAAACAGTATTAACTATTGCGATTGATTATATCATCAAATTGGCTTTGTAGTGACTTGCTTAAAATTCCGAACTCAGTTTATACTATATATGTATACAAAAATTCTTCTAATTATTCAGCATTTACACTAGAAAATAAAAGGAAGAAAACAAGATACAATAGTGTATTAATTTTTTTAATTGAGTAAATTTATAGATTTGAATTAGCAGTCAATTTGTGTTTCATTAAAATCTTCATTCAATTGTTCTTCTTTTATTGAATCTTTCATGTCATCATTATAAAACACTGCCGATATGTCTGTCATTAAACATTACCTGTTGCCTGTAGGATTTACAAAGCTTTATTGACAACCGCGAGTATCTATGTACGATCTACCGGATGTTTACATAAGGTAGTATTACTCGCAATCATCGGAACTCTTCTGTGTACTCGCGTGTACACCCACAAGAATTACTTCCCTTTGATTGTCCCCCGATCGGGCGATCCCCCGTTTCGGGCTGATCCCAGACCTGATTTGCTTATGCATGAATGAATCCAGGTGTGTCAGAAGTAGCCCAAGCTTTTTGTTAATCTCAGAAGATTCTCAGTCGGTAGAATTATTTAAACGAGAGAGAGAGAGAGAGAGAGAGAGCTACAAACATTATATAAACGAACAAATTATCTATCTGAAAAATTTATAACGAGTCATGGGATAATTATTTATTCGACATTTTGAAACTTAACATATTTGTGTTACAGTTTAAAGATGATAAATTATAATAAACATCGCATAATTAGTATTAAAAGTATTTATTTATTTTCATTTTTATACTTTTTGATTTTTTGACAAATACGTATAATATTATAAGCCAAAGCAGTGATACGACACTACATGAGAATAAATCAGATATTTATCACTGTGTATTATAATCAGGTGTTGCCTTGTTCATCTCTTAATCAGATAATCTAGAGAGGTAAGAATACATGTATTTTCCTGTTAATTGCAAATTGGATTAATGAAACCAATTAAAAGTCATATTTTTTAAGTCAACATAGGTAAGGATGCCATCATTTCTACTTAGAATCAGTTGTTATTTATATAAATTTGACCGAAATTTTAACCATACAACCAAAATTTCAATGTTGTTTTGTTTTTGTTTTTTTTTTTTTTTATATTTTTATTAATAATTTTGAAAAAAAATTTTCAGAACCTTAAACATTTTTAGCAATAACGGATCTTTCTTCAATTAAAGTATAATCCGTTGAACAATGATTTTTAAATACAACTTTAAGTTGTCGCTAATTTGTAATCACAGGAAAATTTAAGTTTTCAAATTATTTTGACTATCAATTATGTATCTGAATTGTTTAATTTATATCAATATTTTGTAAATAAGTTTTATGAGAATTCCGATTTTATAAAATAAATAAAAATAATAATAACAAGAGGCCCATGGGCCTTAACGCTCACCTGAAGAAGAGTACATATCTTATGCAGAGGTTCAATGGTCAATGACATTAATAAAAGAATATATCAAAATTTTCAGCAGTAAGGGCCAATAATATGCAAGTATTTTTGCAAATTAATTAAAATAATTATTATATAAGTATGCTATATATAACATATTTAAAGTCTAGCTACAATATATTATTTATAAACAGCTAAAACATCTGTATATTAAAATGTGCATTAGGCCAATACCTACAATATTCCAATATACATGCCTATACAAAGAGTTTATAGTTTTTGAGATAATTAACCATTTAAGTATTCGTTTGCATCTATGACCTTGACCTTTGAACCTATGACCTTCATTCATATATCAAAATGATTGTTGTGCAAATGCCTACAATATTCCAATGTACATGCCTATACAAAAAGTTTATAGTTTTTGAGATAATTAACCATTTAAGCATTCGTTCGCGTCTATGACCTTGACCTTTTAACCTATGACCTTCATTCATATATCAAAATGATCGTTAGGCCAATACGTACCTTATTCCAATATACATGCCAATACAAAAAGTTTATAGTTTTTGAGATAATTAACCATTTAAGTATTCATTTGCATCTATAACCTTGACCTTTGAACCTATGACCTTTATTCATATATCAAAATGATCGTTAGGCCAATACATACCTTATTCCAATATACATGCCTATACAAAGAGTTTATAGTTTTTGAGATAATTAACCTTTTAAGTATTCATTTGCATCTATGACCTTGATCTTTGAACCTATGACCTTCATTCATATATCAAAATGATCATTAGGCCAATACCTACAATATTCTAATATACATGCCTATACAAAAAGTTTATAGTTTTTGAGATAATTAACCATTTAAGTATTCGTTCGTGTCTATGACCTTGACCTTTGAACCTATGCCCTTCATTCATATATCAAAATGATCGATAGGCCAATACCTACAATATTCTAATATACATGCCTATACAAAAAGTTTATAGTTTCTGAGAGAATTAACCATTTAAGTATTACTTTGCATCTATGACCTTGACCTTTGAACCTATGAACTTTATTCATATATCAAAATGATTGTTGTGCAAATGCCTACAATATTCTAATATACATGCCTATACAAAAAGTTTATAGTTTTTGAGATAATTAACCATTTAAATATCCGTTCGCAGCTATGACCTTGACCTTTGAACCTATGACCTTCATTCATATATCAAAATGATCGTTAGGCCAATACCTACAATATTCCAATATACATGCCTATACAAAAAGTTAATAGTTTTTGAGATAATTAACCATTTAAGTATTCGTTCAATTCTATGACCTTGATCTTTGAACCTATGACCTTCATTCATATATCAAAATGATCATTAGGCCAATACCTACAATATTTTAATATACATGCCTATACAAAAAGTTTATAGTTTTTGAGATAATTAACCATTTAAGTATTTGTTCGTGTCTATGACCTTGACCTTTGAACCTATGACCTTTATCTATATATCAAAATTATCGTTAGGCCAATACCTAAAATATTCCAATATACATGCCTATACAAAAAGTTTATAGTTTTTGAGATAATTAACTATTTTGGTATTCTTGGACATCTGTGACCTTGACCTTTGAACCCATGACCCTGATCTATGTATCAAAATGATCGTCATGTTAATACCTACAAATAACTGAAAATCCTACGCCATTTTCACGAGAAATGTTAAAAAAATAGCATTTTTTATCAAAGGTCAAAAACTGGGACATGACCTTGACCTTCGACCTTGACATCAATTGGAAGAAAATTGCAAGACAAGATCAACAGTGAAAACTCCATACAATTATCTTCAGCCGTTATGAAGTTATAACAATAAATGTCTCATTTTAAAAATTACGTAATTTTACACAAAAAATGCGTAACCCAATTTTCGTCTAATTTCCATGAAAAACACAATTTTAATGTTCCCAGGTATGCTGAATTCAAATATCCAATCAAAATTTGCCTGCACCTTTTGGTTTCAGAGAAGAAGATTTTTTTGTCTTTTTGCTATTTTTAGTAACAGCGGCCATCTTGTTGGGCGTGGCCAAATCCCGAACACAATTTTGAAAGGCTGTTACCCAGGCATGATAATCACTAAGTTTCATCAAATATGGCCCAGTAGTTTTGGAGGAGAAGATTAAAATGTAAAGTTTACACACGACGGACGACGCACGACGCACGATGGACGACGGACGGTGATAGATTGCAATAGCTCATCTGAGCCTTTGGCTCAGGTGAGCTAAAAAAGTGGAAGGTGGACGTTTGTAGTAATTTGATTAAAAAATTAAAATATTTCCAGTCGGATAAAAATATGAATTTCAAATGTCCTTGAGGGTAATTAAATGGTCCAATATATTAATAAATATACGTACATGTATTTTATAATTTTCAAATTTGAACATTTACAAATTGCAATTTTCTAGTAAAAAAAAAACTTGTTATTTTGTTGAAGAAATTACAACAAATTCTACACAATCCTTTACAATGTTAAGTGTCTTTTCGGATGATCATGTATGTGTTTAAAATTTGTTTAATTAGCCCATTCATAATTTGTAATTTATTTAAAGTAATATTCGCTTTGTCGGCTTATCATCTCACCTGTAGCTTACATATGACACCTAACAGATACTCGAACTGAGTGAACATACTGTGTCGATAGATAGCTTTCCGGTGTGACGTCATATCAAGAGCGATAACCAGTTTCCGGCTATTTCTGGAAGGGTGTATAAATATTACATTTCTGACAGGGTGCCAGTACATATTGTCACATCTACGAGGAAGCATTGTTTGCCGAGGCTGACAATGCTTTTCGAGAGGTGACAATATGTACTGGCACCCTGTCAGAAATGCAATATTTATTTTATTACACCGAATGTTTGTTTTTATAATTTTACCAATACATGATGTGCATCCTTCGTCTTTAGTAATGTCTATACCAATTTTCATTCAATTTATCGACCAGAAATGCCTCAAATGCACAGTCATTGAGCCAAGAAATTTGAGAAACGTATCCACGGCCCGCTTAATGATCCGTTTAGTTGATGCAGAGTCTTTAGACTTTAACAAATTGCCAAGATAGTCATTGTCAACCTCGGCAAACATCATCCGTTGTTTTTACAGACGAATGTAAACAATATAAATAACAATGAGACGCTTGCCGTAGACACAACTGAAAACATGTTTTGTTCAAAGCGCTGGCGTGATCCAGTGAAGGGAGGAGACTCGAACAAAAGTATGCAGCGCTATGTGACATTATAAATTTTATGTGACAGTACAAATTGTTACATAGCTCTTATCCAATGAAATTGCTAGATTTTTACATAAGGTGTAATAATAA
>CM037860.1:17833453-17993453 GCA_021292105.1 Anadara kagoshimensis | reverse complement strand
ATGATACGCATATACATTGTCCATAAATAGTAAACTAAAAACACATAGAATAATTTTTTTTTTTAATTTAAAAAAAATTGGTATGTCTTAGTAAGTAAATACTACCATAAGGCATTTAAAAAAATGTATTTTACTATTCTATTGGGGCCCCAAGTCAATATACATGTAATAACTTATACGGTAACATAAATTTTTAAGCACATTTACCACACCACTGGAACTCATTTTTGCCATGCTAAAAATGCCCGTCTTAAGACGTTGGTCCGATATATGTTTAAGTACATGTATGGCTTGTGTATGTTCAATCATTCTTCTATAGTACAGTCCAACCTGCCTTAAAGGCCACCTCTATATAAGGGCCACTTGCTTATAAAAGCCAGTTGAATTGTATCCCAATTGTTTTTTATTCAAATTATTTGAACCTGTATATAAAGGCCACCTGTCTACAAAGGCCACTTTTACTGGTTCCCTTGGGTGGTCTTTATAGACAGGTTTGACTATATGCATTTTGTATTGTTTTTACGATATGTCTAGTCATAACCAAGTACATTTTATTCAGTAACAGATTTCTATTTATCATTTTATATCTGCTCAAAATCCGCAGAGGTATATATATATATTAGTGTGTAATTACTTTTTCAACAATGATCTTTTCTTGTCGCAGTGACATTCCCAACCCTTGGAAAAGCCATATTGCAGCATCGAGGGAAATACCCTGCTGTGAGGTTGGTTCAATTGATGGACCTTTCTCTGATTATATCGATGGTATCAATACTGGCCCTGTGGTTTGCTATCACGCTTTTAAATAAAAACGAATCAATTTTCTTTATATTATAGTGCAAAATCAAAAACAAACATACTAATCCATCTATCATAATAAAACAAATAGGAAGATACATGTTTAAATCGAAAAGAGTGAAAACAAAAAGTTGGTAAATTAAACATCTCACGCTAAATATTAAGCTGAAAGTGAAAACAAATAAAGTGAAGCGATGTTTGAAATAAATAAAATATTTCCAACACTGATGCAAACAAAGTTTTTTGTAACTAAATAATTAAATGTGCATGCTTGAGCATGCAAGCATAAGAAGCTGCTACGCCACTGTTTGGTATTTACAGTCCTATGAACCAACCATTAGCAGGATCAAGCAGTGTCCGGTTTATCATTTTTTGCCATCCATTTTGAAACATTTTCAAAAACTACACTGTCTGAACTACAGTCCAACTTGCCTTATAGGCCACCTCTATATAAGGGCCACCTGCTTATACAGACCAGTGAAATTTTATTCCAATTGCTCTGTATTTATATTATTTCAACCTGTATATAAAGGTCAACTGCCCATAAAGGTTATTGGTTCCCTTGGGTGGCATTTAGACAGGTTTGACTGCATTAGCAATAAATTGAAAAAAGTGTTGCTGTGATGTAAAGCTTCATTGGCCAAGTGCATAATGTATTGTACAAAGTGAACTGTAATAGATCTATATTCCAAAATGCTTCTTGTGTAGACTAGTACTAAACAGATTAAAACAATACATGACATGACATTTACATTCATCTTTAGATAAAGGTGTGATTATGTTCTAATGACTGTAAATTACTGATATAAAGTAAAACAACATGTAAACAAAAACTATGTTATGGCTGATACACTGTCAGTGAATTTGTTAATTTTTTTAAGGCCTGTACCAACCCTGGAACACATAATAGTCATTTCAAAATTTATCAAGATACATGTACAATGGGACATTGACATATTATAAAAAGTTGATATTTGAATGAATTTGAAGCTCAACATAAAAGTTCCAATGACTGGCTAATTTAGTCAATTTGACTAAAATTTAAATTCTGATTTGCCAATAAACTATATATGTTTAAATATAACAAGAAATTATAAATTTGTTAAATAATTTAGCAAGAATATATAATATTATTTGTTAATTTTGGTGTTGTCTAGTGTTTATATTTCAGATAGACTGAAATAATGTGCCTTTCATGGCCTAATAAAGATTTCCTTCTAGCTAAAATATTAAATCTCACTTCCAGGAGAAATTCTGTGCTTTTTGAAGACAGTTACAGCACTCAATACAATACTGAGATATTGGCTAAAACTTCAAGAACATAGCCATTTGAGTCATGCAAGTTGATTTTCACATGTGTTTACTTGAGCTTTCACTACAAAATGGAATATAAGCAGCTGAAAAGCTTACACTTGCAACATTCAAGTTCAATCAACCAGCAACAAACCATAAAAACCACTAAAAAGTCAAAAACAAGGGGCAATGTCACTTAAATTGCCAGTTTGAGACCACTGATTATAAAATTACCAAAAGCCATGTAAGATTAGAAGGTTAGTGATTGCACTCCTAATAAACTAAGAAGTCAACAAACACCTGTTCCACTTGTTACATTTCACAATGCCCAATTCCCTTTGTTTAAAGTATGCAGATAAAAGTAGAATGTGCATTTGCATATGGTATTCAAACTAACAAATGAGAAAAATAATTTCTAAACCCAAAACTGAAACATTATATGACTGGCTAGTTAAATCTCAAATTTAAAATGCAACCAATAGTAAATTAAATCTGTTTACTAAAATGCTACTTATGGATATATAGCCAGTTTTCAAAACCCATATGTTCAAATGGCATAGACTATATACTCTATCATTGCTTCAAGACTGAAAGGGAGAGACATCATATGGTTACCATACCAAAAAAGTTCTAGGTAAAACAATCATCTTTTTTTCCTCAAGTAGTGTTTTTGAAAATTTTGCAAAGGGGTGGTGACACTGGTGTTGACTTTTAGTCATTTGGGACTGTAAAGAGAGGTCTTTATTCACATTAGACAGGTGGAATATATATATGGAAGGTCATTATATAGTAAAATCCATTGGGGATACTTCATACTGGTTGCTATAGACAGGTGGACTTTATAGCAGGTTATACTGTTTTGCAAAATGTATTTTACCACTCATTTGTTATTTACTCTGAATTAGGATAGTATATCTACGTGAACATTTAGTTGGACACAGTTACATATGCAAGTTATTTAAAGATTCAGTCTGTATGGTGGTAATATGTCCGTTATGGATAAATGACTCCTTGGAGATTATACCGGTTGCATTGATTGCGAAGGTTATTTTATGACTTATGATGTTTCAAAATATGCTCGAGTGAACATCTCTCTCTCTCTCACACACACACACAGGGAGAGAGTGCGAAAATGCAATAAAAGAGAGACAACTCTTGATACCGTATGCATGCAGGGTTTGACATTTAGGTAACCGATCAGTGTTTGGATTATATAACTGTGTCTAAGGATTTTTATTGAAAACTTGTAAAACATGGTGGTTTGAACATGTGACTAAATGATTCTCCCAACTGGTATCGCATGTATATTATTTAAACACGTTGCAATGTCATTTCCAACTTCTCGTTGGAACATAGATCATCGCGGGGGCAGCCATATTTGTTTAAATTGACAACCAAATGTACCATTCAGATTTTTTCTTGATTAAGATATTTACACCTGACGCACCAGAAAGATTTTAGGTTGAATTTAATAATGTGTTATTGTATGTTTTACGAAAGACCGAGTGATAATTTTCTTTACACAAAAAGTGTCCAAGTTTTGAAGATTGACAAAATATGTCCTATTGTTTCTGTCGTGACATCGATTGGCGTCAAGAAATCGAATATTTTTTGTTAATAATAATGTTTTTTATCAAATATAAACTCAAATTTCAAAATATTGGTTATTCTGGCATATAATTCACTGGTGCACAGTGCTTAACTTTATTTTATAATATTTTATTGTTTGTTTAAAGGCGGGGGACTTTTTTGGCCATCAGACACTTGTCCCAGGTATGAACACAGTCCAACCACCTTAAAAGCCACCTATTTTAGAGGCCAGTAAAAGTTTATACCTATTGCTCTTTATTCGTGTTATTGAACATGTATATAAGGGCCACCTGTCTATAAGGACCACATTTACTGATTCCCTTGGGTGGCTTATATACACTTTATCAAGTTTGATTGTATTTATTTTAAGGTATGTTTATGGTTTAAAGGAAAAATATGTACACTGTGACATATTGTGTGTGCTAGTGAAGAGCATAACACAAAATCACTTATGCAACACCCATAGCCAGCGTGAAACATGCCGGTATCCGAGTGGTGACAGGACGTGATGAAATTACTGACCCTCTTGACATGGGACCTCGATTTGTATGATAGACATTGACCTTGTGTTGATAGGCCATCATAGGGAAAATTCAAAATTTTGACCAATGGTTTCACCTTGAGAGATTTTCATGTTGTACCTTCTGCAGTGAATGAATTGAATGTATAATGATAAACCCTGATTAATAATATCTATATGTACACGATTATCAATTTTACCTGTTTTCTACGATGCAAAAGCTGTCAAATTTGCTTTTTTTTTGTCAACGTCGAGCCCTCGTGACAGAAAAGAGGATGAAGATACCGTGAATGTAAAAAACAAAATGGATACGGAAGGGTATACATTGGATCCGGATAAAAATGCGTGTGTATATTTTCCGTACACGTGCGTGTACACTGTACGAACAAGAGAGAAATTAAACAAACAACAAACAGAAATTCAATAGTTTGCTTCACCTGTTAGGGGTGGGGGAAGAAGCGCCGGATGCACCACGCCTAAATCCGCCCGCTTAAATCTTTCTTTATTGAGCCTCTTGTTATATATTTTGTGCACGTCATGTGCTTAGCTTAGTTAAAATCATGTAGATTCAAATTAGAATACAAATTTGCGCCAAATGCCTGTTATAGGGGAAAGAGACATGCAACCCCTTAAAATTTGGAAAAAATATGTCAAAAATTGCAATCTGGTAACACTTAAAAAATGGTGGAATCTGACGACTAGCTAGGTTTTGACAGTTATTTTACTGAAGGCTTCTTTTGGGAAGCTTTGGGTTCCTTAAAATTTATTTCGATAAATATTTTTGACTTGCTTGACAAAAATGTAATTGGAGCATTCGTCCGATCTGATATTATAGTGAGATAGTAAATAAATCATCGGAAAAATATATGCGGACGTCGTGGCTTTGTGGCGTATGGAGAGCTACGCGCCTGCACGTACCTCACATTTTCAAGAACTTAGACAGGTACACTTATCAAAGGATAACGTCAAGATTTGCATTAGGGAATAAAATACGGTGTTGTAGCCAATGTGTTTACACTTATCCTCACCATCGCTGGCACATAAGGCCTAGGCTTCAATGACCTTCTCCGTGAAGTTTTGTTTTTGACAACTGCCCTTGCTGACACCCCTTTTCCATTTCGGTTGTGTCCGATCTTTTTCTGTTGTCACAGTCTCCGCAATGGTCGATCTACTTTCCTCTTTCGTTCTAGATGCAATGTTATTGCGGTGGTACAAATCCCGGTGTTGTTTTCCGTTCTAGTGTATTGTCAATCCATCTCCACTTCCCTCTTTTTATTATCTCACTTGTTCCTTCTGTTTTTGTTCTGTTATGCAGTTCTTCGTTTGTAATTCTGTCTGGCCATTTTACCCTTAGAAATCTTCTAAGTTATCTATTCTAGAATGTATCTATCTTTTTCTTGTCTTACTCTCTGTAGTTTTCCATGTCTCGCTTCTATACAATGTGACCAACACCGGATTTAGATACCAAGCGAGACGAGGTATCTATATCCAAAATTAAATTCACCGTTAGTTTTAGTTTGTTACAGATTATTACAGTTGAATTATTTCCAGTTTGATTGGATATGTTCACCAAGTCAGTAACAATGATATCTTACCATCTCCGGTTTGATCGGATATGTTCACCAAGTCAGTAACAATGATATCTTACCATCTCCGGTTTGATCGGATATGTTCCCCAAGTCAGTAACAATGATATCTTACGATCGCCGGTTTGATCGAATATGTTCACCAAGTCAGTAACAATGATATCTTACTATCTCCGGTTTGATCGAATATGTTCACCAAGTCAGTAACAATGATATCTTACTATCTCCGGTTTGATGGGATTTGTTCACCAAGTCAGTAACAATGATATCTTGCTATCTCCGGTTTGCTTTGATATGTTCACCAAGTCAGTCACAATGACATTTAAACATTTCCTGATTGATTGGATGTGTTCACCAAGTCAGTAACAATGATATCTTTCTATCTCCGGTTTGATTGGATATGTTCACCAAGTCAGTCACTATGACATTTAAACATCTCCGGTTTGATTGGATGTTCACCAAATCGGTCACTATGAAATCTCACTATCTCCGGTTTGATTGGATATATTCACCAAATCGGTCACTATGACATCTTACCATCTCCTGTTTGATTGGATATGTTCACCAAGTCTGTCACTATGACAATTAAACATCTCCGGTTTGATTGGATATTCACCAAATCGGTCACTATGAAATCTCACTATCTCCGGTTTGATTGGATATATTCACCAAATCAGTCACTATGACATCTTACCATTTTCGGTTTGATTGGATATGTCCATCAAGTCGGTCACTATGGCATTTAAATATCTTCTGTTTGATTGGATGTTCATCAAGTCGACCACTATGACATCATACCACCTCCGGTTTGATTGGATATGTTCACCAAGTCCGTCACTATGGCATTTAAACATCTCCTGTTTGATTGGATATGTTCATCAAGTCGGTCACTATGAAATCTCCCCAGGCCATCTCTGGTTTGACTGGATATGTTCACCAAATCGGTCACTATGAAATCTCACCATCTCCTGTTTGATTGGATATAATCACCAAATCGGTCACTATGACATCTTACCATCTCTGTTTTGATTGGATATGTTTACCAAGTCGGTCACTATGACATTTAAACATCTCCTGTTTGATTGGAAATGTTCATCAAGTCGGTCACTATGAAATCTCACCATCTCCTGTTTGATAGGATGTAATCACCAAATCGGTCACTATGACATCTTACCATCTCTGTTTTGATTGGATATGTTTACCAAGTCGGTCACTATGACATTTAAACATCTCCTGTTTGATTGGAAATGTTCACCAAATCGGTCACTATGAAATCTCACCATCTCCTGTTTGATTGGATATAATCACCAAATCGGTCACTATGACATCTTACCATCTCTGTTTTGATTGGATATGTTTACCAAGTCGGTCACTATGACATTTAAACATCTCCTGTTTGATTGGATATGTTAATCAAGTCGGTCACTATGAAATCTCCCCATCTCTGGTTTGACTGGATATGTTCACCAAATCGGTCACTATGAAATCTCACCATCTCCTGTTTGATTGGATATATTCACCAAATCGGTCACTATGACATCTTACCATCTCTGTTTTGATTGGATATGTTTACCAAGTCGGTCACTATGACATTTAAACATCTCCTGTTTGATTGGAAATGTTCATCAAGTCGGTCACTTTGAGATCTCACCATCCCTGGTTTGATTGGATATGTTCATCACTTAGATTTCAAATGCACGTTATACATTTCTTGACTGAGTATTGATCAACTGGTTTATCTAACAGGGGTTTGAACAACCAGTTTCAGGGCATGGCCATACTATAATGAAGAGCTCTCATGAAGACATTAGTGATAATATTTGGTCATTTGGATATTTTTTCGACCCCTTAAAATTTGTTTTGTTGCAATAAATTGGTCCAAGCATAATGATGATGAATTGTATTCCGTCTAGTGCTATAAATTAACACTAGTAAATTAATGTAGAATAATTCATGTGTCATAAATGTTGTTTATTCTTTGAAGTGGATGGCAATGAAACAACTTAGGGGTATCTGAAGCTTACAACAGGTCTACGGTCGATTCCTTCACCTTGGATAGGCAGTTTTGGTTAGTCAATCATTTAAAACCTGATTTCTTAAATGAATGCGTTTTTTCTTGGTTTTTATGAATATATTTTAAATTACAAAAATACTAGGAAATTGTTTGACTTACATTCGATATTTTACGTTTGTTTTACTCCATTCTCTTGCTTGTAATTGCAATGCTCACGATGTGGGGGGGGGGGAGAGAAAGAACACTTGATTTGATTACACATACATGTAAATAATCTTAGAAACCTGAGATCTTATATCGAGACGTCACCAAAAATAGGTGAAGTGGCAATTTGCAGTGCTTTCAGGGCAATGTTTGGAGGGTTCGAACCGTTCGTTACACTGGGCATCGGATTTTAAGGTCCCACCTGAAGGACCCCGTAACTTTCATTTCTAAATACCGAGTGTAAACGATCATAACAAGTGTGTTTTTAATTCAGAGGCAACACAATGATTTTTCTTCTCTATTTTACAATTTATTTCTTCTATATTTAGGTTGCTTTAATGTAGAGATCTTTGTCGCTGACCGGATATGGTGTAGCCGTACATGTTCGTTTGTTTCACTGCAAAATGCTAAAGTGTGCATCAAGTGTTATGCCGCAAAATTATGCTACGATATGGTGTAAACCATTATGTTTTCCCAATCCATTCTGGGATCTCGTTGGCTTAGTGGTAGAAAGTATCGGATTATATATCAGTGTCTCCCAGTGCCTAGGTTCTGATCCCACATCCTCGCCATTAGTGAACAAATCTTGACTGGAGTGTTAAACGCAATTCCACTCCGATTAACACAACCGACCAAATAAATAAACATATACCGATGGTTGGTGTACGGATTAGTTCATCAAAAGTTGGCGATGACTAAATATAACTAAAATCATTTTGACTTGAACGTAAATTTTAACCTATGGGAATTTTTTCCCGTTTGTACTAAGTCGATTAAACGAGAAACTAAGTCCATGAAACGAGATTCTAAGTCGTTTAAACTAGATAAAATTGTAAAATTGGATAACAAAATTAACACATGGCAGCTAGATTATCCTCGAAAACTTTTTGTATCTTTTATTCTTCATATTATTATGACATCACTGCTTGCTTTGCACAGAACGAATGTTTTCAGAATAAAAGAAAACCGCAAGGAAACTGGTTCCAAATTATTGCCGGCGAGGGCGAGTAAAACTACAACAAAATGACTTCCAGAATCTTTCTGAAATGTAGAGGTTTACTATCTGAGCTAAAATTATAAAAATTATACCAAGTTACTTCGCAGCTAAAATACACGTATATAATTAACACCCACCGCAATAAAACCAAGTGATTGTTGGTTTATATCAAGATCGACACATTGGTCATAAGGTCACACGTAGACGTAAAACTCTAACAACAACAGACAACAACAACAACAAATATTAGTAATACAGTCAAGCCTGTCTATAAAGACCACCCAAAGGAACCAATAAAAGTGATCTTTGTGGGAAGGTGACCTTTATATACAGGTCCTTAAGATGAATTAAGAACAATTGGGATAAGGTGACCCTTTATATGGAGGTGGCCTTAAGGCAGGTTGGACTGTATTGTCATGGGCTACATAAAATAATGCATTCACAAGTAGCACAGAACAATACCAACGTAAACTATTGGTTTTAAAAATGTTTGAAGGGAGATTAATCTTACACTGCTCTGTAGTTCTTTGAACCTGTCTTGTCATAAAGCAAGTCTTTATATATTCGTTCTTGTAACTTTGGAAGCTGTCTATTAAGAGGAACGCCTAACCTGTAGGTAAACCTATGGAACGCCATAACTGTCTTTGTGTTGTGTAGTCTGCATGTTGTTACGTGGTCGATACTCTGTCCTCTTTATGAAGAGCACAAGGTTAAGTAAGCAGTATCTCAAAACTTAAGGGTCATCTAAGTAGGAAAACTCAAATGAACCCGATTTGGTTGAAAAACGTGACAGAGGGGTACAATTATGTGAAGAATTATAAATAAAAATAAAGCAGAAATTGATAATTTTAGAATTTTTAAAGTATTTGTTTTATTTTATTTATGGAAATTGTGCAAAAATACATGTGCTGGGGAAAGATGATTTTCACCTTGTGAAACGAATTGATTTAAAAAATGAAAAGATATTAATATAACCAACGTCATAGAGCAGTGCAAAGGGGACAGAGTTTGTTAAAGAAGTACGAGGTTTTTTAAAAATCGACAATTTACGGTTGAGGTTATCTACGATTTATTTTCCTTTTAAAAATGCGTGTACCAGGCGTGATATTTATATATTCTAAGGCCACTAATAATCCAAAATACAACAAGTCATAAAAAGTGCACGGTCACACAATACTGTTCTATTTGAATTGAGGCGAATATTGTTTGGTTTGAACAATGCTGAACTACATACAGCGGAATATGCCGCAACAATAATCAAGTAATATACAAACTTAGCTTTTATAATCTCACTTTGGATCGTTGGTAGCCTTAGAATATGAACTATCACTTGACTGGGGCGTTAAACGCCATTAATACTCAACTCATCTATTTCAGTATCATACAAAAGTAAAGTACGGAAGCGCTGAGGGGACTTTTGAGTTTTCAGTTTTACTTGTGACTTGGACACATCAAAATAAAGACATGCCTTTATAATTTAATTTAAAATACTTATGTCATATACCATTTTTTATGTATTTTATGATTAAATTCAAAAATGGTATATGACACTTATGTCAATATATCTTTTATATTAAAAAATATATCTCAATTTAAAAACACCACTGCGGTAGCTCAGTTGGTAGAGTGCTCGCTTTGTATGTGGGAGGCCGTTAGTTCGAACCGCGGTCGGCCTGACCAAAGACTTTGCCAATTACTCGGTAATATTAGAAATGAAAGTATACGACATAGTATCTGGTTTTAAAGACGATTTAATATCTCGTTGAAACGACTTGGTATATATATATTTTTTCTTTTGTATAAAATGGCACAAACAAGCTTTCAATTGCCGGTGACCTCTCCGTGTCAATAAACGACGTACTCAAAAGTTTTAATTTTAAATTTATTTGGTTACAAATGATAACAATGTGCATATTCTGTACGAACGGATTGTCATTATAGAAATTGTTTGAGTTTGATTATCAAACATGTAATGCTGATCTAAAAATTTTCATCAAATATCCTCCGATGAACCCTGAATCGTGTTTATTTCATGAATGTGAATGTGGAATCCTTCAAAATGATAAACGTCATTCCAAATACCTACAAAATAAAATAAGATAGTTGTGTAACAGGAAAGAGAAAAATACTTGCAGTTGCAATACAAGAGAGACAACTCCTATAAATGTCGAAGGTAAACGATACAAATGCATTTGATTTCTCCCCAAAATGACACAATCGTCGTCTATTCCATAATTCATAAGTGTGTGTGTGTGTAAGAGAGAGAGAGAGAGATTTTCCATTTACATATACAGTCAAACCTGTCTATAAAGTCCACTCAGGGAACCAGTAAAAGTTACCTTTATGGGAAGGTGGTCTCTATAAACAGGTTCAAATAGTTTGAATAAAGAACAATTAGAATACAATTCTCCTGGCCTTTTTGGGCAGGTGGTCTTTATATATTTTAGAGGTGGCCTTTAAGGCAGGTTGGACCGTACATGTACAATGGACACTGTGTGTGAGAGAGAGAGAGAGAGAGAGAGAGAGAGAGAGAGAGAGAGACTTAGCCATTTACATATACAGGTACATTGGACACTGTGTGTGTGTGTGTGTGAGAGAGAGAGAGAGAGAGACTTACCACTGCCGTCGTAATCTACCATATACATTGGACACAGATGTGTTGAATATCTCTGTTTTCTGTCGTTTTAACGCCACTAATTTTAATGTGTTCCTATTTTGTTCACTATATTCTGTTTTTGTTTTATCACATTGTTTTGCCGCATTAGAAAAATCTATGCACGTGTTGTACCTGCTGATTGCGTCCACTTTTTGATTTGGCTTTGATGCAACTTTTTCACAACTCATTGTTTTCTTTATACGTGGAATGAGTCCTTCAATTTAATCCAGGTTCATTTTCATTCATAAATCCTCACGCTTGTTCACTTGTTGTTTTTTTTACTTGTACTAAATAGTGACAAATATAGCCAAAATTGCTTGTACTACGCACGTCAACCCGTATGCTAAAATATGCACGATTTTAATTAGTTAACGGCGTATGATTTAATTCTAAATTCCGATTATTTTAATAAAAACTATGCTCGATTGAATATCTTAAGACTTGATTTAAAACTCAACACGTTATCGAATTTAAATCTGTATTATAATGAAAGATTAACCTTGATATCTATCTAGTATGACTGTTCTTTTGTTAGTTTATAACCCGCAAAATTTAAAATTACGATTTGAACAACGAAGTGTTAATTACATGAAATCGGTAATATCAGTTTATTGTTACCATGTTGGTTTAAATCCTTCACGTGCCACCACAGCCCCCCCTCCGGTCTGTGTGTGAGATAGTACAAACACTAAGCTAGCGTGAAGGAGTCGACAGTTCGACTCCCGAGTGACCGAGACATGGAAAGGTAAATAGTAGCTGAGATACAGCTAACGAGGGGTAGAGTTTGATTACAGTACAGACCTGTTGAAAGTTTAACACTGAGCTAAAAAAAAAAAAAAAAAAAAAAAAAAGAGAGAATAAATTCTCGGCGGCCAAGTGGTCGATATATGGATAGCTTGTGATCGAAAAGCCAACGAGATATAGGTAGATGTGGAAATTCTGACGAGATATAGGTAGATGTGGAAAATCTGACGAGATATAGGTAGATGTGGAAAATCTGACAAGATATAGGTAGATGTGGAAAATCTGACGAGATATAGGTAGATGTGGAAAATCTGACGAGATATTACTAACAGACGCAATTCTGATTCGGCACTTATTCGTTAGAAATCGTTTTGTTGGATGTTTTACAAGTAAAAAGAAAATATTTTCGAATGTTGAATAAGTAACTGTTCCTTATTCAATTTTGAACGCTGTGCAATGTTGAAATAGTAACGTACTTCAGATATGGTCGTTAGATTAGGTGTGAAACATTCAGCAGGTCTTTACTGTAGGTAGTTAGCTTAGTGTTAAACTTTCGACAGGTCTGTACTGTAACTATTTAATGTTTGGGGGAGGTTTCGATATGATACAATGCATGGAGATACGATATAATGAATGACAACACCGATTTAGATGTACAAAAAAAGAAGTAATAAATATTTCAAAGTTTACCTACTTAGTTGAATTGTGTAATCCAAGGATATTCAATTGTTCTTTATTCAATGTTATATTGACATTAGAAATCAGTGCAGTTTTTTGTATTGTTATATGTTATGGCTTACAGGCAGAGTATTACAGAAAACATGTCCTAGTATGGAATTACATAACTTTCATTTTTACAATTTCATGAAACTAAAAAAGATGGTTAGATTTAATTGAATTGTATTCAACACAAACAATTCTTTTTGACATATTTTTTCAAATTAAATTTAGTAAACTAAACTTGAAATACTAAAATTATTGAAATAAATTCAATCGATATAAAACTCTCTTTTCTCAAAAAACCCCAGTCGATTTATCATGTCACGGCAGGCGTGACACGTAAAAGAACCCTCCCTGTCTATTGCTCTGAGTGCACTACAAAGGTAAGAATTTCTGTCACTTCGCCTATAATTCGTAAGTGACATGAGTGACATTTCTGTATAAGTGAAATATTTTTGACTAGGACATAAAACACATTCAATCAATTACTTTAAGTTGGAATGTTAAAAATTGCAGCCCAGAAATGCGTGTACGGTAATATCAGTAAATGAAAAAGAACAAGCAGGAACAAACTAAGGAAATAATAACAATAATACAAGAACAAAACCTAGGAAAAGTATGCTAATCCAATGATTTTAAAACTCGCTTTCGGTAATACACTGGGTACAAAGACAAAAGTGGTGTGACACAGAGCTATGTGTGCAAGACATTTGTCATTCAAGACCCGTACACATCCAAGTTTATCTTGCGTGATCAAAAAACCACAAAGGATTGATTTTTATAAGTTATGGGCCTAGTTGTTCAAAACTCCGTTAGCTTAACCAAATGGTATTAAAGTGAAAATTAAAAATGTTGTTAAAATTAAAAAGTATTTGATATCAAAATACAGTTTTGACTTAATAGCTTCAATTTCATAAGAACAACTTTTGAACAGAATTTCAAAATAATTGTCTAAAACACAAAGTACTAATTTTAGATAAACAGTTGGTTAAGCTAACGGAGGTTAACGGTCCAGGTCATGGATATCCATGTGGACACTGACTATGAAGATACCGCTGCGGTAGCTCAGTTGGTAATGTGCTCGCTGCGTAAGTGGGAGATCGTGGGTTCGAACTCCGACAGGGTCTGACCAAAGACTTGAAAGTGGGTAGTGACTGTTCTTTCGCCAATCACTTGGCATTACGAAATGAAAGTGACGGTTCTTTCGGATGGGAACTTAAACGAGGTCCCTGTCACGGTAGGCGTGACACGATAAAGAATTATGCTGTATAATGCCATCAGCGCAACGCACAGACAAATTTTCTGCACCGTTCGCCAATAGTTGACAGCGTCTCGATATAAGTGAAATATTCTTGACTGGGACGTTAAACACAATTACTCAACTCAACTCAACTGACTATGAAGAAGAACTTATAGTTATTTCAAACTTTTTATTGTATCACAATGGTTTTCTGTTTAAACTTATTGAAATATAACAAAGTGTTATGATACATCTTTTAATAAGTTAAATTAAAAAATAAATATATATTTGAAATATATATTGCACTAGCGTATTAATTGTCATGGAAATATCGTTGTCTATATGTATGAAATAATGCACTTACTGACAAAAATACGAATGACACAAGCACTGTGAATGTCCAATTAATTTTTCTATTTATAAATTTAGTCTTACTCCATTTGATGCCTACAAGTTCTTGTATAAACATTGCTTTTTACTTTTGTTTTAAATTCGTCCATAGATATTTATTAAACACGACTGAGTATTATATTTCCGATAGTCTATTTGTTTTGATGTTATTAAGACTCAGCAGAATCCATATGTTTCGAGAACTGAATTTTCATATCATCCGCGCTTCTATTTGAAAACTTCATGTAAGCAAATATAACTCCGAAGGCAAGAAGCAGTCCAATAACCACCATGGCTACTGCGATCCCGGCAACTGCACCTGAAGATAGATTAAAATCTTTATATAACAATTTATAACTGAAATGGGCTGCCATTTTGAACACCAACGTAACACTTTGAGCGTCAACCATCATATGCATGGTTAAAATACAAATACATTATAGCCGATAGCACATCTACTGCACCCGAAATTGCTCCTGTGAAGTTTCATAAAGATCTGTCATTGTTTTCGAGAGAAGTGACAGACAAAATGTTGGTTGGAAGAAATGGAGTAAACATTTTATGCCTCCATCACTTTGTTTTAGGGGCATAATTATAACGGCCTTATAGATGTTTAAATACGGTGGAATACCTTACAGAAATAGACCAGAGCCACAACTAATGATATAAAACAAAAACTTTACTACAATTGGAGATGATAGTTTAGTTGGTCATTGTAAAAGCTTAGATGTAAATAAGTTTCTGTCAGAATGTTACTACCAACCCCAAAACATACAATCATTTTGGAACACCTCCATATAATACCAAGGGTATCATTCAAAAGAGTATCAATATAAGCAGTACGCTACCACAAATTGTGGCTCAATAAATATTTGAGACTGTTTATTTTTAATTTCATAGAATTAATTTTGTGGGACTTGTTTTCGATTTTATTTCATTCTATAACAGTGTGTTGTACATATAGTGCTATAATTTACCCACCTGTTCCATAACCAGAACTTTTCTTTGGTGGTCCATAATACATCTGATAATTAGCTACATACGCTGTACCATCAGGGAAAGATTGTCCTGTAAAAATAGAGTGAGAGCATCATTAAACATAATGTGTTGGAATAAAACAAAATAAAAATATCAATATTAGGCATCATGGGTCGAGTAAGGGAACAAAAGGTTCCTTGGAATAAGGTGTTGGAATAAATAAAAATGCCAGTATTACGTATCTTTAAGTCACAGTAAGGGAACAAAAGTAAGGTGTTGGAATAAAAAAAAATGCCAGTATTACGTATCTTTAAGTCCCAGTGAGGGAACAAAAGGTTCCTTGGAATAAGGTGTTGGAATAAATAAAAATGCCAGTATTACGTATCTTTAAGTCCCAGTAAGGGAACAAAAGTAAGGTGTTGGAATAAAAAAAAAAATGCCAGTATTACGTATCTTTAAGTCCCAGTGAGGGAACAAAAGGTTCCTTGGAATAAGGTGTTGGAATAAATAAAAATGCCAGTATTACGTATCTTTAAGTCCCAGTAAGGGAACAAAAGGTTCCTTGGAATAAGGTGTTGGAATAAATAAAAATGCCAGTATTACGTATCTTTAAGTCACAGTAAGGGAACAAAAGGTTCCTTGGAATAAGGTGTTGGAATAAATAAAAATGCCAGTATTACGTATCTTTAAGTCACAGTAAGGGTACGAAAGGTTCCTTGGAGACATTTCTAAGTTCACTATTATTGTATCTATATCATATGTACAGGAATTCTCCAAACTGACCGATTGGCAGAACTGAGTTTGATTATCGTTGCGTATCAAAGAGAACAGACCTATACTGGCTCTCGGGCTATAACACTTATCGTATCAATGTTTGTGAAAACACAAGTGGTTAATAAATGTTTGGTTTAGAATTTTAATATAGTAGTTTTTAACCACTTCCAGACAAATAAATGTTAGTCATTGATGGGTTATCACTCGATTTTACTAAGTGTCTCGCAGTTCTTTTTGCCATTTTTGTGCCGTTTACAAAATACAAATGTACCAGAATAGCTGTTAGAACAGACTGGCGAATGAATGAATGGATTGTTGGATGGATGAAGAGAGAAAGAGAGATGGGTAATGGAGAGAGGAGAGGGAATGTAGAGAGAGGTCATAGTAACTATCTAGAAAGTGCTTATTAAGATTTTAATGTGATATGAACACATAACTATCATCATAAAAATTCGTATAGATTTTGAAAATTTTTATTTGGACAAACTTGAGAATACTTACTAGAGTAAACATCACAATAAGCATTAGCCTCCAGTGTAACTTGTCCAACTCCTCTGGTACTCGCCGAGCTCAATCTGCATTCGGTATAGTTACCACAGTAATCAAAGCTAGCACAACTAAACGACTCTTCCTGAACACATAACTTGGCACACTGTGTAACACTAATACCATCTATAACACGGTCATCTCTCATTGGAATTATCTTTCTTTTGGTATATTTGAAATCACCCAAATAATTTCCTTTAAATTTTGAAAAAAATAAATCTGAATTAGCATAATAAAATGTTAAGGAATAACATACATTCTGTGTTAAAGTATTCTAGAAAGCAAGACCATTTTCTAGATTGATATGGAAAGCATGTACATTTATGTGGTAATTGCATTTTGCACCACATAGTCACATACCTGTAGTTTTTAATTACTTATTTGATCAATGATTAAAGAGTCAAAACTTATAATAAAACAATGGCTATCCTTATAAAAAGTTTTACTAGTCCGATGATTGCAGTTTTTGGTATTCTCATGGAACAAATGGTCACAACTTTTAAGACGCCTACTTGAAAAAATTGTTGCAGCTTTGGTCAAAAATGAATTGTCAAACTTTTAAGATGCTAGCTTGAAAAATGGCTGCAGTTTTGGTTACTGTTAAATTGTCAAACCTTTAAGATGCTAGCTTGAAAAATGGCTGCAGTTCTGGTTATAAATGAATTGTCAAACCTTTAAGATGCTAGCTCGAAAAATGGCTGCAGTTTTGGTTACAAATGAATTGTCAAACCTTTAAGATGCGAGCTTGAAAAATGGCTGTAGTTTTGGTTACAAACGAATTGTCAAACCTTTAAGATGCGAGCTTGAAAAATGGCTGCAGTTTTGGTTACAAATGAATTGCCAAACCTTTAAGATGCGAGCTTGAAAAATGGCTGTAGTTTTGGTTACAAACGAATTGTCAAACCTTTAAGATGCGAGCTTGAAAAATGGCTGTAGTTTTGGTTACAAACGAATTGTCAAACCTTTAAGATGCGAGCTTGAAAAATGGCTGTAGTTTTGGTTACAAACGAATTGTCAAACCTTTAAGATGCTAGCTTGAAAAATGGCTGTAGTTTTGGTTACAAACGAATTGTCAAACCTTTAAGGTGCGAGCTTGAAAAATGGCTGTAGTTTTGGTTACAAATGAATTGTCAAACCTTTAAGATGCGAGCTTGAAAAATGGCTGTAGTTTTGGTTACAAACAAATTGTCAAACCTTTAAGATGCGAGCTTGAAAAATGGCTGTAGTTTTGGTTACAAACGAATTGTCAAACCTTTAAGATGCGAGCTTGAAAAATGGCTGTAGTTTTGGTTATTTATGATTGGTTATACGTTTAGTTACTTACTTGACCAGTGGTTGCACATTGGGTCTGCTTTAATGTTGGATTTTGGGGCATCGAAATAATGTGTTTTACCAAGGAAACATGAACCAATGTCGTCACAGTAATCAAATGATTTACAGTTGAATTCATTCAAATCTACACACAGCTTGGCACACTGATTGGCAGAGTAAATGTTCTGGTATATGACGTTGGAGGACGATAGAAGTGTTGTACCAGGAACTTCTGTAAACTTGGTGGTGTAATCACCTAAATATAATATAAAGCATTTTCTATTATCTACATGTCGAAAGTTTAACAACACTGAGGTACTGAATAGGAATCGAAGTTGTCAAGTGGCCGACATATGAATAACTAGTGATCAAAATTCTGTCAAGTGATAGAAAACAGCTGCCGAGATTTGCGATAAACTATAGAGCTGATCAAACAGACAAACAGAGGAATTAATAATAAATAACATCTGAAAACAATCTTAAACGGGGATAGTTTAGCTACTCCATGCAGCATAAAATGAAAGATCACGGTATACAACAATTAAAACCACCAATTGTGCTGAAGATGAGAGAGGTGTCAGAGACATAACATACTATGTAAACCACATAGCTTACCATTGATTGGAGATGTTCATTTAGCAGGTCACTATGAAATGTTCTATATACTCTAGTGGGGACGTCTGAGACATCTTATCGTAACTAACTACTCCTTTGTTGCAAAGATTTGCATCACACTTTAAAGTCATATTTGGCAATGGGACAAAAAAACCAATATATTCATGATGAATATATTTAGAAAACCCTGCAATCACTTATATGCCAATAGAAAAATCATTTATTAAAATTTTGTTTCACAATTTTGGTCGAAGCACTACTGATGGGGACTTGTTTTCCGAAACGACCGTCTAGTGCTATAAAATTAAAACTGGTATAATATGTAATTATCAAGAAACATTGTTTCAGGATGCTTCAGATAACATACTTACGTATATATAAATCAACACCCTGGAGTGGCTTAATTAATTTAGGATGTTCATCTGGATGTAAATGAGACAAATAGCAGGTGCCCGTCATGTATTCATATTCAAATGATTGGCACACAAAGGTTTCCTGTCCAATACAAGACTGGGCACAATCATCCACGGACATTCCTGTTAGTATCAGATCATCAAAGTTTACTACGTATCTGTTCTGCATGTCTCTAAACTTGCTTAATGTACTCGCTGAAATAATAATAATAATAATTTACTGGAACATCATAGTGTCAAATAGCATTAAAGAGTTTGTCCAAACAGTTGTAATTTAACAGTCTGAACTTTCTTCACTCGCTAGTTTGAACATTGGCATCGCTGTAGTTAAACATCTAATTAGAGTTACTGTTGTTTAACTTTTACGTCGCGATTTTCAGTTTTCAGCTATCAACGGTCAGACGAATTTCATTTTAGATCTAAAAAATTACATATAATGCATGCAGGTTTACATAATGTACTAGAGCCCCCTAAGCATGCTAGAACACTTACCCATAGCAGATTACGAAAAGAAAATAACTTTTCTAATTTGGGGTCGATCTTAGTCGTACTCTAAAGCGGTGATTATGCTTGTTTTTGACAGCTTTCGCCTTAACCACTTGACCATGGGTGATCCTTAGGTAGATGCAACATATTTAATCAATATTAATATATATATATATAATATATATATTTCTTCCATCAGTACAAATGGTTACCTACTACCGTCAGCGAAAATTAACAAATCTATAATCAAAAAAATAATAATATAATTTCAATTAGAAGGGAATCTTAAAAATACTATTTTTGAAAGAAAAGAAGGAAAGAAATAATAAACATACTTGCAGAAGGGTCTCTATTTCCTGACGTGGTTATTCCGTCCTGTATATCAGCAGCTGTGTAAGTAACTGACTGTAATGAAAACATAATGTTTCACATAAAACCCGTATATTTACGACAAATACTGGTCAAACCAATTAATTTTGAGACCCCTGTATTTAACACATTTCCTTAGTTTTAAATCAGATTACCCAAAATGCATGTTATTGGTGCATAATGCAGTGTGTGTGTGTGTGTGTGTGTGTGTGTGTGTGTGTGACTTTAAGACGAGGTACTGTAACATAATGGACACTTACACTTCCTGAGTCGTACTTTATGGTAATAGATACAAGTTGTTTAACGACCGCATTTCTGAGGTTTTGCCATGCTGTTTGTAGTGAAATTTCTGGTTGGTGAACCCCTCCAAGTGTCCCTGAAGATTAAATAAAACAATTAAAATATAAAAAAAACGAACAGTCAAATTTTTAACAAAAGTCACCAAGATAATACTACCTCCGCCAAAAACAGTTATTCAAACAAATATACTAGCCGATTTATTTATAACAAAGTGGCAAAACCAGGAACAAATAAACTCATAAAATGACCTTGATAACGATGAAAACACAGTTTTACTACGTTGCCACTATTAGTAACCCATTTCAAAAGTGAATACCCCCTCCGACAGAAAAAAACGTCTTAACCACACCACCAAATGACGTTGTAAAAAATTAATGATTTCATGTTTTTCTTGGCCTAGAGACTGGCATGTAACTAAACTCAGAACTCCAGTATATACCGTTTATACACTTGACTCCATCGCATGCCTGCAGTGAAGAACAGGCGATCAAGACGAATGTAAATATGCGGCGTAGTTAATTTCAATGCAAGAAATAAGATTTCGAAAGCACACTAACTCATGTGATGTTTTCTTATCAAAACCAAATGCATATCAAGATTGCAGTACAAAATAATGGGGGCACTGGGGCTACTGAACTACTTTATCCGCCCATATTCACATAACGTTACTAATAAAGGCAAGCAACATTGACCATCTGATTGTCCTTTCATTAGGAATATCCATATAAAAGTATGTATAATGTTAGGGTTCTCAGTTTATACATACATAACTATAGTTTCCGAAATAAATTCTTATCATTATGAATGCATACACCCATATTATAAATATTCAAATTAAAGGTTAATCGGCAGGTCAACACGTTGTTTGCCTATACCTTCAACAACTTGAATAAGACAATATTTTTTTGCCACTGTAGGGGCTCGAACGCACACCCTTCGACACCAACTCGCCTAGCATAAGAATGACCCGCGACCTAACTAATTGCGCCACCGAGACAAGTCAAAAAAACTTGCTCAAATGACGTTTTTGTCAGACGCGGGTCATACTAAACACAGATGTGCGGTCGACATTATATTATATATTATAATATATAATTTGAATAAGGCTTACTTGAATAATGATCACATTGTCCTTTTGTCGGTATCAATGTACCATCCTCTGTATGACTTTTACTTAAGGAACAAGTCTGTTGTTGAGGACAGTAGTCAAAGCTATTACATGAGAAGTTTGAATTGCTGACACAATAATCAGCACAATCAGCAGGGTCACTAACATAAGTATAAGTGGCGTCATTCCTGTACTGTAATACATGGTCAGGAATCTTCCTAAATTTGTCTAAAAATGAAGGAAATAATTGTTACAATCTGTTCATACAATTCTTAAAAAAGAAACAAGGATTCAAGCATGTCGATAAAATAGGCGGATAACTTACATGTTGTGATAAATGATAGCCATTTTTTAGATGAAAAACATTCACTAGTAATAGCATATACAACCAATAACATAACGCAACAAATATAGAAATAAGCAAAAAGAAAAACATACACACATTTTAAACTTCTACATGTATTATAAAATTACTGAGTTTAGTTTTGTGACAAAATGATGACTAATGGTTTGTCTATAGTTCTTTTAGAGCGCTCGGATCCATCCTACTTATTTTATAACTAGTACTCAATATATCTTAAAAAAGGGACATAATTCTACTCTCCGTGCACAACAAATTCATATTGTATGCACAGGAAAAGGATTCTAATGAAGACGGTTAACTAACAAAACATAAACAAACTACGTACATGGCTATCTTTACCTCTATAATTCTTGTTTACTGAATAAATACTTAAACTCGATACGTCCTTCTCAAATTCAACGAAATTACATGTAAACCTTGCTTACCTAGAGATGGCGATTTTTCAACAAGATTGGCAACAAAAAATGCTTGATCATTTTGCATTTGTACAATTGGGTTGGTGATACGGATTGGCGAGGCTCCGGATACTTTAGATATGACTGAAATCAACTGAAGAAGAAATATCCTCTTGTACATTTTCACAGGAGCATCAAAGTTACCTAATAAATAAAACAAATAATGCTTTCCTAGTCAAAGTTACACTAAAGAATTTAACTACTAAATTCTGACGACATTTGATGAAAAACCTATTACATTATTACAATATATATTTCAATGAAATTGTTGTAAGGTCTTAATATGATTAACTCTGAATGAGGAATATACAAATGCCTACTGTAATATTTCACAACGACTGGCTAGATAGACGACGCTAATAAACTTGGAGGTGGTAATAAGTTTTGATACTATTCGTGTGTGCGTGTGTGTGTGTGTGACAATCAATTTTGACAATTTTTTAAATTTCAATTTTTGTTCTTTTTAAGAGACAAATGAAAATGCACCAATGGAAGTAAGAGCATTTAGCTATCTAATATGCAAAATCATGTACCTAATAAATAAAAAGCAAAATTACGTTTTAGAGATAGGCGTACGTACTATGAAATGATTCGACATGCCGTCTGCTAATAATGAAAGACTATATCAACTTACCATAAAATATCAGCTTGAAACTAATTCTGTCTAGATCTCCAAAACATGGAGTGATATCAAATACAGTTATTTCAGGATTTTCCTGGGCAAAGTTGTAAAAATCGTATGATGCGTACTTTACCTGAAATAGAATAGTTTTAACAGAATTGAGTAGTAGTAGTAATGGTGTTTAACGTCCCAGTCAATAATATTTCACTTATATCGAGACGTCGCCAGCTAAAGGCGAAAGTGCAGAAATTTTGCCTGTGCGTTGCGCTGATGGCATTATACAGCAGGGTTCTTTAGCGTGCCAATCCCACCGTGACACGGGACCTCGTTTATTTTAAGTTCCCATCCGAAAGAACCGTGTCTTTCATTTCATAATGCCGAGTGCTTGGCGAAAGAACAGTCACTACCCACTTTAAAGTCTTGGGTCAGACCCGGCCGGGGTTCGAACCCACGACCTCCCACCTACGGAGCGAGCACTCTACCAACTTAGCTACTGAAGTGGTCTTTAACAGAATTGAGACAAAGGATTCGGAATATACAGTACTCAAGGGATGAACCTTATACGGCATGATTTTGTTATGCATTCTTTGATATGTATAACATACTGTTCTGTAAACAACTAAAAGTTAAGTGTTTCTGTTCTTCATGTCAAGTCATGAATCTTTCAACAGATTAAAACAAAGTTCATTACCGGGTGTATTTGAAACTAATTGTGAAACATGCATAGATGTATTATATGTATTATATTCCACTAAAGCTTAAATTCAGTTTGGAAAGCTCTCAGAAAGTTGGAAATTTATGCAACTACATGTTTCAGAAAATATGATTATTCACACAGAAACAATTGCTTCCCCTCGTCTATTTTATCCTGTATGTATAGGTATAATTTAGCGGGAATATATAGAGTTTCTATGACTTCGCGAACGTGAGGGATTCAGCCATTCATGTCACCATAACCTTATCACGAATCAATAGATCAGAAGACATAAACTTTCCAAAAATAAAGTTTAATGAGTTAAGTTCGCCTATTAATGGAGTAGAGAACTGTGTGATACGCCCAAGTTTACGCAACCCCCGCCCCAGGTAAGTGCATTGCATATGTAATCAACGAAAAAATCACCATATACTACCAAACTCCTATTCAAATAAATACGGATGGACCGTCTGCGGCATCCGTGGTAATTAAGCCATAGCAACAGGCCATTCACAGTTCATTGTCTCAAAGTCTGCTGACCGAAACGATACCAAACCCATGTAATGCAGACTGGCCTTATGAAACTAACGCAACATTAGTCTCCTCACCAATCTTTGTCTATCAAACGCTTTTTAATTGGTATTCCACGATCTTATAGCGCAATCAAAAGACGGCAACTGTGTTTGCAATTGGCAGTCTTTCCAATCATTTAAGTCTGTGTGGAATTATCTAGAAATCACAAAGGACATGTAATGGTTTTAATTATATTATAACTTACATTGTTACCGAGGAAAACATCAAGTCTTACTGGAACATCTAAAGCTTTCTGATTGATGTTTCCAATATTGTTAAATTCCGACCAATCTTGCTGAATAATAAATAAAAATTAATTTCACATTATTTATAGTAACATAAGCTATGACAAAAATATAAACAATGACGACTTAAAAACCTGCATGCACGTGAGTGCACTTTTAAATATAGAACCAAAGTAATCAAATAGCAAGTATGTTGCAATCACGAGCGATGTGGGTGCGTCCTGATCCCTCTGTGAATGCATAGGTTGGACTTCCTTACTTAACCTCTTTGAAGTGTAGTGCATCTTTGCAGAATATTATTGTACTAACATTGCGTTTTGAAACAAATATTTATTAAATAAAAATATTGTTTGTTGTCTTTTTAACTTTTCATGGTGTAGGATTGTCAATGAATAGAATTTTACGTCTTAGTCAAGAACATTTCACTTATGTCGAGACGTTACCAACTATAGGTGAAGTGGCAGCATTTTTTACCTTTGGAGTGCTTTTATGGCAATGGACAGGAGTGTTCTTTAATGTGCCATACCTAACGTGACTTGAGACATCGAATTTTAAAGTCTGAGCAACCGTAGTTGGAGTTAATTTGATTATGTGTATGTGTCATTGCTTGTATATACCAGTGTCAGTGCTTGTATATACCAGTGTCAGTGCTTGTATATACCAGTGTCATTGCTTCTTTATACCAGTGTCAGTGCTTGCATATACCAGTGTCAGTGCTTGTATATACCGGTGTCATTGCTTGTATATACCAGTGTCATTGCTTGTATATACCAGTGTCAGTGCTTATATATACCAGTGCCATTGCTTGTATATACCAGTGTCATTGTTTGTATATACCAATGTCATTGCTTGTATATACCAGTGTCAGTGCTTGTTTATACCAGTGTCATTGCTTGTATATACCAGTGTCAGTGCTTATATATACCAGTGCCATTGCTTGTATATACCAGTGTCATTGTTTGTATATACCAGTGTCATTGCTTGTATATACCAGTGTCAGTGTTTGTATATACCAGTGTCATTGCTTGTATATACCAGTGTCATTGCTTGTATATAACAGTGTCAGTGCTTGTATATACCAGTGTCAGTGCTTGTATATACCAGTGTCATTGCTTGTATATACCAGTGTCAGTGCTTGTTTATACAAGTGTCGGTGTTTGCATATACCAGTGTCATTGCTTGTATATACCACTGTCAGTGCGTGTATATGCCGGTGTCATTGCTTGTATAAACCTGTGTCCTTTCTTGTATATACCAGTGTCATTGCTTGTATATACCAGTGTCATTGATTGTATATACCAGTGTCAGTGCTTGTTTATACAAGTGTCGGTGTTTGCATATACCAGTGTCATTGCTTGTATATACCAGTGTCAGTGCGTGTATATACCAGTGTCATTGCTTGTATATACCGGTGTCAGTGCTTGTTTATACAAGTGTCAGTGCTTGTTTATACTAGTGTCAGTGCTTGTATATACCAGTGTCAGTGCTTGTATATACCAGTGTCCTTTTTTGTATATACCAGTGTCATTGCTTGTATATACCAGTGTAAGTGCTTTTTTATATTGGTGTCAGTGCTTGTATATACCAGTGTCCTTTTTTGTATATACCAGTGTCCTTTTTTGTATATACCAGTGTCATTGCTTGTATAAACCTGTGTCCTTTTTTGTATATACCAGTGTCATTGCTTGTATATACCAGTGTAAGTGCTTTTTTATATTGGTGTCAGTGCTTGTATATACCAGTGTCAGTGCTTGTATATACCAGTGTCAGTGCTTGTATATACCAGTGTCATTGCTTGTATATACCGGTGTACGTGCTTGTATATACCAGTGCCAGTGCTTGTTTATACCAGTGTCAGTGGTTGTATATACCAGTGTCAGTTTTTGTATATACTAGTGCCAGTGCTTGTATATACCAGTGTCATTGCTTGTATATACCAGTGCCAGTGCTTGTATATACCAGTGCCAGTGCTTGTATATACCAGTGTCAGTGCTTGTATATACCAGTGCCAGTGCTTGTATATACCAGTGTCAGTGCTTGTATATACCAGTGCCAGTGCTTGTATATATTAGTGTCAGTGCTTGTATATACCAGTGTCAGTGCTTGTATATACCAGTGCCAGTGCTTGTATATTCCAGTGTCAGTGCTTGTATATACTAGTGCCAGTGTGCCAGTGTGTACTTACAGCTAGAAAGTAAAATTCCAATGTTGCATTCGTCTTCACGCCTTGTATCATGAAATCGCTACGTTTTGATATAAACACGTCACACTTTAAACCACGTGCACTAGTTCTCTGCAATGATCATAAAATGTTTACTTAGCAATCTTTAATATCATGTTATTCAGAAATTAAATCGGCGAAAACATTCCAAATATGTGTAGATATATTTAATACAGGAAATACGTTCAGAAACAATTTATTGAGATTTGCTTTGTATTTCTTCTAGCCTATTCCAAAAATTATATTTTCCGGTTGTTAGAATGGTTTGTTTTCTCATTTGTAAGAAATTTCAAAAACCATATAAAATGACATTCTCTCTCGTGAACATAAAGTGCGCCAAACAGACGATAACACACCAGCTCCAAAAGGGATGCTTCTTAGACACTTTGCTAACAGAATTCAGATATGAAATCGGTGTAGCTTAAAGCATGCAGTTTTCCCTGATTTATAGGTCGTTGACATTGTAGACTAGTGAAAGCATATTAAAGATCGGGTCTCAGTTTCAATAAAGATTTTCTTTAACTTAGCAAGTTTGAAATATTGCCATAATTTGGCAGATTTAATTTAAGGTAAATCTTAGCTAAGGAATGATTGTTTAAACTGGAGCCCGTTACTCGGAAATAGGTCTCATAACATTTAACCAAGTCCTACAAAATTCATAAACGGAATGTGATCTTCTATGCGTGTACATGACACAAAGACCGGCGTAACAAATTTATTTATTCATTTGTCAAATACCTTGTTTAAATTTAATCATAAAGATATGTTTTAAAAAATTGGTATATGATTATAGGCATAGACATACCATTTTTTAATGTATTTTATAATTAACTTTAAAAATGGTACATATATATGACACATTCATTAAAGCATCCCGTACCTGACCTTCAAATGTGTATGTTTTATCAAGATAAAACAATTGATCTGGTGACCTCATCGTGAGTGTAAACTGTGATGACGACGATATATTAATGGATGTGTCGAATGATGCGTTCTGGATTGGTATAATCGTGCAGTTAGCCATTGTTCTGTCAATTGCGTAGGCAACCCCTATAAATACAGAAATAAGATTCAAAACATGCGCTGGTTAGCCATTGTTCTGTCAATTGCGTAGGCAGTCTCTATATATACATGAATTAGATTCAAAACATGCGCTGGTTAGCCATTGTTCTGTCAATTGCGTAGGCAGTCTCTATATATACATGAATTAGATTCGAAACGTGCTGATTAGCCATTGTTCTGTCAATGCGTAGGCAACCCCTATAAATACAAAAATTAGATTCAAAACATGCGCTGGTTAGCCATTGTTCTGTCAATGCGTAGGCAACCCCTATAAATACAGAAATTAGATTCAAAACATGTGCTGATTAGCCATTGTTGTGTTTATTACGTATGCAACCCTTATATATAGTACAGAAATAAGATTCAAACATGTGCTCATTTTTAAAACTTAAAACGTTGAAACTCATTTTCCTTTTACTGAAGACCATTGAAGTTATCCACAAGCAAACATGTTTCTGCAATACTTGATGCTGTTTTTGTCTGATTATAACGAAGTAACATGTTTCTCCATTTGACTACCACACTTAGAACAACAACAGAAAAAACTCATAGACTCTTTAGATGAGAGTTAAATACCAAAGATGCAAAGTAAGTTATTAATGCCATATACCTTTTTTATTTAATCATAAAATACATTCAAGAAATGATACATGACAATATCATATATCATTTTTTGAGTGTATTTTCTGATTATTATTTAAAAAAAGTACATGACAATAGCAACGATACAAAAAAATCTTGATTTATTTAAATTTCACCTGTATTATAATCGTGGATTTCTGTTGCAGCATCTGTGTTATAATATGGAGCTGTATTTGGTTGTGGTCGAAAGTCATACCTTGCCATGTTGTAATATGTCTTATCATACCATACCTAAAATAGACCACAATAACCATAATAATTTCATTCTTGTTAATTGTCTAATCGCGCCATATCTAAAATACACCATGATTTTATGCGCAGCTAGAATTTACTCCCCATCAGCTTGTTGTGTAGTTATAATTTTGCATCAGCTTGTCATGCAGTTAGAATTTACTCCTTGTAACTTAAAGCTAGTTGTGCAGTTAGTATTTACTCCCTGAAACTTACATCAGTTAGAATTTAATCCCTGTAAAATATAGCTTGTTGTGTAGTTAGAATTATGTAGCTTGTTGTGCAGTTAGAATTTACTCCCTGTAAAGTAAAGCTTGCTGTGCAGTTAGAATTTACTCCTTGTAAAATACAGCTAGTTGTGCAGTTAACATTTACCCTTGCAAAATACTCACATCAGCTTGTTGTACAGTTTTGAATTGTGTGCTTATAATCTCCTCTCTATACATGAATGCTCCCTGTAATTGTGGAAGTTGCCTGGTTTGTACTCTGTTAGGACAGACAGCACCAGAGGGTGTCTGTAAACAAAATATAAACAGTAAAACTATAAGTCAGATTCTTCTTGGATTACAACACAGGCCTGTCGAAAGGTTTACACAAGGCTTATGAATTAATGAGGAATTTGCAGCTCATCTCAGCCCCTCGTTTGATATATATACAGCTTTTTTCGGCAGCCGCTATATATCTTTCAGTCAATAGCTATCAATAGTGCGGCCACTCTGCAGCCACCGAGCTTCTACTCATTTTCTTTACCCCAGTGTTTCGACAGGTCTGTGTTGTATCCGACAAGAGACTTTATAGACCAAAACATTGTTGAGACTTCAGTTATTGGTAATATCTATCTTTAAGAGCTTAAAATGCGATATCATGGCAATGTATAATTTAAGTAAGACTTGATTAAGTCAATTTAGAACATTCCCACTCTTTTGATTTGTTTCGTATGGCGCACATTTAAGGCTTGATAAATCTAAGTGGTGCTATTTGATTTTAAAATCAAGGGGTGTAAATTACTAGTAAACTTGAGAGTGTTTGTTTACTTATACTCGAGAATTATACTCAGAATGCCGTGTGTGTTGAATCACGCTCATGATAACCACATAGAGCTCGAAGAATATATATAACTGTCATATACCATTTTTTGAATTTAATCATAAAATACATTCAAAAAATGGTATATATTGTCATATACCATTTTTTGAATGTATTTTATGATTAAATTCAAAAAATGGTATATGACATAACAATTATAACTTCTATTTTGGCGAACAGTAGAAGAAGTCAGATTATTTTTTTTAAATTGTCTGTTCAATGGAACAAACGTCTAGACATAAACAACAGTAAGTTATCACATGTATTAAGAGCCACATACCTCAAATATTGACGGGTCTGCATCTATCTGAGGTCTAAAGTCGACATAATCGTATATATGATGGAACTTGATAGTTGTATTCGCCACTCCTACAGCTTCACATCTTACTGGGATCTGGAACCAACCTCCACCAGTTATCCATTCTGGAACTGTCACGTATACATATATTTTAATGAAAGATATTTATTTTAGTGTTTTTTGGTTTATTATTATTATTATTATTATTATTATTATTATTATTATTATTATTATTATATGACTGAATGTTTTCCTTTTCACTGATTGGTCAATTTCAGTGCTACATATAGCATTATCATTATTATTATTATTATTATTTGCTGAATGTTAATGTCTCGTTTTATATAGAAACCCAAATTACCACATGAAATCAAGATAGTTGATGTTACCTAAGGTGTTTTACTCTCCATATGGTTAAGCTTCCTTTCTAAAATTCATTATTTAAAATAATAAGAATTTTCCAATTGTCTTCACTATATTAAGTACAAAGTCCTTCACATGTTTTACAAATATTTGTCATTGTTACAACTGGTGCGCCATGGTAGAGATTGTTACCACTACGGGATCTTTATACAATGAAGCAAGCTGCTTACAAATATAGATTTTTATATATTTTTGAAGGAAATTACAGGCATGAGTTTGTCGGAGCTCGTAGGACATTTTATGACCGCCATCACAATATTGTTGATAAGTTTGATGTTTCTTTGTCCAAAATAACCCTGGATTAATTTGACATCCAATAGTTCCATGTTCTTTCTGTTCCAATCTTTAAGTTAGTAAACAGGAGGTGGTTACCTTTACGGAACACCCGGTCTCACTTCTCTGGTGGAAGTAAACGTGTTTTACTTCCTTTGTAAGTTTCAAAGTTTTTACTTTGCTTTGGGACTGTGATTTAGATATGGGTTAGCATGGTTTTTTTATTATTATTGAGACTAGATTTCAGTAAGTGAAAAATAACAAACTATTAAATGGAATCGATATGTTAATGAAGTATAATCCATTGTCACAGACACATCGACTCTGTAGTAAATAGAAATTACTATTAGTAATAAAAATGTAGGCTGCATCATGTTTTCAATTTTCCAGGAGATAAAGCAATGAAGACTTATGGAAGAAACACGATTACTATTCTTCATTACAAAATAATGCCGTGTGATGTGGATATCTATATTGTTTCGTTCCATTTGTTGTCAAATGCATCTAATTAGATTAAGCCAAGTGCAAAATTTTCGTAGTGATTTTGTGTAATCGTCGCGTGCAGTTCACACCTGTCCGTCTAGGATTCAAGCTAGTATGTGACATAATGATGCATTTTATGAAATGATAAAATAGTCGGTTTCCTTAGCAGACCTGGTTTTTTTTAAACCGATAATGGCAGGTACACATGTTCTTATGATGCTCAATATCTATGCATAGTTTTAAAAAAAATGGATCAGTTATAATTAACTATATAATCCAGCCAAAAAAGAAGGCACATGTTCAATGTATATAGAAACATCCTGTAAAGTTTTAGACTTGTTTGTTAAAAGCTGTAAGAGGAGTTGATTACACAAAATGGGTATCCCTCATATGGAATATTGTTGAAAAATGACTAAGTTAAACTACCAATAAACTCTGAACAAAATAATATAAT
Organism: Anadara kagoshimensis; assembly: GCA_021292105.1. Taxonomy (NCBI): domain Eukaryota; kingdom Metazoa; phylum Mollusca; class Bivalvia; order Arcoida; family Arcidae; genus Anadara; species Anadara kagoshimensis. The sequence goes on along the minus strand of CM037860.1, from coordinate 17,961,675 downwards.
CCAACAAAAATAGGAGGTGCACATGTTCAATGTATATAGAAACATCCTGCAAAGTTTCAGACTTCTTGGTTAAAAGCTGTAAGAGGAGTTGATTACACAAAATGGGTACCCCTCATATCATAGGTCAAAGGTAAAAGTCAAGGTCATAGTGACCTAAATTTGGCGCATGACACATCGCATTCCCATGATGCATCCACATACCAAGTTTGATAATCCTAGGTGCTACGGTACAAAAGTTCTGTTTCGGACGCGAAGATGAACAAGGTTTACTGTCAGAGGTCAAACGTCAAAGTCAAGGTCACAGTGACCTAAATTTGGTACATGACACATCGCTCCCCATGATGCATCCACATACTAAGTTTGATAATCCTAGGTGCTACGGTACAAAAGTTCTGTTCCGGACACGAAGATGCACAAGGTTTTACTATCATAGAGGTCAAAGGTCAAAGTCAAGGTCACAGTGACCTAAATTATTGCCTTCCCATGATGCATCCACATACCAAGTTTGATAATTCTAGGTGCTACGGTTCAAAAGTTCTGTTCCGGACACGAAGCGGGACAGACGGACAGACAGACGGACAAGGTGATTCCTATATACCCCCAAACTTCGTTTGCGGGGGGTATAAAGAATATGTTATTTATTACCTGTGAAGTAATAATCAAGGGTAAAGTTGGACCAGAGTTCTGGCCAGTACATGCAGGTTTTCCAATGGTTAACTTTAATACCTCGTATTGTTGTCTGGCCTTGATAAACCTGCAGAATTTAAAGCAAAATGTCAGTATTTTCTGTAATTAAGTGTAATTGTTTGAAAAAATAAACAAAAACGATACGTGTCTATGAAACTTAAATAATTTAACCCTCTTACTGCAAATAGAAGCCATCCACAATGCAAAATTGATATGACGTCATCATTATTGACAAGTTTTGGGGAAGGACAGGTTACTTTTTAAACAGTTTCTTATTGTGTTGTGTTGTCCTTTGCAAGAATGAAAATAAAACAGCAGTGAAAACATCATGTGATGAAATGACGTTACAGATATCCTTAGAATCGTCTATGAAAAACGTCTTCAAATCGATTGTCTGGAACATCAGGGAAATTTTACGTTAAAGTGACACACTTCTCTTAACTTACCAAACATAAATTTTTATCTTTGATGCTAGAATTTTCTTGTTTTTAGGGTTTTTTTTAAATATTTATTTACATCATCTATTAGTATATGGGAAAAGGTTACGAGATAAAGCACTTTCTTATTTGGTTGTAAAACAATACCTCTCCGAATTGTTTTGCAAAATGTAAAGCTCCTCCTGTAGTATATGTATGCGGACTACCACTGGGACCTATTTTATTTCCGAACAGCATGTTATTGTTGTCAGTGGTCAAATTACCAGTAGAACATTCATTGTCCGCTGAAAATACACAAATAAACTATTATACTAATAGAAAGATGGTGGACGAGTATCGATATGTTTGGGTTTAATTGATTGGGTAATATACTTAGTTTTTATATTCGTCGCCCCCTTTTTCACGAGAGTTGAGCTGAGTAATGGTGTTTAACGCCACCCAGTCAGGAATATTTCACTTATATCGAGACGTCACCAGCTATAGTGCAAAATATATTTTGTATGTGTGTTGCCCTGATGGCATTATACAGCAGAGTCCTTTATCGTGCCACGCTTACCGTGAAACGGGAACTCGTTTATTTTAAGTTCCCATCCGAAAGAACTGTGATGCCGAGTGCTTGACGAAAGAACAGTCAATACCCACTTTTAAGGCTTAGGTCAGACCCGACCGGGGATCGAACCCACATCCTCCCACTTACGGAGCGATTATCTAACGACTGTGCTACCGCAGTGGTTCCTTCTTCATATGAGGTAAGGCATCTTGGCAGAGACCGAGGATACACTTATACATAACTTGTTTGGATTCAGGCATGTAAGTTTAACTGCAGATGAAATGTTTGTATTCCGTGCTCTAATTAACCATTGAACTGTTTAGAAAAGCAAACGCGCATTATGGTTAGTTTGCCTTGCACGGCAATGACAGTTATAGCACTATAAACGCCATTTCTAGACAGTTCAATGGTTATATTTACATTTCCCGTTTTTTGAAAATTTTATTTTGGTATTTTAATAAAAAAACTTTAAAACACTGTCGTGTTTGGCATGTATTTCCAATCGCTGGAACAGCCAATCAATGACGTCACGCGTATAGCCGCAAGGAGGAGATGAGTGACGTCACATTGGCAATGGCATTTGCCATCTGGTCTTAAACAAAATTTAATACATTAAAAATATACTCCTATAACTGCCATCTGGTCCTAAACAAAGTTTAATACATTAAAACATCACAAATGTAAACATTTATACATATATTACAACGAAAGTCAAAGCTCTATTATGCATTTGTTGGCTTTCGTCAAGCATTTGATCGAGTCAGTAGTTGTTTTGCAGTTACTTTTCATTATCTGTTGACAACGATTAAATATAACCGCTAACACGGACGAAAAAACTGAAGTGTTTCGAAACAGATGGAAATATCTTGTACCTGGTATCTTGTATATAAGGTCAGATTGTAGACTAAAAGTCTTTAAAACCTATACTGGTAATTTTGCTAATTTAACCGGTTTCCTTAACCGGGTTTGTACCAAGACTGACTCAAATTTACAATCAATATCCTCTAATAATTATTTAGTCTATTCTAAAGTAGGTTATTAATGCTTCCTATATTTTTTACGAATTATGTTAACTTTGGGTAATGTTAAATTGCAAGAGTAAATTTTATAATATACAGAATATAACAATCAATTTGGAATATCTATGTAGGATGGAAAAAAACCTTCCTGAGGGTTTGAGATTTCAGTCAGAGATTAGGCTTGCCAAGTCTCTAAGAGAAATTATCAACTCCGAAATTGACAAAACGTGATTGTCTTTTGATTATGAATATGATTTTTTATACATGCTGTATAATTATATAACATTCATAATTGTATGCGGATTAGGTATTAATCCAATTCCGTCTCGGAAAAATGTTTTTTTTATGAAATAAAATCTTAATTTGAACACATGTGCGCATAAACATGTTAGATTAAAAAGAACAGGTCCCGGTTTCACAATCATTCCTTAGCTAAGATTTTCCTTCACTTGCAAAATTTCAAATCTTCATAATTTTGTTAATTTTCACAATATTCAGGAATTAAGGTGTTTTTTTTTAAATGACCTCAAGATTATAAAACATTTGCATTTAGTTTTGACAAAAATATTCATCAATAGTTCCAAAAAGAGAATATCAAAATTTGCTAAATTTAAGTAAAGGAAAATCTTAGCTAAGGAATGATTGCGAAACCGGGCCACTTCTTATAACTCAGTATAACTTACGCAAAATATAGAAGAGTTGATCATGTGCGTAATCATAAACAAGTTTGAATTGAAGTCCTTCCTTCATCATTGTCAAGGTAGCCCTGTTATTCGGACCATCAAAGTATTCCTCGGCGCTGACACTAGAATTCTTTTCCATTATTGTAGCTTCTACCCTAGCTTGATATGACTGAGGTAGGTCTGGTAATGGTGGCGCTGAAAAAGTAGGAAGGTATAAATAAATACACTACATAACAGACAATGCACACCCTTACATGCTTACCGGCAAATCTATTGTTGACTCAGAAATAAAGGCCCTCAAACATTGAGAAGTATGATGTCTCTGTATACAAAATTATCTTGAATATATTTGACGTTCAATAGTTCCATGTTCCGTACGTTTTAATATTAATTACACACGTGAAGAAAGTAGCTAGCTAAACTGGAGATGCTTACCCTTCCAGAGCACCAGACTTCTCTTACTTGGTAGAAGGGTTTAAATTAATTTGCCAATCTTTGATTTGAGATCTTGATTTAGACATAGGTTGGTATGTTTGTTTTTAGTTTGCTTTGGGATTGTAATCTTGACATGAATTGGAATGTTTGGTTTTACTTCGCTTTAGAGTTGTGATTTGGAATAGATTGGTATGTTTGGTTTTACTTTGGCTTTGAGTTGTAATTTGGACGTGGATTGGCATGTTTGGTTTTACTTCGCTTTGGAGTTGTGATTTGGAATAGATTGGCATGTTTGGTTTTACTTTGGCTTTGGAGTTGTAATTTGGACATGGATTGGTATGTTTGGTTTTACTTCGCTTTGGAGTTGTGATTTGGAATAGATTGGCATGTTTGGTTTTACTTTGGCTTTGGAGTTGTAATTTGGACGTGGATTGGTATGTTTGGTTTTACTTTAATTTGGCTTTGGAATTGTAATTTGGACATGGATTGGTATGTTTGGTTTTACTTTAATTTGGCTTTGGAGTTGTAATTTGGACATGAATTGGTATGTTTGGTTTTACTTTAATTTGGCTTTGGAGTTGTAATTTGGACATGGATTGGTATGTTTGGTTTTACTTTAATTTGGTTTTGGAGTTGTAATTTGGACGTGGATTGGTATGTTTGTTTTTACTTTGGCTTTGGAGTTGTAATTTGGACGTGGATTGGCATGTTTGGTTTTACTTCACTTTGGGATTGTAATTTGGACGTGGAGTGGTATGTTTGGTTTTACTTCGCTTTGGAGTTGTAATTTGGACGTGGATTGGTATGTTTGGTTTTACTTCGCTTTGGGATTGTAATTTGGACGTGGATTGGTATGTTTGGTTTTACTTCGCTTTGGAGTTGTAATTTGGGCGTGGATTGGTATGTTAGGTTTTACTTTGGCTTTGGAGTTGTAATTTGAACATGGATTGGTATGTTTGGTTTTACTTTGGCTTTGGAGTTGTGATTTGGACATGGATTGATATGTTTGGTTTTACTTTGGCTTTGGAGTTGTAATTTGGACGTGGATTGGCATGTTTGGTTTTACTTCGCTTTGGGATTGTAATTTGGACGTGGATTGGTATGTTTGGTTTTACTTCGCTTTGGGATTGTAATTTGGACGTGGATTGGTATGTTTGGTTTTACTTCGCTTTGGAGTTGTAATTTGGGCGTGGATTGGTATGTTTGGTTTTACTTTGGCTTTGGAGTTGTAATTTGAACATGGATGGGTATGTTTGGTTTTACTTTGGCTTTGGAGTTGTGATTTAGACAGGGATTGGTATGTTTGGTTTTACTTTGGCTTTGGAGTTGTAATTTGGACGTGGATTGGTATGTTTGGTTTTACTTCGCTTTGGGATTGTAATTTGGACGTGGATTGGTATGTTTGGTTTTACTTTTGCTTTGGATTTGTAATTTCGACGTGGATTGGTATGCTTGGTTTTACTTCGCTTTGGGATTGTAATTTGGACATGAATTGGTATGTTTGGTTTTACTTCGCTTTGGAGTTGTAATTTGGACGTGGATTGGTATGTTTGGTTTTACTTTTGCTTTGGATTTGTAATTTCGACGTGGATTGGTATGTTTGGTTTTACTTCGCTTTGGAGTTGTAATTTGGGCATGGATTGGTATGTTTGGTTTTACTTTGGCTTTGGAGTTGTGATTTGGACAGGGATTGGTATGTTTGGTTTTACTTTGGCTTTGGAGTTGTAATTTGGACGTGGATTGGTATGTTTGGTTTTACTTCGCTTTGGGATTGTAATTTGGACATGAATTGGTATGTTTGGTTTTACTTCGCTTTGGAGTTGTAATTTGGACGTGGATTGGTATGTTTGGTTTTACTTTTGCTTTGGATTTGTAATTTCGACGTGGATTGGTATGTTTGGTTTTACTTCGCTTTGGAGTTGTAATTTGGGCATGGATTGGTATGTTTGGTTTTACTTCGCTTTGGAGTTGTAATTTGGGCATGGATTGGTATGTTTGATTTTACTTCGCTTTGGAGTTGTGATTTAGACATGGATTGTAATGTTTGGTTTAGGGATTGTGATTTGGACGTGGATTGTAATGTTTGATTTTACTTCCCTTTGGAGTTGTGATTTGGACATGGATTGGTATTTTTGGTTTTACTTTGGCTTTGGAGTTGTAATTTCGACGTGGATTGGTATGTTTGGTTTTACTTCGCTTTGGAGTTGTAATTTGGGCATGGATTGGTATGTTTGGTTTTACTTCGCTTTGGAGTTGTAATTTGGGCATGGATTGGTATGTTTGGTTTTACTTCGCTTTGGAGTTGTGATTTAGACATGGATTGTAATGTTTGGTTTAGGGATTGTGATTTGGACGTGGATTGTAATGTTTGATTTTACTTCCCTTTGGAGTTGTGATTTGGACATGGATTGGTATTTTTGGTTTTACTTTGGCTTTGGAGTTGTGATTCGGGCATGGATTGGTATGTTTGGTTTTACTTCGCTTTGGAGTTGTGATTTAGACATGGATTGTAATGTTTGGTTTAGGGATTGTGATTTGGACGTGGATTGTAATGTTTGGTTTAGGGATTGTGATTTGGACGTGGATTGTAATGTTTGATTTTACTTCGCTTTGGAGTTGTGATTTTGACCTGAATTAGTATGTTTATTTCTAAGCAGAATTTAATAAAACTTGATGTACGAGTTCATCATTGTAATATCTTGAACTTATTCGTGTTTTCTGACTGGCGAACATAATTTGACAGAGTTATTGCTCTTTGAGTGAAATATCAATATTCCCGGGGATTAGTATCACTTGTGATGCCTGGTTTATTTTGTATAAAAACCATTGACCAGTATAACGGAAAAGTAAAGCGTCTGACTAGTTACGAAAGTATTCACAAAAACAAAATGTCATGTTAATGAATTATTTGCCATTTGAGAGCCCAATGACCAAGATAATCAATTTACCAATATCCTTATAAGTCGTGTGCAAAAAATGTTTATTAAAATCTAATAATTAAACAAAATGTAGTAAAAAAGCTTTTGACAAAAAAAACCCAAAAACAAAAACGGCACAAACCGAAAAAGACAAGTAATGATAAGTCTGTGGTGTGCATGGTATGATCATTAACAAAATCCAAGAAAAAACACGTTTACAACTTACCGACCCCGGGAGCTGCCGTAGGTGCTTGACAGGTGGAAGCATCTGTTTTCTTCCATGTTAACGCTACAAGGACACACAGACACACTGCAGCCTACAACAAGGATATCAAAATAACATCAGTTTAAACTTAAGTATTGCTTGATAAAGATTTGTCAATCAATGAGAAGTTTAACGTCAAAGGTATAAGCAAACAACATTGACCTGTTCGATTGACCACGAGTTCAAATATTTATTATGAACCAGTATATATAATTATTATATAGTAATATATGCTTCGTATAGAAATTAAACGTTAAATCCCGAGGTGTTAGCGTGCAATATATACCGATATTTGCACGCTAACTTTGTTCCAGTCCGATGTTTCCCGAATCATTTCGCTTTGTCACATGACGCTGTCGTTTATGACGTCATACGATTGTTGTCGACGTCATCGCTGTGTTGTTTGTCATATTGCACTAGTTCTTATATCCATTTACAAGAACTAGCGCTATAGCGTAATATTTATGTATTGTAAACAAAATGGTATTTACATGAAATACTTGACGGAAGTAAATGAATTTTTTTTTGCTATATAATAAAAGGGTTATTGAACTGATATTTTGAAATATTGTCCCTCGTTGACTCAAGTCAACGTTGTCGAGTCAACGAGGGACAATATTTTACAATATTAGTTCAATAACCCTATAATATAGGGAACGCACGTGTTTATTTCGTCTATATAATGAGAAGTGCTAAACACGAACACTGTTAATGTATTAACACAACCCTTATAATGGATGGATATCTATATAAATATTCCTAATGAAAGGTCAAACAGACAGGTCAGTGTTGTTTGCCTATTTTGGGACATAAAACTCATTTTTTATATTCAGTGCGGCGGATGTTCTCAATGTGTGTTTTCGCCTATCTTTCCTTGCCTATTTATTTCTCATTTTCTTCCCTGTTTTTCCTGTTTTTCCTGTGTACCTTTTTTCATCTACAACTGTGTTACTTCTATATAAATCACCAATCAAAAAGACAATTTCTTATTTGCATTAAAGGAGTCTTGTCATTTTCTGTAAGGATATTTTTTACTTTATTTATAAAACATGCATTTGTATCATTGCTGGCAAGTTACCACAACTATATGCTTATATATGCATGAGTTAGGTGGCATGACGTAGTATTGCGAGTTCATAGAAGGTTAAGTAATACAATCATACAATAAGATAGTAGAGGTTCTAAGCCTCTGTTATATTAAAACGAAATAAAAAAATGCGGATGTAAATCCTGCTTACAACTTAGCGCCTAAGGCGTGATTTTTAGAATTTGTTAAATTCTATTTCAGTTTTTTTTTGTCAATGCCAGCTATGTCGCTGTCAACACATAGTTGTATAACATGCTTTAAGACAAATTAAACAGTAATATGAAATAAAGAAAAGATATAAGAACGCAAGTTATTTGGCGAAAACTGCGCTTTATAAAAATATATTGCTTAAAAAGGTAGTGATTAACGAGCTTAGGGTTCTCATCCTCCTCAATTTATTATGACTGTGTGTTGCAAGAGTCTAATAAAAAAGAAAAAGGCTAAATATAGCAAGATTCAATAAAAAATATTCTAGCAAAAATCTTCTACTTTTTTGTTCTTATAAAGAAAGAATAACGAATATATGATGCTACAAACCTTCATTATGATCCTTATTTTCCACCCTAATTCTTCATGTGATGAACTCTGTACCAGACAGATATCTACCCGGTGTATACAGGGCCCGTACTCGTGTACAGGTTATCACTGCATTTGTATATAAATAAAATAGGGTATATGCATCTCATATCTCTACACTATATTATACAAATATAACAGATAAACCATATCTGTAGAGCATTAAACAATTTGATGATAAAATTAACAGAATATAGGACATATCTTACTGAATGAAGATTGTAGTTTACTTTCAGAAAAAGAAATTATACAATATGACTCTGAATTGTCTATATGTGGTGTCGTGTGTTTAATACTTGTTGTTGTTCTTACTTTATTTATTTTCTTCTAGCTATCCGCTGCAATTTTAAAAAATCAAGTAAAGAATAGGATAAATATTATTAAGTGTTCTAACAAATATTGATTGATATTGACATGACGTGGCCACTTGGTTGGTTGGTCAGTTAGTTGTTGTTTCTTTAGTTATTTGGTAGTTTGATTTGTTGGTTGGTCTGTTTATTGCTTGCTTGGTTTGTTGGGATAGGTAGGACGGCTGTTTGCTTGGTAGGTGGTTTTATTTATTGATTGATTGATTGATTGATTGATGGTTGGTAGTTTGGTTGTTTGGTTTTTGGGGTAGTTGGTTAGTAAGGTGTTTTTTTGGATGCAAAGTTTTTATTGGTTCGTTGGTTGCTTGTAGCTTTGATTGGTCGTTATCATTGGTGGTTTTTATTTGGTTGTTTGATTGGTTGGTTGGTTGTTTGTTTGGTCGTTTGTCGGTTGGTTCTTTGATCGTTTGGTTTGTATGTTGGTTGGTTAATTGGTTGGTTAGTCGTTCTGTTGCAATTGGTTAGTTCTTTCGTCATTCGGTTTGTTACTAGTTGTTTGGTAGGGTGATTGGTTGGTTGGTTTGTTGCTTGGTTGGTAGGATATGTTGGTTGGTTGTTTCTTGTTTGGTTGATTTGTCGCTTCATTGGTTGGTTGTGTTCTTTGGTGGTGAGGTCGATTCGATGGTTGCTGGTCGTTTGGTTGGTAAGTCGTCGTGTTGTTTGACCATTGGTTGGTTGGTTGGTTTGCTCGTTCGTTGCTTGCTTGTCGGGTTGGCTGAATGGTTGGTAAGGTAGGTGGTAGGTAAGTTGGTTGGTTGTTCGGTTGCTTGCTTTATTTTTTGTTTTGAAGGATTTTTTTACCTTGGTTGGTGTGTTGTTTTTAGTGTGGATGTTTCATAGTTTGTTGTGATGGTTTGGTTGGTTGGTATCTTGTTTTATCGTTGATTGGCTAGCTATTGGCTCAGTTGATTTTTTTCGTTGGTTGGCTGTTTGGTTAGTTGCTTGACTTGTTGTTTGTTTTAGTTGTGTAGTAGTTTGGTTTTTGTGTTGCTTTGTAGGTTGGTTGGCTTGCTGGTGGAGTTGTTGCGTTTTAGTTTAGCTTGCTAGATTGGATGATTTCTTTGGATGATTTAGTGCGTTTTAGTTTACAAAATCTTCCACTAAATGTATGGCGTCATCATCATCTTACTAAAACCGAGTAACGGGTATGACCGTTTGCAGTTTTGGAAATAGTTTGATGGAGCCAGATCAGGCGAATAAGGCGGATGCTAAATCATTTTTTACACAGTGAAGTGATGCATGATATATGCATTTATTGTCCTTTTTGAATAAGCGTCCTGGAAAACCGAAACCAAAACTTTTTCAGACGATGAACAGTTTTTGTCTTTTTCGGTGGGGATGAACCAGGTGGTTTTTATTGTTTAGACTGCCGTTTGATGTTAAAATGATCGACTCGCGTTTCATTCATAATATCGGATACTAAAGAATGATAGTAGGATCTACCTTTGCGTTTAGTTTAGCACGCGGCATGCATGATCAATTGTCAGAAATCTTGGCATTTCTCGGACTTTCAAAATGGATTGTAGTCTTTCCTGTGAAATGCCAACTGTAATGTCTTATTATATTTGTGTAACTTGCCTGTCAGTCATAACAATATTATAAACTTTATTGGCCATTTCTGGAGTTCAAAAAGTGACAGTGGTCAGCCTCAAGTCTTTGTAGTGTAACATAAGAGGAAAACCTTTTCTAGTGTTGTTACCGAACGAGTATGAATATCCTTAGGTGCAAACCCTTTCTTATGCAACTATTGGATCAATGCTCTTTTACAGATTTTTTCAATGTTGCAAAAGTCTTGTTTACTTTTGGGTGTTACCTTGCCAAATGGCACCTCGGTTTAAACCGACTAAATGACACCGGTTGTCGGATAGACGGGAATAAATAGCCTAATAGATCTGAAAAAACGTCGATTCTAACCTCCTTCAATAAAAGGCTAGGAAGGCATAGCAATCGGCGTAATAGTTTAGCTAGCTATGAGGTGCATATCCTTTCGAAGCAATCGACCTCAATTCCCAGGTTGAACTTCATGCCCAGCTAAATTCGCCAGTTTTCAAAGTTTTCACTTGACTTTAAGGATTTTGATTTGAACATGAACTGGTATGTTTATGTTTTATTAAAGAAATAATCACAAAACAACTAGTGATATATTCTTCCGCATGTCAACTCCGGCCTTTTATCATTTGACGCTTAGTTAGCTTAGTTGATTGATAAGTAAATGTTCGTTTCTTGTATATTACAGGATATTTGGTGAACCTTTATTTTATGCAAATACCTAAACAATTAAATCCCATCAAACTAAAGACACATGCTTAAAAATAGTGACAAATTCATTGTAATTGATAGTTTGAAATTGAATCAAATAATGACTAAATTATCAAGCAATGAACTAATGTACCCTGCATACTAATCTTAACCGAAGTTACAGCGGCATATAACCACCCCCCCCCTCCCCATGGTTTAACTATATTTATTACTAGTATTAAACATCTTGAAATCAATTTGTTAAATAGACAGCTAAAGATGTAAAATATATGGGTTGTTTTGGCAATGTTTGTTCTTGCGCAAAGTATAACGATTGTTTATGTCAGTTAACCACCATTTAAAGTTGTGGCATTATAGAGTGGAACAATGGCGTTTTACGCTCCAGTCAAGATTCTTATTTTTCATATCGAGGCGGTAAGTTCATAGGTAGTTTCCGGAGAAAATCAACGACCTTCAGGAAGCGAACATACATACTCTCTCGCATTAGGATCTGTCCAAAGAGAGATTCGAACTTAGTAGACGAGAGGCGGTTTTGACCATTCGGCAAGTTAGACCCTCCTTTAAAGGATACCGGTTTTTACATATGTGCGTTATGACAATTTTATGGCCGTCATCACACTATTGTTGACTGTGTCCCTGGATATATTTGACGTCCAATAAATTCCATGTTCCTTTCATTCAATTTTCATTACACACGTGACGGATGTAGTTAGCTAAACAGGAGGGGATTACCCTTTCGGAGCACCCGGCCTTGCTTCCCTGGTGGAAGTTCACGTGTTAACCTAACTTGTTAGTTTCGAAGATTTTACTTTGCTTCTGGATTGTGGTTCGAACATGGATTAGTACATTTGTTTTTTGATTTGCTTATCAAGTATAGACCTTTGTAGCTGGTAGTATTTTTGCAGAAATCAGCGCAATCATAGCTACTCCATATTAATAAACAAGGAAAAAATAGATTTGAAACATGATATGCCGCATCAACATTGTTAGCTTTTTGTGACGATGATTTATCAAAACACAAGTGTATTTATTGGAAGAGTTTTGTGCAAGTGTTTTTGATCTGCTTTGTACTCGTACAAACTTATTTCTACCTTCCAACCAGTACACTTGTCCTCAACTTTAAAAAAAATAACTATTAATACAACAGACAATTCAGTCCATAATACTGGTACCAAGCGGTTGACCGGGTTCGAACCCAGAGTGTTAATAGGTCTTGGGTTTGAAGGCTAACCTAAATAGACAATGCCGAAAACCTTTGAATAAACACCGGAATGGTAAAATGGTACCCTTTTACATGATCCATATAATTGTAGGTCCCTAATCCTAGAACGTGTACAATTCCCAAAACAATGAATAATTTAAAAACAAATCCCATAAGACTAAAACTAAACCAATACGACCCAAAAAGTAATACTAATGTCCCGCGAAAAAAAAATCTGGGTATAGGAATCACCCCGTTTGTCCGTCCATCCGTCCGTCCGTCCGCCTATCTGTCTGTGAAGATTCGTTTCGAACCATAACTTTTTTGTAATATTAGTCGACATAAATATACCATATTTGGTACATTAGGTGTATCACCATGAGACGAGGTGTCCCGTACACGCATATTAAAATAAAAACTTGAAATAATGATTTATTTAATAAATAATTTGAAATATAGAATGTAGAAGATTGAACAACACGGTTATGGCCTGTACATGAATCAGTTGCGGGGGTATCCTTTGTAAGATTTGAAAAACAAAACTAAACAAAAAGCAATTCTAAAATATAATATCATCAAAGAGTTATTTTAATATACCTCAAAACAGAACAATTTAAATTAGTTAATTAAAATTACACTCTTAAATAATGATACATGTGGTTATACCCCGATACACATTTTTCTGTTGATTATTTATTTTGTACTGCATAGTAAATGTAACTCTTATGTAAATAAAGTTGGAAAATTTACCCTGTTCAACAACATATATATATTAAATAAATAAGATATAATGTGCGAATTTTCCAACTCTCATTTTTGTCAAGTGCTCTAACACAAATAAACCTGTTTTTGTTTAAAAACCAATAATTGAAATTTAGTATAAATCAAAGTGGGGTTATATGTTTCAATGATCATTAATGACCTTTAACCTTTTGTAAGTTTTAGCCTTGTTACGTTTGCACCATGAAGTGCATTTAAAAGAAAATCGCATTGCCATAGCAACAATACTACACAATGTTTATTAAAACGTAGTTACTAATGGAGTATTTTATGTATTGTTGATGAGGTGTATGTATTTTCGAAAAAGGTTGATTTTCTAACTACAAACGGACAGAATACAATGACATTTTTAAACTGTCCCCTCTAATACGCCAAAAACGTTGACGCAGTATTCTAAAAATATATATACATATCGCATATCTTTTGCGATAAGCACCTTAAATGAATGCAATTTATTGACCAAAGTTCAAAACAAAATATATTTGAGTTTTACACATGTACATATATAAAACTTCCACGGAGTAATAATGTCATTATTATTGGATAAAAAAAGAGAACGATATATCACGTGGCCTCTTCTTCGTGTTTGACAAAGTTAGATGTCATTGACATATCGTTTGATGCAAATTCTTTACGACGGTTTATAAAAAACAATATACCAGCTCCAAGGCCAAGTCCTATAATCAACATAGCTAAAGCCAGACCCGCCATAGAACCTGAAAGTAGAAAGTGCATTACGATTTTATTTCTAAAATGTACATCGTTATATGTTTATATGCTCTATGCGAAAAATGTATTACGTCTTTATTTCTATGAATGAACATCGTGATGCCTTCACTGCCTATGCTTTATTAAGAGTCTTAGTGACTTTTTTTTTTTTTTTTTTTTTTTTTTTTTTTTTTTTTAACTTTTTTTAACTTTTTATTTGTTTTGGCAGCTAACATGTTAAGTAAAAGCCTTTCCTAATACAAGACTGTAAACGCAACATTTTTATCAACTGTTATTTATTCCTCGTAGTTCGGAGCCATATTAAGTGAAGGCTTTCCTTGATATTGGACTGTACATTTTTAATTTTTATCAGAATGAATACATTGATAACACTTATGAACGTGTCACTGTTAACACTTAAAAAGTTATGAAAAATATGTGATTGACCACAGTATCCAACACGTTCTTACTCATATGGGATTTTTTAAAACTGTCACGAAACTAAACCCAAACGTTTTGAGACAATACCATGTGCATGATCAAAATATGAATCCGCAATGACGCATCAACTTCACCCAAGATTGTTCTCGGGAAGTTTCATAAAGATTTATTAATTTTCGAGAAAAATAGCGGACAACAAATGGAGCAAATACTATAATGATTATAATACATGTAATAATAATAATAATAATAATAATAATAATAATAAACTGCACTGTATAAGTTAACATGCCTTTAAGGCCAGTTCTATACAAGAGCCATGCATTTGTTTTTCATATATGCTATTTGAACCTGTAAATAAGGGTCACCTGTCCATAAGGGCCACTTTGGTGGCCTTTATAGACAGCTTTAACTGGAATGCTGATTGCGGTAAATACAGATTATTAAACGAATTGTATACGCCCCGCTTTGTAAAGGGACATAATAATGATAATTAAATGACTAACCATCTACGATTTGATTAGAAATGTGCATGTTGTCAGTTGTTTTGAAATCTGATGTAAATTATTCTATATTATTTACACCTGTCATTGGGCATTATTTTGCCTCTTTTATTAATCTCTCTCTCTCTCTCCCTCTCTCTCTCTCCCTCTCTCTCTCTCCATACCTCCACTGTATCCGGAACTGCTACTTTGTGGCTGCGCCTGCCCATTTTGTGCATTACTGAATCTGCTTCCTCTAGGAAAGTATCTTCCTGTTAACAAGTAAAGGGAGATAATAGATATTGTTAAGCATTGTTATGTTTTAAAAAGAATTCATTTGTTCTATATTTGACAAAAAAAACCAACAAAAACAATTGTGTTAAATTTACAAACCGTTTGCTACTGGTCATATAATTTGTACTTTCCTTATTTCTGGTTAAAAGTAAAAGTTCTTTGAAAATAACCACTTGTACCATATACATTGTACGCCACAACGATAATTTGACATACACACAATGACGAGGGACTATTCACGGCACTGCACTTAAGGATAACATTGTGCTAAGTGATGCAGTACAAATTGCTTCCTTTATGTAACCCTTACAAAGAAGTGATAGTATAGTGGAAATAATTATAATTCCTAAGAAACTTGAAAGGATGATTTGTATCAATCAACCAGTTGACCATTAATTCTGGTTAGTGTGGCTCTTAATTTTATAACCCAAACACATGTATTTGGTCAAAGCAAGAACAAGAAACAACACAACCATAATAAGAACTAAGACTATGAAATCATCAAAATAAACGCAGATTGATTGTGGATGAGCACTGGACATAATGGCAAAACGTTTTTTTTTTTATAAATCGTGAGTAGTTAAAACAAATGAATGAGTTTTAAATCAATTAGGTGGATTTTTTTTAAATAAAGTTGACCCTTGTATTTTTTTATTTGAAATTCAATTTTGGTCCGCGCACTACTGATCAGGAATGCTATTCCTAAATTGCAGTCTAATGCTGCAAAATTGAAACAGGTGTATTAATAATTTCACCTTGTGACACATACAGTAAACGTAACCTTATTATATTATACTTACGTAGGAACACACTACAATATTGGCTTGCAGCAATATTTTTCCCTTTCTTGGCAAGATCAGCCATTATGAGACATGTTCCAGTAGGGGCACAATAAGCAAAGTTTTGACATAAAAATTCTTCATTTTCCACACATAACTTGGCACAAGCATCACTGGAAACGTTTACAAAATTAAGTGTTCGACCAGATGATGACGTCATTCCTCTCAACTCCTGGAAATCATCGATGTATTCCCCTGGAATTTAAGAGAATGAAATGAAAATACATGTAAATAATGGCAATCTGATTGTTTAACATCAATTCACTTATCGCAATAAAAACAAATAAATAAATTTGAGAAGGGACAAATGCGAGTCACTGGCGCATTAAAACCAGAGCTTCAGGTAGATGGGACTCGTTATCCTTGGAAAGAAAGCTCGTCTAAAAGAAGGAAAACTCTAATTCCAAACCTAGCCAGCTATGGACAGATAGTAGTGGGGACACCAAGGCCCCTGCGGATGATTGCAAATTATGCTTCAACGGCGAAGGGGGTATGAGAGTAATACTACATTACTCCACCGGCCAGTGGCCCGTATGGGAGAGACTGCACCCAGAAGTCTTCACAAAAAGGTATTGGAACCTATGGATAGGCCAATCACCTGTTTATAGGTTATGAAACAGATTACAGAAATGTGTCTGTTTGAATATTCAAATTAAAGGTCAAACTTGACGCACTATAAATTGAATTACTTACGTGAGTAGAAGCTACAAACAGGACTTGTAGAAATTGCAGTTGTTGGTATATCAAGTTGATGTTTGCTAAGTAAACGACAAGACTTTGTGTTACTACAGTATTCAAATGACTTGCAGGTCGTATTAGCTCTGTTACACTGTTTTGCACACAAGTTCGCTGTATTAATGTTCGGTACTGTTTGATCAGCGGCCAACAGGAGTGTTTTTCCCGGTGATGCTCTGTATCTATCAAGGTAGTTTCCTGCAGAAAAAATAAAAGCATAAACCGTTCACAGATGACACAGATCTTCGCCGTTTTGATCTTTTAAACTAGGTTCCACTGTAAGGAAAAAGTACCAAAGGTAATAAGAAATTTTCGTCGAAAAGATTTATACGCGGTACCGTGGAAATCGTGAATTTTCTCCCTCGCGGATGTTTCTTTTTTATACAGTATAATGTCTCTGTATGCAAAATTACTCTGGATATATTTAACGTCCCATGGTTCCACGTTTCTTTCATTCCCAATTTTATACAAGTGGCGGGTGTAGCTAGCTAAATGGGAGATACATTTATGTAAAGGGAACATGGGTATCAATTAACCGTCTTCATCCTGTGCATGGTTTGTGAATTAACTATGAATCCTCCTCACACTACCCATGTGATGTGTTGATAATCAATATAAAATATGAATATATTCCTAATGGAAGGTCAAGTGGACAGGTCAATTTTGTTTGCCTATATTTTATCTTACTTACTTGAATACATATCACAAGAAGCCGAGGCTTTAATGAGTTTTGGTTGTTCGTCTGGGTGAAGTCGACTCATCAAACAGAAACCGGTTTTGTAGCAATAGTCAAATGACTTGCAATCAAATGTTCTTTCTCTGATACAAGTTCTGGCACAGTCATCAATGGATACTCCTGGTATTGCTGCATCACCTCGTAGATAGGCAACGTTATTTTCAGTCTTTTTAAAATGCGACAATAGAACACCTAGAACAGTTTAATAACAGAAGAAATAAATTTGTAACTAAAAACATGCATTTGCTTTGCTATGACAAATGTAAACAACATCACGACACGATTTGTTATTTATAGAAAAGACCAAGCAAGACAAACAAATATTGGGACCCTTGATTATGAAATTCCAGACTACTTTAAACAGGTTCTGAAGTAAATACCAGTGGAGTAGTTATAGTGCTATTGGAATAATATTAATATCATTTACCTCTGTACTACTTTCACCACTAAAATACAAAAACCATTTATAGTCAGATGCCTCTTTTTTGTAGTTAACATGTGACTTAAGTCTCCAGCGCTTAGTTACAAATAGAGGCTTTTCATACAGCATGTCAATACGTAATTACAGATAGATCTCTGTATGTACACATTTTTCACTCAGAATAGCTAGTCTTTGTATCATGTACAGAATTTCGAATTTTTACCAAAAGAAATATTCAAAATTCTTTATGGCATTCATTTTGATTATAAATAACTAATTAAAGTTAATAATTGTATAATTAAAATGTTACTTGTAGGTGCTGATCCTGGACGTAGTATATTTGTTGATAATGTTGTAGCGTTGTATTTATATGACTGAAACAGAAAATAAAACATTGTTTAAAATACATATGCAAGAAAAAGGTACGTCAATATGCGGATATCAGAAATATTTCTTAAATAATTGTTGTTATTTTATAAATGGTTATTTAACAATCCTCTTCTATGTCACGTTTTTAAAGTGTTTACAATTGACAGTGTACACATTGTGAAATAAGATCCCCATTTTCTTGGCCTAAAATTCAGGTTTTTATAGCCAAAACTGCAAGATTTTGATTAAGTGCTGTTAAAATCTGTTCTTCTATTAATGTACATAATGTAAAGATTTTAAACTTGCAAATGCCTATCTACATAATTATTTCTATCAATGTTCTTCAGTAAATAAACTGCAAATGGGTATGATGACCCAATATGTCTTGAGACTATTCAATGATTTGGCAAGCTTTAGCTTTGGATGAATGAATTAACTATGCATTTTAAAACTTTAATTCAGTATAGATATCTAACACTTACTTTTCCATTTGGTAAAAACAAGTTAACGGTAAATAAACCTTTAGCTATTATGTCCTTCAGCTTCAACATAGCATCGGCAATAGTCGGCTGTACATTGTCGGTACTGTTAACTGTCCCTAAGTAAGATTAAGTCAAACATAGTTGAGTCAAAACCAACTCCAAACATGACAAAATAAATCATTAAGCAACTAATATAAGTGTTGTATTACAAACAAACAAACAAAATTAAAACACGTTTACAAGTTTCGAGAGAAAAACAACTCCTGTCCCCAATATAATCGAGTTGTTATTTCTAAACTTTGACGTTGTGACCTTGGCCTATGCATCTAAATTCAGGAGATACATCGTCTCCTGTTGGTGTATAATTGTGCAAAGTTTGACTTCTATTCATCGATAGACATCGAGGATATGGAGCTGGCAAGGTATTTGGACACTTTCAGAATGAGGGACAGACAGACAGACAGGCGGATAGGGTGATTATTAAAATAGACTAAAATTATGCATACAAAGCTTATTAACACTAAATGAGCCAAAAACAAAATCTATGCTTACAGTGAACCCATTCACTTTCATGTATTCATTACTTTTTACCTTTTCCTCATGTATGGTAAATTTGGAGACTATGTAATTTGGAGACTATGTAAATGTCATCTATCCTAGTGAGCTTGAAATAAAAGACACGACTGATTCCTCAAGTTCTGCTTCATATTTAGACTTATACCTGAATTATGACGCACAGGAAAGGCTACATTTGAAACTTTATGACAAACGTGATGACTTCAATTTTTCTATTGTCAACTTTCCTTTTTTATGCAGCAATATACCTGCTTCTCCTGCTTATGGTGTATTTGTTTCCCAATTAATACGCTATGGTAGAGCTTGTTCCCACTACGATGACTTTGTACAACGAAGTAGGCTGCTTGCAAATAAATTGTTGACTCAGGGATATTGCAAGCCTAGGCTTATCAAGGCCCTCAAAAAGTTTTATGGCCGTCATCACAGTATTGTTGATAAGTTTGATGTCTCTGTGTCCAGGATTGCCTTGGATATATTTGACGTCTCATAGTTCCATGTTCCTTTCACACAATTTTGATTACACACGTGGCGGGTGTAGCTAGCTAAACAGGAGGTGCTTACCCTTCCGAAGCACCCGGCCTCACTTCCCGCGTGTCTAGCCTGACTTGTCAGTTCCAAAGTTTTTACTTTGCTTCTGGATTGTGATTCGGAAATGGATTAGTATGTTTGTTTTTGATGTATGTATAAGTAAAACATTAACTTCTCCTGGATGTTGGTCACTGTGAGTGTCATTAAGAAAATAAATACTCAATTGCCAATATCAGGGACAAAGACGTCATAAATTGAAAGTAAGAAAAATAAAAGTAAGCTTCATAATTTGAATGAAAAATAACATGATTTCTGCCTGATAATTTTGACAATCTTTCATCTATTCTAAACTCAACTGACAACAAACATTTTTTAAATTTGGATAATATAAATTTTCTAACTTACTTGAGTAATGATCGCATATTTTGCTGTCTGACAATGTTGTTCCATCTTCAATATGCTCTGAACTCAACTGACAACCATTAGTTTGACCAGGGCAATAATCAAACCCTTCGCAATGGAAATTTGACTCGGCTCGACACAACAGCGCGCATGCATTTGGCGAGTTTGTATTTTGGAATGTTGCTGAACTTTTATGTGGGCTCTGCTTTCCAGGAATCAACGTAAAATCATCTACAATTGGTGATTGTAAATTATACTTATAGTATTCAAAAACTAATTGATTGGATCAATCAAATCAATATATTTGATTAAAAATGCAACCTATATTTTAATATTATTACTAAGCATAAGGTAATATTGAAAATTGTTATTTGAAATCATGTACTTTGTACTTGACAATAACCAAAACCAACCAAGAGCTCGACGCTGATAAAAATGAACGAAACACAAATAATTATAGGTGTGTGTCAAAATCAGAATCAACTAATACAAACACGATCAATGACGAGACGTTAGGAACAATTGCCTTATTTTTTCAATTGGATGAGCCATAGAACAAAAGACTTTATATTTACACCCAATATATACATTTTATATATCGATGATCATCTGAACAACTAAACAATAATAGCAGTAATAAATATTGAATGTTATATTATTAAAATAGTGTATACCAATAAAAGGCGCTTGTTCCGTTAAAGTTGTTAAAATTGCAATTCCATGGGTAGAGGTTGAAATTTCTGTACGCTGAAAGCGCAGTGGTGATACACCTGTCGCTTGAGCTAATAACAGCTGCACTTGTTTTATAAAGGTGGCGCTGCCACTTGAAAAGTCTGCAGTATATGGACCTGCAACGAAGAAATATTACAATTACATGTATCATTAAAATTCATTATTTTGCATAGGATAAGTCTATTTATTATTTGTTTCACATGAAACGTATATATTAGATGCGTACAATTTTAAAAAAATAAGACTTTTCTCAAGAGATTTCGGGATAACAAGATTTTACGCCAAGAGGCACTTGTAACATGAACACAATCTTATTTGGCACTGACCTTGTCAAGGTTATATAAAAACTCGGTGTAGAAAAATTCTGAAAAACATATTTTATGATTTAACCAACTGTTTAAAGAAATATTATTCCTGATGCTAAGAAAGTAATGCGTGGTAGTTTTAAGCATCATTGCCGGTTAAGAATAAAGTTTAACTACGAAAAGTTAAAATATGAAAATCTTTGTATACTACGATATATAATCCTTCATGTAAAGTATTTCCTCAGCTAAAGTTTGGAAAATATATTTTGGTATTTTGGATATTTTTCAATCCCATGATAAAAATTTGATTTCACAATTTTAGTCCAAATACTACTGGTGAGTAATTGTATTCAAAAACGGCTGTCTAGTGTTGTTACATTAATATTTAAAGAGTACAGTATAACCTATGTTTAAAAACCACCCAGGGGACTGAGCAAAAGTGGGCTTAATAGACAGGTGGACTTTATATAGAGGTTCCCCTTATGAAGGAATAAACATGTATTGTTATACTGATATACAAAGAAATGAAAACAATAGCTATAATACCTATTAAAATGTTCTTTTGTTTAATTTGTTAAAATTATTTTTATGATTTTTTTTAAAAAAAATATTATTTATTATTTATTATAGAAGATATTTGAAAAGTTTATTATAATCTTAATGGACAACAACTGATTACATTGTAACAGTTTATCTATTAGAATACACTTGACTTATTGTCGCTGTTTTCTTAAGAAGCAGGGTGTCACTGATTAAAACAATAGGTAATACTACCTGAAATAACAAAGACTATTTCTGCCTTCTTATTAAATGGCTTCAGTCGTTGACTTCACATTTTTCCCCTCCAATTTTTACTTACTCGTAATATAACTAATCTATACTCTTTGCAACAAAAAATTGTAAAACTTATACAATGATAAAAGATTTATAATAATTATATATTTTTAATCTTTAAGCATTCAGAATATAATAATTACTTAGTTGAAAATTTTTACACAAAATACGACTAAATTTTAAAATAAAATAAAAAATGTTTATTGGAATAGTGGACTTTATAGAGAGGTTGAGAAGTCATTTCGGACTAAAATGGGTGAACTTTATTCACATTAGACAGGTTGACTTTATATAGTAAAATCCATTGAGGGTACTTCAGACTGGTTGCTATAGACAGGTGGATTTTATACAGAGGTTGACTTTATAGCAGGTTATACTGTACCTGCAAACCAGATAGCCAGATGTTGTTTCTGATCATCTGTAAAACATGTAGTGACATCAAAGTTGGACAAATCTGGATGTACTTCGCTGAAGTCAAAGAAGTTATACGTGAAAAATAATCCAACCTGGAATAAATAAATAATAATAAAAATAAAAATATAATTAAAACACAGTAACGTAACGATCATAAACAAACATACTAATCCAATACGAAGCAAAGTAAAAACTTTGAAACTGACGAGTTAGGTTAAACACGTGGACTTCCAGCAGAGAAGTAAGACCGGGTGCTCCGGAACGGTAAGCACCTCCTATTTAGCTAGCTACACCTGCCGCCACGTGTGTAATAAAATTGAGTGAAAAGAAACACGGAACTATGGGACGTCATATATACCTAGGGCAATCCCGGACACAGAAACATCAAACTATTGTAGAAACAGTTAGAGTTATTTTTGCAATTGTAAGAATGTTAATAGAATGTTTAAAGAATAAATGAAACAATTGCAAATGAAGAAATTTTACAATAAAACAACATCACTCTAAGACAATTAAAAGAATACTTATAGAAAAAAAACACAAAACAACGTAACGATTGGATGAACACCAGTGTTATTGTTAAACGCACAGGTATGAATATTGAAAACATAGAACAATGTGACAATTGAAAGATTTGTAATGTACTACCTAACAAGTAAACCATTTGATAATTTGAAGAAATTTTATGTAGTTAAACTTAAGAGAAAAACAAATTCCGTAATAGCAAAACAGCTATGCGAAAAAATGGTTATATTGTAAATAGCAAAAAGGGAAAAAAGTTACAAATAAAAGAAAGCTTATAATAAGAAATTAAAAGAACAATGTGGAAAATGAAGGTTTGGTTACATACGTAGTAAAAACTATTTGGCAAATCTAAAAACTGCTATTAAAGAAATCTTAAATGAATGAATGGAACATGACAAATATAGAAAGGGTTATAGAGAAAACAAACAGCATGACAGGATAAGAATAGAAATGGTTATCGTATTTTTGGTATCTGTTGTTTACAGTATTTCAATGCCACCATACGGAAAATCATACCTCGGTAGATGAGGCGTCCATTCGTATCGGTTGCCTGTTGACCATTGTCTTGGAAGTATCAGGAGTTTGTGCCCAAGCGTCCTAAAATGCAAGTGTTATAAATGTTAATTTTTTATTTTCTAAAAACAACTGCTATTTATTTTGGGTATGTTAAAATATCTATTATAAACAATTTTAGAAATTATATTAAAATAATGTAATTTATACTTTACAATTTCTAGAATTTTTGGCTGGTGAAAAATAAGTAAGGATACATTTGCAACAGTGTTGATAAATTTAATCTCTATAAAAATATCGTACACCTATTTGTCTCCACTTTATTTAAAATGAAGAATCGTTTAATTATAGGTTGCAAAATATGCTCTCTCTCTCTCTCTCTCTCTCTCTCTCTCTCTCCAATTTGACATTGGTTTGTCAACATATATTCGAGTAAGTACACTTACAGAAAGAAAGAAAAACTGTAGTATACTGGTGAACGGTTTTGCTACCCCGTTTACATGGAAACTTGTAGTTGTGGTTTCGTAAACGTCACATAACATCCCTCGTATGGTTCTCTAGAAAACAGAAACACAATAGAATGTATACATATTTATAAAAATCAACGGATAATCCTTTTCGATCTTTAACTCGGTATAGATTGATCTTATGTAGGTAAAATTTTATACTTTGGTATCTTAAACGTAAAGATTCAATTGATCAAAAAGTCGAAAACATTTACGAAATTATACTTTCTAACAACAATAATATAGCGATCGGAAAAATATACTCTTACATTTCCAAATCACAATCCCAATACAAAGTGAATACTCTGAAACTTTGAAAATTAGGTGACAAGTGAACTTTCAACAGGGAAACGAGGTTTGGCTACATTGGCTCCTGTTTAGCTAGCTACAACTGCCACATGTGCAACCAACTTGAGAACGAAAGAAACATGGAATTATTGAACGTCAAATATATCAAAGTGTTTATTTTTTAAGTCTAGAAATCGCTAATGTTTGTGTTCTGGTAAAATAAATACTATACCTCGTTCAGATTTATAAATTTCACACAACTATTGTAATCAAACACCAACATATCAGTCCATGCCAAAACCACAATCCAAAAAATCAAACCAAAATCTTTGAAAACTGGTAAATTAATCTAAAAGTTTAAGTTAGTCTCATAACATAACTTGGTCGTGTTCAATATTTGATACTAGGTAGTTTCTTTATATTCTAGACAGGTACATCTTATATATTCCACTTGATATTAACTTACCTGTCCGGCATACCTGTATGTCGAATTTAGATTAAACAACTCCAGAGGATTTTCATTTTTATAACATATGCACCATTATGTAAAGCAGCCTTTTTATCAACTTCAGCATCAAATGAGTTAGTTGTGATAGCATTTACTGTACAGTTTCCTAATGTGTTGTCAATGTTGTATGCCAAGCCTATCATATAAATGTTGATATATATACTTTCCCTAGCTAAAATCTAAAAATCTTCAATAACTAAGGTAAACTCCACCTCAAGCAAAGTATATCCTTAGCCAACAATTTGTTTAAATATAGTTTGATCCTTTGGGTATTTTTTCAACCCCTTGATAAGAATTTGGTCCCACAACATATTCCAAAACGGCAGTCTAGTTTTGAACAATTATCACTGGTATAATATGTAATAATTACATATACCAGTTTTAATTTTACAGCAGTAGACGGCCGTTTCGGAATACAGTACCCTATTAGTAGTGCATCGACGAAAATAGTAAAACCAGACGTTTTTTCAAGATGTTGAAAAAATATTCCAAACGGTCAAATATAATTGTACCAAACTGAGCAAAGAAAATACTTTGCATGAGCTAATATACCTTAGTTTTTGAGAAATAACATATTTTAACTAGCAGAAAATTTAGACAAGAGTATATATCTGATAATACAATTATTTGCTAATTTGTTTGTGATACCCTAGATAAGTTAGTCTATAAACATGTGCCAGTTAAACAGGTAAAATTCATTACAAATATATATGTTACTTTTTTATTAACAGGCCCAATATTTGAAAGGCCCAATTGGACCAAAACTCTATTATTTATCTGCTTCGAATAGTTTGTCATTTCGACTTCAAAATGTTGCATAAATATGTGAAGCCATTTACCATAATATGATGTACTTGAGGAAGCAACTACACGAATATCGAAAAACAAGTTGAACAGAAAAATAAGCAAAATATACAGTTTAAATTCTTTGGAAGCTTTTTGTGATTACCTCTGTAACTAGCATCAAGACGACCCATTCAACTTAAAACACAACATGAGATGTTTAAGCTTTGATTTTACACCAACAAACCTTCTTTTAACAAATATTTGAAAACAAAAATGACAATTAAAAATGCCACTATGAAATATTATTTGTAAAACAACTTTGATGGTGGTAACTCTGATAACTAAATCATTACATACCTGTGTTGAAATCATGTACAATAGTAAATGGGTCTTGAGAAAAGAAAGGTGCGCTAGGCATTGCCATGTCATATCGCACAAGTTTATAATCTTGATCATACCATATCTAAACAGAAATTAATAGACACTTTTAACTAACGTTTTAACATATTTCTAACGTCAATGACGCAAAATAATACAAATGACTAACGACTGACATTCCTCGCAATAATTACTTATACGCATATAAGTTTAGTCTCATTACCGATTCGGATATGTAGTTGTATTCTAATTAGGTTTATTAGTATTTTAACTTTTAAACTGCTAATTAGGTAACACACACGAACCTCCGCTAAAGAAGTGAGACTGGGTGTTCCGGAACGGTAAGCAGTTCCTGTTTAGCTAGTGATACCCGCCATGCGTGTAATCAAAATTAAAAACGAAAGGAAAATGGAACTATGGATCGTTAAACATATCCAGGGTAATTTTGGACACAGCTACACCAAATTTTTTAACAAAATTGTGTTGAGAACCATAACTTTTTTGAGGGTCTTGATAATCCTAGACTTGCAATATCATTGTGTCATCAGTTTATTTGTAAGCAGACTGTATTCCCGTAGTGAGAAGAAGCTTTCAGTAGCGTAATAAATTTGAAACAAATACAAAATAAAAAGGAGAAGCAGGTATATTGTCGCATCACGTTGGTCATACAACCTCTAGTTTCATACAATATGTGGCTTCTACCAAATATCATTTAGGTTTATAACTATTAAAAGGATAATTGATTGTCACAAGTTTTAAACAGATGCTTTCGATATTAAGACAATCCATTAAACTTTAAAGCTGTGCAAAAATACCAAAAGAAGGACACGTGTTGGAAACAATATCCTTAATCCGGCTATTTCGTTGGAAAAGTACTACTGGAATTTAATCCAGTTGATATAAGTTTCATATCTACTTACATCGGCATCATAAGCGGACACTGCAGATGGCACAACAATCTCTAGATGGTAAGAAAATTGTCCAGTGAGAGATGGAACGGGCGTTTTTACTAACCAACCTGTCAAATAAAAACTTAAAATCAAGCATCATATTGAGACCGAATTGTAAATTTAATCACCTTTTACTATTAAGTGTGTTAAATGATGATGATGTAGACATCGGAATATAAACTTTTTAAAAAAAATTATTGAAACTGTCATTTTGTTGTTAGTTAATATTTTGTATTCCAACCAAATTGCCCTGTACATGTGCTACTTCTGAATCTTATGGAATGATGCATTCAAATGTCACGTGATACTTTTCAATGCATTATTTCATAAAAAAATTAAAAGTCGCACATGACAAAATTATAAAGCAAATAAGGTTGATTTCACAATAAGGTTACTATTATTTTTCATAAACTTTTGAAACTCAAATTCAATTTGCAAATTACATTGTGTATACTTACCAAAAATAATCTGTATATCAACAGCGTAGTAATCAGTCATCTGAAACAAATATATCAAATTAAAAAGACAATGTAACACACTTTTCAATCAAATAGAAACATACCGGTACATTACAATCACAAAAAGTAGAAATTTTGAAAGCCGACAATTTAAATTGAACACATGAACTTCCACCAGATAAATGAGGCCGATGTGACATTAAAGCAAAGCAGATAACAATCTTTTATTAAATTTGATTAATTATTGTATTATTGATAAATTTTCTTTAGGTTCAATTAAATATATATTCAAGTATTAATACCACTCCATTTAAATGAAGTGGTAAACAATTAAAACCATTTTAGGTTATCAAAAAGATAGTTCACATCAACATTGAACGTAGTCTAACTCAACGTACTCAGTTACTGTTATATTTTCAAATCTTGGTCCAATATTACCTGGAACAAACCTTATTATACTTACAGAGCCATCGTCTTCAAATACTTCAATATGGAATTGTTTTGCAAATATTTTCTGCTTAAGAGTATCGTAGGCCTGTTGTACGTTTATCTCCTGCACAGCCGGTCCATTAACGACCCCTGCAAGACCACAAATTGGAAATTATATAAATACTGTGAAAACTGGCCACAGATATACACGCAATAAATGATGAATAGTATATTTGATATAAAGATTTGTATTGCAGCAACAAACTATAAGTCAGCAAGTAATTATTACCATACCTGTTTTAATTTTGTACATGACATAACTTTTCTTCTAAAATCGTTGTAATTAATAACTGGTGGTGTATACCGAATGTTATAAAATTTACATAATTAAGGTGTATTACAAGCCCATTCCAAATAAAAAAAATAAAATAAATAGAAGTTTATATTAAGTAATAAGGTTGAAAACAAAACTGAGGGAGAAAATTTGGGGAGGTCCACTTGCAAACAAGTGGAAGTACAAATATATTTTACAAAATATCCATAAAAGGATTATATCGGCTCCAGTGATGGGATTGGTGGTTGTTACCAACCGTCATTTTACATCAATCGATGCGCCTTGTTTTATATTAATCATTGCCGATGTTTTATATTTTTGTAAGTGGTTGATTTCTCTAGACAATCAATTCTTTAGACAGAAATCAAGATTCACGATTCTTCGGGCAGTGTTTCCAATTATTAATGTGATGAAACACGACTTACTTGTGAATAGATCACATGTGGTGCTGTTTGTTAAGACGCCCCCGTCCCCTTTATGATATTGACTCAGTCTGCAGTTTCCACTGTTGGCGGAGTGTGGACAGAAGTCGAAGCTGTTGCATACAAAATTTGGATTATCAACACATCGTTGTGCACAGTCCTGTGGTGAAGCAATGTTGTCATACTGCAGATCATCCTGTCTAAATGCAGATTTTCCAGATAATAGAGTGAATTGAGCTGTAAAAATAAATGTTTAATTTTAAATAAGACAGATTGTAGGCAGAACAGATGAAAATATTACAAACCATTTACATTTTGTGTTTTATGTGTGCCTAATCCCATTGTTTAACCCAGCAGCTAAATTCCACCTGTAAATCTATAGTCCATAACTCCTGGCAAATGGATAACATCTGTGATCTTACCTTTCCTCACTAGTTGATACACAAAGTGGTGTTCAAAGAAATTATCGGAGGAATAGAATTAAGGCATTATAAACTATGAATTTTATTATTGCAACTGAAAATTGAAAAAAAAATTAACCCGGAGCAGAGGACCTACATTTTTGTATCTAATTATATAACATATATTGCCATCCAGTCTATCATCATGTACCCTTGTGAACAAACAATCCAGAATCGGAAAAAACAATGATTACCTGGAGGAACGCTCTGGTAGAACTGCAGATATAAAAACGTTATGAATGTCGTAATCCAGAATAAAATCGTGTTCCGGGACACAAGAAATTTACGGTAGCTTTGGCAAACAATACTTACCCGCAGCAGGGGACCGGTCTAATAGAGTTGCCGATAGATAAACATTTGAGTTGTCGTAATCAAGTCGTATATCTTGTACCCGGATGTAGGAAACATTCATGGCCTCCGCAAACAACATCTGAGATTTTAATCTTATGTAATCATCAGTGTCCTTTCTGTATGGACCTACAATATGAAGCTGCAGTTTATTTATTTGAACATTTTAAATTTTGGGACTTACGTTTTCACTTTGCTTTCGAATTGTAATTTCGACATAGATTGGTATGTTATTTTTAAATGAAACATTAGAAATGTCTTGACATAGTTGCTGGTGACTTGATACATACATGTATATGTATCCGATTGACAATCTAAAATAATTATCCTTTAAAACAGGAAGCTAGATTTGTATTTACTTTGTTGACCAGAACAACTACTTATCTTAGATCATTTCATATTATTGGGGTTTTTTTGTGTGTGTTTTCAGTTGCAAATACAAATTAACAAAAACGGATCAGCCAATAGAATTTCTTAAAATACAAACAGTACCTGGAAATCTAACTTTGAATTGCAGATTAGCTGCTTCGGAATAACAAGCAGAAATATCAAATACGGAAAGGTCAGGATGGCCGACATCAAAGTCCAAAAAGTTGTATATCACCGTGAAATCCGGTAGGTTGTCATCTAACTGAAACAATAAGCAAAATGTATATTGCATCTAAATACATCAAGAAAGAAGACAGAACACATTGCGCTTATTAGCCACGCAGTAGGAATAAAATAAAGCACACTCACTTCAATTTCGTTTTAGCCTAGGCTTATCAAGGCCCTCAAACGGTTTTATTGTCGACATCACAATATTGTGTATAAGTAGGTACTTACCCTTCCGGAGGACCCGGTCTCACTTCCCTGGTTGAAGTTTACGTGTTACCTTAACTTGTCAGTTTCAAATTGTTTTACTTCGTTTCTTGATTGTGATTCGGATGGATTAGTATGTTTATTTTTTTTTATCTGCATCCAAAATTATCGTGAGACGGAACGCTTGGTCTCACTTCTCTGGTCGGAGTTCTAGGGTTTAAGTTAAATTAATAGTATTTACTTTGCTTTTGGGATTTTGATTTAGATATGAATAACATGTACATAACCCACTGTTTCAACTGTACAATACAATATGATATTCAGTGCTGATGTTGTATTGCCTCTATGTTTAACGACATGGATAGAAACAGATCAAAATATACAAATATACATGGATCATATCCTGTATTTTGTTTTCATTAATTAAAGATCATGTTCTCCATTGAATTGGGCCGTCCAAGTTTAAGTTTTTGCAACTTGTAGTATATTTTTTTATTCGTTCAAGCGGCCATGTTTTAATTTTAATGTGTATTTCCAACTTTACATTTTTAAAACATGTAGTGTGTTCTTTTTATTCGTTCGAGGTTTCATGTTTCCGATTGCATTGAACATATCCAAGTTCATGATTTTGCAACTTGCAGCGTATAAATATAGATGGAAATATCATAAGAATTTTGTCTTTACTTACCGAAAACACAGTGACTAGTAACATGTAAGGCATATCTGTAGGACTAGTTGATCCATCATCTGGATACTCATCGAATGATTGCTGAAATAAAAGAATGTATATATCAAGCGTCTTTACCGATGACTGATGAGGAACGTCAATATACTTGATAAGTTATTAAATTGTGTGTTAATATTCAAGATTTCATTACTGATCAACCAGAAGAACATTTCACAAAAAGCTACATGTATTTGGTTTACAGTATCATCTATGGGTTCTAACTTTTTTAAGAAGATTTAATTATTCAATTAATTATTAATCGTTTCAAATGAATTTATCTCTTGTGTTCAGTCACAAATCGATCAGTTTGCTATTAAGATATGAAATAGCAAATGTCAAATATCAAATATCACCAAAACTAAGGAACAAATTAAATTAACAGATCATGACATAATTATAACTGGACGTCTATTACCCACATCATACTACATAAAATAAACATGGATCATTGTCTATTTTTTTTATTTGATCAAGATGTCATTTTCTCGATTGCATAGGGCACATCAAAGTTTATGTTTTACATCGTGTAATATATATTTTTTTATTCGTTCAAGTGGTCATGTTCTTGATTGCAATGGGTATTTCTAACTTTATATTTTTGCAACTTGTAGTTTGCTTATTTCATTCGTTCAAGGTTGCATGTTTTCGATTGCACTGGTTACACCCACGCTTATGTCTTTGCAACTTGTAATATTTAATTGCTTCGTTCAAGGCGCCATTGTCTAGATTTCAATTGGTATTTCCAAGTTTATTTTTAGCAGCTTTAGTTTACTTACATCCAAAAAGTAATACTCAAATGAAGCTCGGGTCTTTATTCCATTAAACATATAATCTGTCCTGAGCGAACTAAAAACATCACAGTTAGCCCCTCTTGCTTTACGCTAAAAGTAAACAAGAAAATAACTTAGTGATAAATTTAAACGAATTTCAGTTTTTGATTATTGTTAACATAAGCTACAATAAAAAGCTGTCAAAATTTTGTGACAGGTAAACAGAAGGTGCTTACCTTCCAGAGCACCTGGTATGAGTTTCCCATGGGAAATTCAACAGAACAATTTAAATTGCAAGTTTCGATGTTTTTTATACTTTGCTTTAGGGTTGTGGTTAGGGACATGGATAGGTTGCTTAGTTTTTAATTGTTTATTATACAGAGGTGTGCAGAAAAGCTTGAAGTGGAGACATATATTAATTTGTAATATTTTTCTTTACAATATTGCTCCCTCTAGTACTAATGCTCAACTTTCAAACCAAGAAAGCGTTTAGCCCTTACTATGCAACACACTATTGTGAAATGCAAAGTTCATAGTAACCCTTTAGATGAACATCTCCAGTCAAATCGGAGATGTTAATCTATTTGGCGTGCATGATTAACTATGGTTTTGTTCCAGAAAACATTACAGAGACTCCTTTTTCAATTATTTTAAATGCAATTCCTAAATAATTAAATGTACTAAAATTGGTTATATAAAATCGGTTGGTAGGGGTATACAAAAATTATCAGGCGGTGTTTCTCTAAAACATTCAGTCTAAAAGAGTATCCCTGTCATGTGCTCCTTTGCAATGTTTTAAAAAATAAAAGGAAGCACATAAGACATAAGCAATAAATATATGTCCCCATCATATGTTGTTTTCCATTTTTGTTTTGTCTTGTTAGGATTTTAAATGTATACTGTTTTGTAAGTCTTGAATTCTTATCAGTTATGGCTATTATCAAAGACAATTACTTAAATTAAACGACTTATTTATTTCCATTGTACCTTATTAGATTAAGTATTATTAAAACTGATAGATAACTTTACCTTTCCCACAAAAGTGTACGTGTTGTCAAGGTAGAAAAACTGAAGTGGATTTTTGAGATGTAATACATTGGTTCCATTAGCTGAGAATGTTCCGTTTCCTACAGTGACGTCAAATGAATTGTTCGATAATGGATAGGCTGAACAGTTGCCGGTTACTTGATCTCTGATATACCGTATACCTGTAAATTCAAGATAAAACTATCAGACAATGATGTTCGTCTAGTGCTTCAAAATTAAAACAGGTCAAGTAATTACAACACTGGGCTGGTATCTCTGATGGTGGACTAAACATCCATGAGGATAACGTTATCCCAGTATGCAATACATCGTATTGTCAGATAAATATTTTTCATTAAAATTATCTTCTAAAATTTTAAAATTCCTCGACATTCTTAGCTATGCTTTATCGTTTTAAGTATTGCCTGAGGGGGTTTTGTAAAATACATTTTCCCATTTCAACATCTTGAAAATATTTGAATTTCACGAATTTGGTCTGAGTATTACTGATGAGGAATTTATTCCACAACGGCCATATAAAACGGTCAAATCACTGGAACTCTTAGTAAAACATCATTTTCGTAAATTTTGTCATCTCTTGTTTTCCCTTGGGATTGATTTTCAAATTAGTAGGTCAAATGTCAAGGTCACTTAGTTGCAATTGAAAGTATTTGAATTATGATTGATATTATAAACAGAAAATCGGTTTCTATCCAAGTACTTTAATTTCAATCCAGAATCTTGAATAGAACCTACTACAGAAGTTCCTTAAAACAATATCTCACTCAATTTTGGGTATCTTGGATATATTGGGTTATGGTGAAGGTCATTTTACGACGAAAAGGAAATCAAGCTTCCATAATGCGATACGTTGCTAAGATTAAAACACAATATGTAATGTCTGATATGTAAAGACATCAGTCATGGTAAATATATATTGTTTCACTTTAAACAAAGGACGTTAATTCTCTGAATGAGCTTGTTTTTCGTTCGTTTTGTTTACCATATTCCTTACGATGAATGCACTTTACTTGTATTATCAGTGGTCTCTCCAACAAATAATGAACAACTACATGGTTGATTACTCTGTTTTCATAATTAATCTATCATTTCCCCTCCGCCACAAATTATCTCCGCATCATTTCTCTAACAAACCTGATTCGATTCCAATAAAATTTTATGATAATTCCTTGATTGGTGCGCATACAGAAACAGATCACGTGAACAAAAGAGATACTATGATTTATTGAAACTTGTCGGTCATACTTGATGCAAAAGAATCATATGTATTTCATCTTGTGAAACTTAAAATGGCCAACCCTGGTTGGTGAATATATTCACACTATTATGTTTCTATGGTAACTTGGTACATGACTTCATGAAGTATTGTGATTGGCTGAATATAAGCATACACACAAGGCCACTGGAGATATCCTCAGGCACTTGTATTGTTCTTTAATGTTTTGTTTACCTACAAGTTTTCTACAAACACCTTTCATTTCTCTTTTGAGTGATTTTGCCTTCTCGCCATGGTTTGGAGACTTTAAACATGGAAATATCTATTGATATTTATATTTGTTTATTGCAAACAATTTTTTTATATTTTTAATTAATAAATGTATATAATTTAGAATGCAATAAAGCGAACAGAGCAGTTTTGGGAAACAAATCCCTGTCATGTCATGTCATGTCATGTCATGTCATGTCGAGTCTCGCGATCAATCACGATATTTCAAAACCAAGATATAACCTACCAGTACACAAAAAGAATAAGGAAACACAAAACCCATTTTAATCGTGTACACTTGTTACCATGACAACTGTATCATACCTGTATTGTAGTCGTGTACTTCACTTAATGGATTAGTACTATATGTTGGTCCAATTGAATCCCTATTTTTATAGTCGAATCGCACCACATTATACCCGCTATCATACCAAACCTGATGAAAAAAAAGTTAAATAAAAAGAAAGAAGCATCAGGCTCATTCGTTACAAAAACAGGGAAAAGAAGAGACCGTATGGAATTAATCGTTATAAAAAGAGGTAAATAAGTGGACATAAGGAATCAATCGTTACAATCGAAGGAAAAGAAGAGGTTATAAGGAATGAATCGTTACAAAAAAGAAAAAAGTAGGAGGAATCAAGAATTAATCGTTACAAAAAGAGGGAGATGGCGAGAGAGTTACTAAAAGAGGGAAACAAAGCGAGCATAAATAATTAATCGTTACCAAAAGAGTGAAACGAAAGGGACATAAGGTATTAATAGTTGAAATGCAGTGCTAAAACGCATACACTAACATGATATTTAAAAGATGATAAACAGTTAAAAGTATTAAACAGATGACATAAAACATAACAATGCAATAATATATATATTCATTTTTGAAGACAATTTTAATATTTAAATACTTCTGACATATAATGAATAACATTAATTTTAGTATTGAAAACATATAGATTAATACTAGTACTTGAATCATCAACTTACGTCTGCCATCTGAATTATATTATAGGCAGCTGTTATAATCTCTTGACGGTAATGATACTTGTCTGGTATCCTTGGTAACGGTCTTGTCTGGACTCTGCCAGGGCAGATTACTCCTGGTGGTGTCTACAATAAAATGACAACTTTTAGTCACAGCATTGACACATGTCTTGGAATGGTTGCAAGGCGAAAGCAAAATTAAAACAAGTAAGAGAAACAAGGTGTGTGTGTGTGTGTGAGAGAGAGAGAGAGAGAGAGAGAGAGAGAGAGAGAGAGAGAGAGATTACCTCAAATATTGTATCGTCGACGACAATTTCATCACGAAAATCAACATATTCATAGTAATGTGTGAATGGATATTGTGTCCCATTTTGCCACGTTTGGTATCCAGAAGCCATAGCTCTCACCGGTATTTGTGGTGTCTGGATAGCATCTGTCCAATTTTTCACTGAAATACAATACAAGAGCTGATTTCAACATCCACATAGAACATAATTATTAACACCACTTACCGCTATCTAAATTCTCCCTGTATCCATATTACATCACGAATCTTTCGGTCATGTCATTGCAATGTAATTAGTAAAAACAGTTATTGTATAATCTTCTCAATACTGCATACAATAACGCTATGGAATAAAAATTATATTACACACGTTGCTACCTTGATAACCAGCGCGCTACATTCCAGTGTGCGCGCCCTATGAAGTACACTGTTGATTGTCTCAGTGACATACTTCAAACAACAAACCCAAAGCTAAGTAAAAACTTTGAAACTGACAGATTACGTTTTAAACACGTGAACTTCCACCGGGGAAGTGTAGCTGGGTGCTCCGGAAGTGTAAGCACCTCCTGTTAAGTTTGCTATTTACACACGCTTGGTGTGTGTAATAAAAATGCGGAATGAAAGAAACATTGAACTATAGAATGTCAAATATACATAAAGGCCATAGTGTAAACCTTGTCATTATACTTATCAACAATTTTGTAATGACGACCAAAAACTGTTTTAGGGCCTTGATAAACCAATGCCTGCAATGTCCTTTCGTCAACAATTTATTTGTAAGCCACTTGCTTCGTTGTATAAAGTCCCCATGGTTTGAACAAGCTCTACAATAGCGTATTAATTATGAAACAAATACACCATAAGCAGGAGAAGCAAGTATATTGCTGCATAGAAAAGGAAAGATGATAATGGAAAAATTGACAACATTTATGGTTATAACTTCTGGTTTCAATCATTATTTTGTTTTACTTACCGGTGAAGTAATAATCAAGTGTAAAAATAGAATTTAGTTGTGTCCAGTTTAAACAAGTCTGCCAATGATCAACTAAAATCCCTCGCACAAATGCTGTACCCATATATTTCTGAAAATATCAGAAAAGGCGACATATTTTTAGATTTTTTTCTATAGGTATAAGTTACAACGAAAGCTTTATTTGTAAAACAATAATATCTAAATATATACATGCTTAATGCATCAGAACCACAGCTAAAATTTAAGCAAAATAACTATGAATCTGCCTTTTGATTGGAGATTTTGTTAAATGGGCAACTTCAATAAAAATGAAAACTATGAAATTTGGAAAAAAACTGGGTAATTGTCAATTTTATAATCATGCTACTCATTTCCTTGTCTGATTTGAAAAAAATATACATGTAGTGAATCTCTTTTAGGACAATCGTCACAACTCGGCAGATTTCGTGACGTCATCAACTAGAACGAGAATCATGAGTACTGTCGATGTTTGTCGAATTTCACTGTCTCTAACAACACATTTTATATTTGTTGATTTAGAATAAGTTTTTATTACTCACCTCGCCGAATTTAGCTGCGAAATGTAAGACTCCGTTGGTTGAATAAACATGTGGGATTCCTGCTATACTCTGTGTACCAAACAAGACATTATTATCATCGGTAGTGAGATTGCTTATCATACAATTCAAACCGGTACCTGAAAATAAAAAATAAGACTTTATTGGGGGTAAAAATAGAAACGTTCTAAAAATAGAAATAGAATGGAAAAGAATCTCTCTCTCTCTCTCTCTCTCTCTCTCTCTCTCTCTCTCTCTCTCTCTCTCTAACCACTGCGGTAGCTCAGTTGGTAGAGTGTTCGCTCCGTAAGTGGAAGGTCGTGGGTTCGAACCCCGGCCGGGTCTGACCCAAGACTTGAAAGTGGGTAGTTACTGTTCTTTCGCCAAGCACTCGGCATTACGAAATGAAAGTCACGGTTCTTTCGGATGGGAACTTAAAATAAACGAGGTCCCGTGACGCTAAAGAACCCTGCTGTATAATGCCATCAGCGCAACGCACAGGCAAAATTTCTGCACCTTCGCCAATAGCTGGTGACGTCTCGATATAAGTGAAATATTCTTGACTGGGACGTTAAACACCATTACACACTCACTCTCTCTCTCTCTCTCTCTGTCTGTCTGTCTCTCTAATACGCCTGATAAGTCCCCAGACGAATGAAATGTTTAGTTAAATGTCATCTTAATTATTTTGTTATTTTCAACATCATACAATATGTAAGACTTTATTTCAAACATTGAAGGATAACTAAGTTAAAATGCGCGCGCGCGCGTGTGTGTGTGTGTGTGTGAACAGACCGGTTTAACACAAGAGTCGACGCTTGGGTGCTAAGTTGATATAATATAAATGGTGTCTTCGGTTGAGGGAAATATGGAGGATTGTCTCCCTGTGGGAACATCACCTCTCGAGCCGAGAAGCGAGGGAGATAAAGATCTCAAGGGGAGACAATCCTCCATTTTTACCTCAACCAAAGGCAATATTTACTTTTTTTTTTACTAAAAATGTTTGTCTAAAATGCATTAAATTGCATAAAATAATAATTGCTAATAAGTGTCCCTAATCATAAAAGAGGGATATACGGGCAGAAGTATGATTACTCGGTAGTTTTTGTGATATTCCGTGCCTGGCGGATCCCATGGCAATGTTGACCGCTCGTTGGTTTCATACGTCATAAGAAATCGACCAATGATAGTTTAAGGATTTTTGGTCAGATATAATAAAAAGGATGGATGATAGTGACACTGACAAGTAATACTGGGGTGTTTATGATAATGAAACATACTGCCTTACCTAAATCACACTGTCTATCTAGCCCGATTTAATATTCAAATTAAAGGCCAAACGGCGGAGTCTAACTTGCCGCACTATACTAAGTTAGTGCTTGTATGCTACTCACCTTCAACATAAAACAACTGGTCATTTGGATAATCAAATATCAGGGTTGTAGTAGCACCCCCAGATGTCAACTTTAATGTTGCTTTGTTAAGATCATCACTATAGTACTCTTCTGCGGTCATTGAATACTTTTTGTCATGTATATTTCCTTCTATACGAGTCTGAAATGAGCTTGGTAACGTCGGTAATGGTGGATCTTAAATCAAGAAATAAAGTTATTTAAAGGAAGAAAGTTGGCACATGTGTTTGTTTTTAATAACAGAGAAATTGGCATTTAATTAAAAGAGATTCTATGGAAATAAAGCTTCTTAACAACACTCATCTAATTATGAAACTAGCTGCACTGATCTTTGAAAATAAAATTCAAGTAAAATATTCTCGAAACTATGCGAAAGGTAGATAGCGACGACATCAAAGTGAAATTTTTGGTAGTTATATTCGAAATATTCTCTAAATCATAAGAAAATGCATAATTACTTATTTTCAACAGTTTACACCATACATTCATTAAATTTGTTCTATATTTAGTCTTTATCGTTGCTTTGCATATTGGTTGATTGGTACGCCATGGTGAAGATTATCTCACTTTTATTGGGGGAATGTAGAAAAATGGAGTACCTTGCTAAACTACTGGAAAATAACTTTCTAATTGACATATTTTCTCCCTCAAGGAGCTGTCAAAGTACTTCGAGTGGTACTCGAACCTACAGTAAGCAGCGGTTTAGTGAATAAGTTAACGGTTTAGATCTTCAGTCACCGCGACTTTTCCTAGCACGTTTGTTTTTTAACAGCTATTGATAATTAAATCGTGTTCTATCAAACATGCCTTTGTTATATGTACGAAAAATCACAAGATTAAAACAAAAATGTTTCTTCCTTACAGCAAAAAATAATTTCGATGAGAGAAGGGGGTGATTATTATACAAGTGTTTTAAATACAAACATCAAAAGATTACATTAAATGGTCATTGTGAACCAATATAGATAAATTAAATATCAAACTGATAATGTTATCCTTTATTTGTTTAAACAGTTAAAAGTAACTTCCCGTGACGTAAAGGGGGGTAACTGACCTGTGTGATCTTGTTGTTTGGGAGAGGAAGGGTGTTAACTTGTGTGATCTTGTTTGGGAGAGGGATTGTGTTAACCTGTGTGATTTTGTTTGGGAGAGGGAAGGTGTTAACTTGTGTGATCTTGTTTGGGAGAGGGAAGATGTTTACCTGTGTGGTTTTGTTTGGGAGAGGAAATGTGTTAATATTTATGATCTTGTAGTTTGGGAGAGGGGAGGTGTTTACCTGTGTGTTCTTTTTTGGGAGAGGGAAGGTGTTACCCTGTGTGATCTTGTAGTTTAGGAGAGGGATGGTGTTTACCTGTGTGATTTTGTTTGCGAGAGGGAAGGTGTTAACTTGTGTGATCTTGTTTGGGAGAGGGAAGGTGTTTACCTGTGTGATTTTGTTTGGGAGAGGAAATGTGTTCATATTTATGATCTTGTAGTTTGGGAGAGGGATGGTGTTTACCTGTGTGATCTTGTATGGGAGAGGGAATGTGTTAATATTTATGATCTTGTAGTTTGGGAGAGGGAAGGTGTTTACCTGTGTGATCTTGTTTGGGAGAGGAAATGTGTTAACTTGTGTGATCTTGTTTGGGAGAGGGAAGGTGTTTACCTGTGTGATTTTGTTTGGGAGAGGAAATGTGTTCATATTTATGATCTTGTAGTTTGGGAGAGGGAATGTGTTTACCTGTGTGATCTTGTTTGGGAGAGTGAGGGTGTTACCCTATGTGATCTTGTAGTTTGGGAGAGGGAAGGTGTTAACTTGTGTGATCTTGTTTGGGAGAGGGAAGGTGTTAACCTGTGTGATTTTGTTTGGGAGAGGAAATGTGTTAATATTTATGATCTTGTAGTTTGGGAGAGGGATGGTGTTAACCTGTGTGATTTTGTTTGGGAGAGGGAAGGTGTTAACTTGTGTGATCTTGTTTGGGAGAGGGAAGGTGTTTACCTGTGTGGTTTTGTTTGGGAGAGGAAATGTGTTAATATTTATGATCTTGTGGCTTGGGAGAGGGATGGTGTTTACCTGTGTGATCTTGTTTAGGAGAGGGAAGGTGTTACCCTGTGTGATCTTGTAGTTTGGGAGAGGGATGGTGTTTACCTGTGTGATCTTGTTTGGGAAAGGAAATGTGTTAATATTTATGATCTTGTAGTTTGGAGAGGGAAGGTGTTACCCTGTGTGATCTTGTAGTTGGGACAGGGAAGGTGTTTACCTGTGTGATCTTGTTTGGGAGAGGGAAGGTGTTTACCTGTGTGATCTTGTTTGGGAGAAGACATGTGTTAATATTTATGATCTTGTAGTTTGGGAGAGGGATGGTGTTGCATGTTTTTAATAAGAGCTTACCATTTGGTCCTGGTGTAACAGCTCCTAATTTAGGGGTACAATGTGGCGGGGTTGTCGTTTGTGACTGCGTTTTTACAATAAGTAATACTAAAAGTACTGCAATAACCTGAAGGAGAAAATAGTTAAATAAGATAACGAAGTAAAAACTAACCAACATTATCAAAAGAAACAATATTGTTTAATAATAATAATAATAATTTTATTTGAAAAAAACATGTATGCTAACACAACGGGTGTTAAAAACAACCAATATGAGAATACGAGTTATTGAAAGTAAAGAAAAATCAAGACAAGAAAAGACAAATACATATTGAGAAGATTAATTAAAAACCCCTTCCCGCCCTTGATGGGACACTTGTATGTATGTTCATTATGTTATTGTCCACTATATACTACTCCAATTCTCTATTTTCTCATCGCTATGGGTTCGACTCCGATCGATCGCAAGTGGAAAAAAATTGTTCCTTGTACTAGTACAAAAAAACATTATAAGTTATACGGGGCTTTGGCCTGCGGCTCAGGGTACATAAATCTTTGACGGGGTACATGGGGCCGTGTAACCTGCCAATGCCCTGTATAACGGTTTTGTCACCCTTCAAAGCGTTACCAGTTGGATCTTTTTAACTTCCACTTCGTTTTTTGTGCCACGGTGACTATCGTATATTGTCGCCATGTTTGTTTACCGTAACTAGAAGTCAACGATGTACGAGTTACTTCCCTTTTACCGCTAAACGCCGCGTGCGTTCTTGCACCCCGGCTGATTTCCGAACATAGTTCTATGTACCCCGGCAAGTTAACCAATCAGCATGCGAGAAATTTCTTTGAAGGGTGACAATATTAGTTATACAGGGCTTAAGCAGGTTACACGGCCCCACTGATGTACTCCGTCAAAGATTTATGTACCCTGAGCCGCAGGCGAACGGTACAGTCATCTTTGACGGGGTATATGGGTCGTGTAACCTGCCAAAGCCCTGTATTACGTTTTTGTCACCTTTCAAAGCGTTACCAAGGACATCACTTCCGGTATTACGTATTTTATCTGACATGCGTATGCTGTAACCATGTCCGCAATCAACTGATCAACCAACCATTGCTTATATTTAAACACTAAAGACTTATCATGGGTATAATTAGATTCTGTTACGAAGAAAGGATACCCCCCCTCCACCCCCCCCCCCCATTCACCATATTAACCAAGATTATGAAAAAAAAATCAAAACAGGGGGAAGGTTTAACGTGATGGAGTATGAGGGTGTGTTTATAGTACTGTCAGCGGCCCCTCAACCATCCAACCCATTTTATAGTCCATGGTCTATAACCCTCATGTTATGACAAGATGAACCAACATCCTGACAAGTGTATTTATGTCATCGATAAAAAAAATCCTGAAACTCGACCACATGTTAAGAATTGCCGAATGAATTTGATCCCATTGCCCCAAAGTCCTTAAACCACATAATTGAGTACCATTGTTTTGTTATTATATCCACTGCCTGTCCCATGTACCACTTTTATAATTGATGATTTTAATACACGTGTCTTGTGTCTTTTTTCTTTGTTGTTGTTGTCGATGATGATGATGATGATGATGATGATGATGATGATGATGATGATGATGATGATGATGATGATGATGTTGTTGTTGTTGTTCCTTGTGGCGTGGTCTCTGTGACGAGTTCTTGGCTGTCCTGGCTAATGACTATCGTCGAGTACATGTACGTATTTTTCAGCTACAGAATTTCAAACTGTATGTAAAGATTCCCTGACAAAAGTCATATTGACATGCTCTTTTGTGGTTTGTATAGAAAATTCTGATTGATTGGTTAATTACCTAATATTGTTACATCAACAACTCACATGGGAACCTCTAAACAACCAGTACAAATCCACAACAAAAAAAGCATAACCTGTGATCGACTTGGGTTCGAACCGACATAGGAGAGACGCTTTGGTTTTGAACTATTCAGCGATAGCATGTTCCCTTGAAAGGTGTTGCTGTAATTCATTCAAAATATAAAATGTTGCATATTTAATAGAGCGCTTAATTAAGAGGATAAATACTACTACAGTAGCCAAATGATAGAGTGCTTGCTTCGTTTCACGGTGGGAGGTTCGAACCCCAGGCGGGATCGTTAAGTAGTTCTGTCTCCAACTACTCGATGTTTACAAATAAAATCCACGGGATCCTTTGAAAGATACCTTTGCCCAACGTCACGGCAGGCATGGCACATTAAATTACCCTCCCTCCCGGTCACATTGTCCTGGGTGTACGGCACTGGTCAAATTGCAACTTTGCCTATAGCTGGTGGCACCTCGATATAAGTGAAATGTTCTTGACTGGGACGTTAAACTCTATTCAATCAATCAATCAATCAATCACAGAGGATAACATGGAGTATCAACAGCAAATACTCCCCCAAAATGACTTATTTACTCATTAAATTTGTTAAAAATAATTAGTATACATGGTTGAAATGTAAAAAGTGCTATGTAGAAAACCTTACCTTCATTTTTGTGGCCGGGATAATAAAAAATAAAAATCATTTATAAAT
The DNA here is from genome assembly GCA_021292105.1 of Anadara kagoshimensis. NCBI lineage: Eukaryota > Metazoa > Mollusca > Bivalvia > Arcoida > Arcidae > Anadara > Anadara kagoshimensis. The sequence goes on along the minus strand of CM037860.1, from coordinate 17,918,243 downwards.
CCTCATCACTGGAGTATATAGCAGACACACAGGGGTAGATGGGTTGATGGACTTTTCACCCTTATAATGATAATGAATGCTTTTATCTTATCAGGGAATATTAAATGTATATATCTGTGTAGTACTAGATACAAATTGAATTGTTATATACCTATATTTAATGTCATTTTGATAAAAATTATATATACATAATTTGTAATCACAGAATGTCATGGATTCTATTTATTTATTTTATAATTTATTTATTTTGTTTGTCTGTTTGTTTTATTGTTTATTTGATAAAAAAATAACCCATATCGCCTCTCGAAAACATGTTCCCTGTAGTAAGTTTTTAAGTTACAGTGACTTTTGATTAGATATTTCGGCAATTGATACCACCCATTCTTATCCGACATTTTGTTTGTAAACAGTTATCTCCCTTTACATGACCTGTGGTACTGTCACCATTGTCCCGGAAAAAATCCCTGAAGATTACACTAACCATGACAACTTAAATGTCTTCGTTTAAGTTGTTGTTCTATCATTTCAGATACATCAAAATCAAACATATCAATCCATGCCCAAATCACAATTTAATCGTCTGTTAAGACTATGAATTAGTGAAAAAGTAGTTAGTCTTTTCAGAAATTGTAGTCACGGGGAAAAAATGATCATACAAATTAAGCTTTAAAAATATTGATTCTAAATTATCATAGGAAAAAAAACGTTAAATATCTCCTGGCCCAATTGGTAAAAATAATTAGACTTCGCCAAAACATTTAAACTTATTCTATTCATGGGACAAATGTTTAAATAATTTTACTAAACAGTAATCTATGTTCAAGTAATCTCTTCTGCACCTACATCAAATGTGATGTAATGAGTTCAATTTTTGGGACATTCACATATGAAAAACCTGAACAACAACAATACCCATGTTTACCGTCTATAATCAGGAAACTTAATTTACATATCAATACAATATACCCTATATGCCTCTATAGATACCCTATAGATGTAAGTTTGCATGAGGTTACTAGGTTAGTAAATTTCTTTCGATTTTGCGAAATGTTCAAAATTTTAACGTACAGAAGAGACTGGTAAAGTTCTATAAATTGGTCAAGTTATTGCTTTTTTATTTTTTATATCTGGTATTCTTTTAACAAAAATATTAAAAAAATATTTAGAATATTCTTGATGACAACTATTTCTGGAAAGATAGTAGTTGCTTTATTTTTAATAGTTATGGGTTAACCATGGCTATGCTGCAGCTAAAGGATAAAAGGATGTCACAAGATTTTCTTCAGACCACAAGAGGCTTAAAATGGTAATTTGTAATTATGTCCAAGTCACAATTCTTTTATTTCTTTATCACTGGTAAAGTGAGAAAAACCGGAGTGTCCAGAGAAAAAATAATCAATTGGGGAATTTATGATTGACTATAATTGGATGTTGATAGGGGTGAGAGAAAATAAAATAGGAACAATGACGAATATATGTTTTAGGATAGGAAATTTCATGAACAGACCAGACCAGACATTAAGAGGCACTGTTTTCTATAAGCCATCTCGACTCCAGGTTTATTAAAATAAAAAGATAAAGCCTTAGTGTACATTATCACCTCACCATAACGCAAACGTTATCTATTAGGACATCATATAACATGTGACAAAACTATAATGAATATAAGAACATCTTGGCAAACCATGTGACATATCACTTGTTAACATTTGAGTCACAGAATTTAACCTATTGAATCAACAAAATTTCAGTACATAAAACGCTCTTTTTTATTTTAAATAATAACAAAGATGATTAAAAATACATCTAGAGCAAGCCGACACACATTATAACAACATTAAAGCCATTCAAATATACATCTTTTAATGAACAGCTGCAAATGTTAATAGTTTGAAGTAAAAAAGCTGGTAGAGTGCTTGCTTCGTATGTATGGCTTGCAACAAATCAATAAACCCTCTTAATTTGGTTTGATTGAATGGAAGGTGCAGGTCGTGGGTTCCATCCCCTAGCTTTGGCTTGCCAAAGACAATAATAAAAGTTTTTGTTTGGATCAAGTCAAGATATATTTCTGAAAGAGTGCAGCACAACAATGATGAAAATAACTAAGTCAAAACCAAATACACCGAACCATGTACAAATCACAATAAAGAATACACCAAAGTACTTCTACATTTGAAGTGACGCCAGTTGCTCCGGAAGGGTAAGAACCTCCGTTTAACTAGCTACATCCAATGTGTGCTAAATTAAAATTGGGAATGAAATAAACATGGAACAATGCGATGTCAAGCCTTGGATGCAAGTTAAAATTTGAAATTTCTCAAAAACTAAGGTATACTTCCTCATGCAAAGTATTTCCTTAGCTTAATTTGTTAAAATATAATTTGGTCTTTTGGGTAGCTTTTCAACATCTTCAAAATAATTTTGGTTTCATAATTTTGGTCCAAGCACTACTGATGAGGAATTGTATTCCGAAACGGCCGTCTAGTGTTGTAAATATAAAATTGGTATAATATGTAATTTAATCCCCTTAGCCGATATCTCTGCTGGTGGCTGGTGCCCCAAGGATATCACAAACTCAGTAGGCAATAAGTTCGTATTTTTGTCAGAAATATACTATAATTGTCTAAATTTCCTGCAAGTTAAAATTTGAAATTTCTCAAAAGCTAAGGTATACTCCCCTATGTAAAGTATTTCGTTAGCTTAACTTGGTAAAATATATTTTGGTCCTTTGGGTAGCTTTTCAACATCTTCAAAATAATTTTGGTTCCACAATTTTGGTCCAGGCACTACTGTTGAGGAATTGTATTCCGAAACGGCCGTCTAGTGCTGTAAATATGAAACTGGTATAATATGTAATACACATTGGTTTTCTGTCAACATTTCTACACGATTTAACCGTGTTAAAAGCTATTCTGGCACAAAATTTGCATAGTGAAGTTACATTCAGTCATGTGACAATAATCGAAGACAATGTGAATGCACATACACATTGTGTCATTGTCCAATCAGATGTAAATGTCATGCAATTTGAACCTTCATGTTTATAATAGAATCAAACGTCTGATAATAATTATGCACTTCTAACCACACAATACAAATACATAATGATGTAGATCAAACGTTGGTTGTATATCCTAAACATTTTCTAAGTTCTCCATAAACAAAAACAAATGCCTTGCATGTACACAAAACTTAAATGACAAAATCACACATGCCTTTCCTTCTGAGGCAACCGGACCCGCTTCCTTAGTGGAAATGTACGCGTGTTTAACCTAATATGTCGGTTTTAAAGTTTTTACTTTGCTTCGGAATTGTGGTTTGGACATGAATTGCTATGTTTGTTTTTTATTTCTATTGTATAATCAAGAGTGCATAAAAGAAATGAATATTAAGATAAACTCCAAGCAAGGTTTAAATTTCTGCACGCTTAGGGACTCGTGGTTATAATTTAGTGACCCACAAAGGAAATGGAATAATGACAATGAATGTCAGTCGGTGTCCATAGGAACTAAGAAGTTTTATTATCATAATGTGTTTATTTTTTCTTACTTCGTTTGTTTTGGCTGTTGCCATGATCATATTTATGGTCAAACCTACAGGTCTGTATACGTTAAGAGTGTATTATCCCTGTGAATAAGATAAATGAGTTTTTAGTACTGTAAACACTGGCAAACCTAAAGCATAATCTGACTTTTCTTCTAGTTTTAGGTTCAAATAATTAATAGACCAGTTAGTCATTTAAATATATGTGTACGTCACAAAGTTCCATGTTTATATCACTTAAAATTTTGATTACACACACGGCGGGTGTAGCTAGCTAAACAGAAGGCGCTAAACTTTCCAGAGCATCCGGCCTCACTTCCCTGGTATAAGTTTATGTGTTTAACCTAATTTTTCAATTTCAAAGTTTTACTATGTTATGGGATTGTGATTTGGACATGAATTAGTATCTTTGTTTTTGATAAAATATACAAAAAAGTAATGACTAAAGGGAAAAATGTAGTTTCGTCTTTAAGATAAAGTTGTGTAGTTAACGCCTAGGAACCGTTAACACAAGAAAGACTACAAAACAAATCTGACAATAAAGCGAATACATTTTTGTATATATTAAAAGTAAATGAAAGAGAGTAGATTCAATGAACACCAATATTAACTGCAGAATGCAATTATAATATTTTATTTTAAACCGTTTACACAAATGCGGCTAAAACATGATCGATGAATGATGACGCAATGTCGTAAAAAATTCTATTAAACCATAGTAATACATGTATATATTTAAATAACTTCCTCTGAATTGACACTTCCGCAAAATATCAAATTTCAGGAATCCTTGTTCTTCTTGGTCCTTTAAATATTGAGATTACTTGTCCTTCTCGTAGTTTCTACCGGGTATATTAGAACACCTCAAGAACACTCCGGCTGGACGGACAAATATCATTAAACAACTGTTTATATTATGTTATAATATCAGTTTCCATTAATAGTATATATACTCTTTTTCTGGTCATCAACTGCTTGATCACCAAGATTATAAGAGGGATTATCAAAATCAGGTTCCTCTGAAAAATGTTCTTTGTCAAATTCGTCAACATCCTCTGGCTTTTGTAACAATGTTCTGGATTCGCTGTTTCTAAATGGGTAAAAAGAAAAAAAGTTCATTATCCAAAAATTTAAAATGTTAAGTTTTAATGATAAATATTATTAATCATTTATTCGCCGCAAATACAAAAGACATCAGCATGGCGATGATTTTCTAATGTTTCTAACATCAACAACAAACACATCAATTCATGTCTAAATCACAATTTCTACGAAAAGTAAAAACTTTGTGAAATTTAGTTAAACACATAAACGTACAACATGGATACGAGACCGGGTGCTATGGAATGTTAACCACATTCTGTTTACCTAGCTACATCCGCCACGGATAAAATTAAAATTTAGAATGTAAAGAACATGGAACTATAAAACGTCAAATATATCAATAGTAATTTTGGATAGAGACATTAAACGTCTTAACAATATTGTTTGAGAGCCCTTTAACTTTTAGAGGGCCTTGATAAACCTGGGCTTGCAATATTCTTGCGTCAACAATTTTCTTTTTTTTTCTCGTCTCCATAGTAGCTTGCTCAGTTGTATAAAATTGCCGTAATCGACTACCACCAATCATTAACAAATTTTGAGGTTAGACGTTCAGCATTGCAAGTTCAAATTATTGAAGTGGAACTTTTGAAAAAATCCAATTGATCTAATGCAAAATACAAAGTTCCAAAAACAACAGTCAAAATACAACATTGTACACTGTATATCAGACTGTAAAATTATCTTAAATATGTAATCATCAATAACAAAAAAAAAGTACTAATCCATGTCCAAATCACGATCCCAAAGTAAAATAAAAATTTAAAACTGACAAATTAGGTTATTAGGTTAAACTCATGAACTACCACCAGGGAAGTGAAGACGGCGAGTGCTCCGTTTATTGACCAGCTTTTAATTGTCTGTTGGTTTTTTACACTGAAATGCTATATAAAAAGGTAATTATATATTACAAAAGCATGCATCAAATCTCTTTAGACTTACCCGTATCTTTTATATATTCCAATTAAGATTGCTGTTAACAATATGAAAGCTATCGAACCCCCAATAACAGCTAAAGCAACGATCCACCATTTCTGAAATTGGAATTGAAACTTTATAAAAACGATAAATTCAACATGAATGTTGCCATAGTATGAACAATATCACATTTATGACTTGCATATATAAATATATCATTTAATTTTACAAAAATACAACGTTATTACATTAATAATTAACAATCGAAATACAATGTAGTTATTGCTGATTCAAAGGACATGCACATCCATGAGAAATAACTCGAGCAAAATTTTAGCAAGTGTAATAGAGTCAACAGGCATATTTGGGTCAATAGATATACCAACAGTCAACTAAATATCACTATCTGACAAAATGCATTTATGACACAACTAGCGATTGGACGGTTGTGGTCATTAATGACAAAACGGCAAGTAATTGTGTTGGTTTTAAACAAAAGAATTAATAAGGAAAACTTATATAAAAGTAATACACTAAAGTTAATATTTGTTGACTGAATGATAAAGAACATTCCAAAATAAAATCAAAATACTACTTACAAATGATTCTGACGTTTTCTTCTTCAATGGTTCAGTATGTATATCAATTCCTGGTATACCATTTTCTATGTCTGCTTTTAATGTGGGGTTAGTGGGCGAGTCCAAATCATCCTCGTCTACGGAGTTTCTGTCCTCATAAACAGAAACATAGTATTGAATCTTTGTAGCGGATTGCCTGCAATATAAATACAAACAAAGTGTAAAACACATGTACAGATACAATTTAAATAATATGTAAAACAGTTAAACAGTTTTTCTGTTGACTGCTAAAATTTAGTTCAACCGTAATACTTCTGGAAACATGCCCATAGTCTATTACACGGGGTGTTCATAAAAAAGACCTATACATTTAATTTTTACAATGTGCTTCATTATAGAAAAACAAATATACCAATCCATGTCTTAACCAAAATATCAAAACTGAGTAAAACTTTGAAGCTGACAAATTGGGTTAATCACATGAGCATCCACAGTGAAGTGAGGCCGGAAGGGTAAGCACCCCGTTTAGCTAGCAAATTTGTAATCAAAATTGTGTATGAAAGTAACATCGAACTTTGGTACGTCAAATATATCCATCCATAACAGTCTATTTTTATTACAATAACAAAGAAACAGATTAACAGATTTGATTTTGTTATTCTGAAAATAACGTTGGTTTAAAAATTGCAAAAAAGCATTGAAAAATTTCATTGATTTAAACTATACAGGTTATTTATAGAAAGCTGATGGTTTTTGTTTTGATCGGAGATAATCAATTCATACTTCCGTGAATATACACTTATGGGTAACATAAAATTTAGAACAGTATTGTTGTACGTTACCATAAGTTACAGTTTATGACAGTACATAGTAAATAAACACGGTAAGTATATTGAAAAAAATAATAATTCTGCCAAGAACACAAATGATAACAAACAGGAAGAAATATGTGTGGATTAACCATGAACTACAGCTCAAAAGTCTCTTTTATATGTAGCTTTTATAATAAAAAGTTATAAAATCCCGTTACTGTGAAATTTTCAATCTAACCCGGAATTAAAAAAATTATATTTACCCTTGCTGTGTTTCATACTCTGTATTCATGTATTGAATATTTGCTGTTATATTTACATTCAAACCTGAAAATGAAAATTGACACAAATAAATTTCATGGCTTAAAAAATCCAATAATTAGTACAATGGAAAAATTATCCACTCCAGGCATTTGGGACAATGAAATACAATTATTCATGTAGGATAAGAAGCGATTCAAAAGGTAGATAAGAGCGAAGGTGACTGCTTTACAAAAGTAATATAACCCTACGGGATACAACATAAATGCAATACGTCAGAACAAAGGAATAGTATTTTTAAAACATAAACATACCGATTCATGTCCAAATAGCAATCTCAAAAGCAAATTAACAACCGAACTTCCGCCAGGGAAATGAGGAACAATGCTCCGAAGGGGTAAGCAACTCCTGTTTAATGTTAACTCAATACTTAAGTTAATGAATAGTATGTCCCGAAATAATAATCTCATTTAGACCAGTACTTATCCCTGATCAAGTGCCGTAAACGCTCTTTGATCGGAGACTGTTTATCGTGACGTTAACATTCAATCTATATTCCAGTAGCTATTTATTTGGCAGCTTGATGGACAAGAACACTGTTACTGAATTTCTGACTCAATGACGTATAACGCATCCTAACTTGGGATTCGAACCATGGAGCCTTGATTCATCAACTCATTATCATAACCACTAAGCCAAGTGTTTTCGCCATGTTACTGAAATCAGGAAATAATGAAATGAAGAAACAAAATTGACACTAAAAAAGCTAAAATGTAATATCCACGTGGTGGGTGCTTACCTTTCCGGAGCATCTGAAACTCACTTCCCTGGTTCACGTGTTTTACTTAATATATCAGTTTTCAAAGTTTTGCTTTGCTTTGGGATCGTTATTTGGAAATGTACTGGTATGTATGTTTCTGATTCTGTACTAATACAATGAATTATAGTGTCTATAGTTCATCCACTTACCTTGATTTATTTTTCTCCAGACATTATCCAGAGCTGACTCAAGTTTAGTTTTGTTACTTTCATTTACAACACCAATCACTCCAAATGTCCTAATGTGTCGTGCAACACAATTACAAACTGTAACGCCTGAGTTACTTAATTGTTTTGAGATATCGCTAAGTTCTGGTCTTTCTATGTCAACTAAACTGCTGTCGGCGTTACCAATGGTAATTGAGTACTTTACACGTGTAACCTGGCCACTGAAAAAAATCATATTTTTCTATATTTATATAATTTTTTGTTACAGAGGCATTTTAATAATAATCAGTTTTGAATTGAATAAGTTGTGGTAATAATCGATTCCTTAAAGCATGCATGTCCGTTTTAATATGAGTTGTTTATCAACCATCACGTTCAGATATTACATCACCTAACAAAAGCATGTTGGGTGTTGAACCAACAACCTCTAACACCATAAAAGTTAAATCAAGGAAGCCAAGTACTCTTGGTATTAATACAAATAAATCACTTCTCCATTTTGAAATTGAATACTGGTAATTCCATTGCTTAAAACGCGTTTACTTAAAAAACTTATGCAATCTACAAGACCCATAAAGTTCCTAAAATAATTTGTGCATGATAGAACACAGGAATAAAATTTCAAACGCAATGTAGGCGTTTACCCTTCCGGAGCACCCGACCTCACTTCCCTGGTGGAAGTTCGCGTGTCTAACCTAACTTGTCGGTTCCAAAGTTTACACTTTGCTTCTGGATTGTAATTCGGACATTTATTGGTATGTTTGTTTTTAATTTGATCTACTTAGTATTTGGATAAAGAGTCAATTATGAATCATTTGTAAACTTTTTATTATTACGAATCTTGTATGTGATAAAGGTCAATATTATGTTTAGATAAACACAAAATAATAACATACCCAGCTTCAGAAAAGTATTGATCACTCCAAGTCTCTACTGTTGCTCTTATCTTATCGTTAGGAATATCTAATATAAATATAAAAAGAACATATTGATATTATATTATAGCACGACATTTTTTCTTGCAGAGAAATATTATTATTGTTCATTATTTTTTATGATGGATGGTTTAACCAATGGTTTATATGGTTAATCCCATACATGTTACTTGGCACAGTTGTTCTCAAGTTTAATTGATTGAACATATAACTACTTTCTTGATATATTATTTTTGGGAGAAAAACATATTCTCTATCAATTAAGTAAGCAATTTTATATATATTGTAATTTCAAGCACTGTATAACAATCTCCAAAAACGAACACCTGCTTCTGTGCGAAATCAAATGTCGAAACTTACTAATTACAATTGCGAAATCGCTTTCGATAAATAAAAAAAAAGTTGGCGAATAAATTACTCATCAAAAAACTAGCCATTCAACTCAACAAAACTAAATTTAAAAAACTACACGTGAAAGATCCATATTAGAACTTGGTTATAAATTCCAGACTTTGAATGGGCACTAGAGCAATTGTCCAGTGGTGGAGTTTATAGTGTACCTTTTAAAGTAAATGTTGCAATTTGATCCTTAACATTTTTACTTTTCTCTCATTTAAAGGCTGGCAAGTGAGGAATTTCTATTTAAAACCATCCTCTAAAAAGTCACCTCTAAAACCGTTTGTACATAGATATGAAAGCGTTTCTGGCATATTGGTGCTCCAGAACAAATGTTGTCTTAGGTTAACGGCAGAAAACGAGTTGTTGTATCAATTAACACAGTTTCTAATGACCCAATTGTTCTCAGACATGGCAAATTCAAGCTAGTCTCACACAAGGCTGAAAAAACTTTAATTCAACTTACGTTTATTAATGTTACTCCAGGTACTTTTAATACCGTTAATGACTTTATCTTCCTTTGATTGTTTAACAGATCCACTCAATATTAGCTCTATGATCCGTTTGCCTGATACTACTGACACGGTCCTAGGGTATTTCTGAATTTCGCTGGTAAGTTGGACTATATTACCCGCCATGTTTGGATTTGGCCACTGATTGTAGTTATCGTCTTTGTTAGCAGACAACAAAAACGGTAGTCTTGTTATTAATTGCCTGTAATAATAATATCTTTTGTTATAACATCTATAAAATGACCCAAGCTGCATTAAAAATACTCGTCAGGTTTTACAGTGTAATATGGACAGGTGGTTATAAACTGAATAATTAAATTGAAACTATATATGATACTGAGACCATATCACTAAATACAATTAAATTACTACAGCAGGTTCCCTTTTTAAGACAAGGTTGCAATCGTTGGTCTCAAAATGTGCTTATTACTTGATATGTATTTATTTTTAAAGGTTGGATGTGTTGTTTGAACCTTAGAGACTTTTAACTCTGGACGCTATCTCTCCTGTCAAAGACTACGAAATAATTGTCTCAAGTTTAACATTGAGCTAATGAAGCTCGGCTGCCGAATGGCTTAAGACGAGCTGCTGATTCGGCACTTATACTCTTGCTGCTTAGTGTTAAATTAATTTACCACAGAACTATACTGTTAGTTTATTATGAGTGTAAAACATCAGGAATAACATTTTATTTAATTATATAAATCAACAGTAGTGAAGAAGTAGATAGTGGTCACATCAAAATAACTGTCATACTTGATTCTCAATAAAAACAGTTTCCTTACCCTTCTCGGTCCAAAAAATGTTGTGTCTGTAAAAATGTTATATATTGTCCTACAAATGGAAAAATGAAACATTTTTAATACCTGTTTTGGTAAAAAGCAACCACACAGGCTTATAGCCACATTACCATGTTATACAACTTGTGATGACAACATTGATTATGTACGGTAACTTCGAGGGAGTCGATCAATTCCAATATTGGGGAAAATTAAAAAAATAATTAAACAGGAATTTTTGCATATTCCCAAATTTAACAAATCCTGACAATTTTTGTTATAATTTTAAACGTCGATTTTTTCATGAACCCTTACCAATATTAGAACTTTATCTCCTCAGTTTAAGTAAAAAAACATTGACCCCACCAGTACCCAAACGTTCACGGGAAAACATGTATTATGAACGTTTTCCTGATGAATTCAGTTTGTATGTATTCATTTATTTCAACTCCTTGATAAATTTTGGTTTCGCGATAGTGGTCCAAGCACTACTGATGAAGAACTGTATTCCGAAACAGTAGGCTATTGTTGTAAAATTAACACTGATATGGTATGTAATTATTATGCATTTTACAATATATCTGGTATTAGAAACATACAAGTTGCTTGAAGTATAAATGGTAACAACTACCATTTTCAAGCAATGTATTAAATGACAATTTTCTGAGACCTGCCACCTGGTTCATGTATTCCTAGTAAAGATGTTGACTTTTTCAGTGTTAGTGAGGCTGGGTGCTGCGGAAGCATAAGCACCTACTTAGAGTTGAGAGTTACTTGAACATTTTATCCATTAGATTTTAAAAATTACTGATACAACTAACTGATCTTACAGACAATGTTTTGTTGTGTTTTAAACTTTAAGCATTTGCATAATTTACAATGATATTTACTTGTGATCTGCACATTGAATGCTTTTCTTATTGCTCCCTGTATATTTGGCATATCTTTTAGTTTAATTCTACCATTCACATCGATATATCGTTCTCTTCTAGCAGCACTGCACTGGCAAAATGGTAGTCCAATTATACGTGGTTCGCCATAATACAAGTCAGTGACTAAAGATCCGTCAAGGAGTGGAAAATATACCAAAGTTCTGGCATCAATGCTGCAAAAAACATTAAATGTTAAATCAAAAACAAACATACTAATCCGAATGTCCGAATTAAAATCCAGAAGCAAAGTAAACACTTTTGAATTGACAAGTCAGGTTAGACACGTGAACTTCCACCAGGGAAGAGAGGACGGGTGCTCCGGAAGGGTTAGTAAAATTTAGAAATAGTAGTCGTGGTATAACATAGTTTGTGCTATATTCTCAAGTGCATGCTGTTTCAATTAATCTACGTTCGGATAATTATTTTTAGCAAAATCAAAATTCAATATATAGATATTATGCAAAGCTTTTTTTCTCCGAACAATAAAAACTATAAAAGTAAATTATTTTGAATTTTAAAATTCCTCAAAATTTTTTTCATTTTCACATATTTAATCAAATTAAAGTTTGTATGAATGATATTTTCTGATAAAATTACAAAACAGATGGCATACTCTTAAAGAAATTTCAAACATGACACCTCAAATATATCAATATGAAGTCATTCAAATGTCAGGTTTAAGTGAAGGTAAAAAATTAGTTATGAATTAAGTAAAACACGTGAACCGCCACCTTGGTACCAATTAGCTAATGATAAATACCTGTTGTATTTTGAGACTGGTTCTTCTTTGGCAAACTTTACTTTAACGGAGCAATTTTGTTTACATCCACTGTAATTTGCTAAAATAACAAAAGTGAAAAGATTTAACAGCTTTAAAAAGTAAACAAACCAATATTCATTTGAACTAATTAACCAGTGTCATACAGTACAACTGACGCAAACACAAAACACGTTCTTAACATGAAAGGCTGTGTCTAGTCATACCAATCAAAACTAAAAAAAATAGTTCATGACCTTGAACATTGTCATTGTCATTGACATTGACCCCATTGGGAGGGCCGTTTTAAGAAAATATCTAAAACACTATGTAATTATCTGTTCATATAGTTAAGATAAAACAATTTTAAGCCATTTTACTGAATTTTAAATTAAACGTGAAACGTGATGACTATTTCTCATTGAAGTCATTTCAGAGAAATAGTCGAAATTAGGTCTTAATCACGCACATGTACATGAATATTAACACGTAATTGCAATAAAGCTAAAATAAATTACCTTTTATGTAATTTACCCAGGCGTCGGTTATTGCTGATGATACCACTTTTCTAGAAGGTATCATTGATCTTTTAGTTTTAAGAAGCGACAAGCGACTGCTATCAGCGTACATGTTCGTGTTTTGTCCATCGTAAACTGTGTTTAGATATGGCTTCTCGTTGGTTATCACATCTGTAAGAGTCTTTATCTTAGGAATAATTTCACTGGTTGGTGTGATGAGTCCATTATTTGAGGATGCAAGATACAATAGTTTAGTAACCCGCGTCCTGAAACATAATGCATTCTGTTAATCATTTGAATCAGACACGAAAATACTGGTTCATGTCCAAATCACAATCCTAAAGGCGGAAAATCAAGTTAAACACGTTAACTTCCATCAAGGAAGCAAGGTCGGGTTCTCTTTAGAAGGGTAATTACCTATACCCCTGATGCATTTAAATGCAAAGCTTATTACCAGTTAATTCTTTGTAGGTTTTTAAAAGGAGGTAAATAGTTTGCAATTCTGACAAACTAAAACTTTAAATACATATAGTGTACTTATCGTAGTATTTTAGAACTTTTTTAAAAAGGCTAAAAGTTACGAATATCATTGTTTAATGAAGAACGACTTATAAATGGATCATTCACTCCATATTCACTTAACATTTTATTAATGTGAAAACTTCTGTAGCTCGAAAGTATTAAAAAAGATAATAACTATAATCATTGAAAACCTCCATAATATGTACCTACCCATAGTTTCCGATTACAAAATCCGTACGAATTACTGTGATGTTGATACCGACAACACCTGAAAATAATTATCGAAATGTATAGATAAAAATCAAACATACTAATCCATGCCCGAAACACACTCCAGAAGCAAAATATAAAACTTTGGAACTAATAAGTTAGGTTAGACACCGTGAACTCCCACCAGGGAAGTGAGGCCGGGTGCTCCGGAAGGGTAAGCACCTCCAGTTTAGCTAGCTACGTATAACAGAAAAACGTAAAAACGTATTTTACAATTGATTTATTACTGGTACTTGAAAGTGTCGCGTAGGCTTGAGAATGTATACCTTTTACCTCAATAACACCTTCTGTTCCCCTATCATCCCTATATAGAACTGAGAAAGTAAACAGAAAATTTTCATTCTTTAATCTGAGAAATGCAGGATGATTAATGGGGAACAAAATTCTCAAATTCTTTAGACGGGTATAGATTCGTACTTTGATGTTAACTATGTATTTGATAATTGTTTCTGAAATAACATTAGCATTGTTTATGTAACAATATATTAGTGAAGTAAAACATGGCTTTAGAAGTAAAATTAACTGCAAAAGCAACGCTGAAAATATGTGGTATTTACCTGTTCGGTCAGTACGCCATGCTTTGGTCAGTTTCTCTTTTATTAGAGGAATTATACTATCATCAACATATCCATTTAAGTACAGCTTGTAAACATTTTCTAGATACTCCAACTTCTTAACAGAGTCTTCGTACAAGGTGAAACTCAGATTCTGATAAAATCTTTTGACAGCAGTCAAATAATTTGATTTAAAATCTGGCTGTTCTAGTGATTTACAACCTCTGCTACTGATTGTAATTTCTGTGACAAACGATCTAATTTTTAAGGGAAAAGAATAATGTTACACATGTAAACACAGTGCTGATTTAAAAAAATCGTGAAAAATAATATCAGAATCTTTTAAATAATACGGCTGATAGAATACACCACAAACGTATTGCAATAATAACACTACACACATCAGAAAATATTTCAGTCACAATTTATATTTTACACTGTTGTAGTTCACGAGTTGTTTTAACTCCATGCCTCAAACGAAGATCAATATGTTTCATCAATACTAAAGTGCCGATTCCTAGACAAGGGAATTTCTTTTCAAACCTTGTTTTTGGTAATGTTCAGTGCTACCAAGAAGAACAGACAACAGAACAAACAACAAACATAGCAATGAGACAAGGCGTGTGGATTCCGCAATTTTACAAACTACAAACATTTGAGGTAAACTATGAAAAATACAATATAACAAAATCATTTCTATTTCCATTGGAGTAATAATTTAAATCTGTAAAGGAATGATTCACAATCAACACATACAAATCCATGTCCATATTTCAATCCAATAGCAAAGTAAAAACTTTGGAATTGACAAATTAAGTTAAACATGTTAATTTCTATCAAGAAAAAGAGGTTGGGTGCTCCGGAAGGATAAGCTACATCCGCTAGCAATCATGAAGACACAAAATACACTGTGATAAGTCTCTTCCCAGTACTTCACACTTACCCTTTCACTGTATCAATCATTTGACGTCTTCCAAGATCATCTATGGTACACATGGCATCTATAAATAAATCATTACACACATTAACAAAAGATAAAGATTTTTTCAAACCTTGTTCTTAACTAGTTTCCTTAAAACATAGAACATTAAAATAAGAAATTAAAAATTAAAAAAAAATTATTTAATGATTTCATGTACATGGATAGATAGCATAAACTGGCCAGATTGTTGATTCGTAAAACAAGGTCCATTTTTTAAAATAAAAATTATGGACAACTGATTGTAAAATTAGCCGTGTGACGGGGAACTTCAATAATGTTTAAACCACGTCAGTTTTCTTGATTGCTTTTTTCGTTTGCTACTTGACTGTATTTTTCTGTGCTAGTTTATTTTTATTTTATTTTATTTATTTATTTTTTTTTTTTTTTGCGTTTTTTTTTTTCTATTATCCCACGCATATGTATCCAGTACTGTCATTAAAACCAAATTATTGAATCAAATCACTTTTTGAAACCGTCGTTGAAAACAGTTTACTAATGGTAGCCACATGATTGATGAAAGTATTAATTGGAGACACCCTTACATAAGCATAAACATAGTGAAGGAAAGTAATCATAATAAACAATAGTCAATAAATAGTAAATACAATTCTGAAATAGCTAAATTGATTAGTTTAGTTAGTTTTTCAATTTACATTCACTTATTTATTTATTTGATATTTTCAGTTAAATAAATCTGGTATTGTGATTTTTAAGAGAAATCAAAATACAAAACAATACCAATATAAAATTTAAATAAAAATCTGGAATATGGAATGAGAAATTGAAAAAAAATTGAAAGCACAAAAAGAGTTGTTTGTTCTCAAAATGGTTAAATGAAGGTCCTTTAATATGGGGATGCAGTTCTTTTTTTTCAAATAAAAATCTGTACTTTTTTCTTGGCTCTGACTTTTTGTGGTCTGATATGCATTTGTAACAGAAACATGAGGAAAACAAAACCGATTACAAGTACCTAAAACCATACAAATGAGTATATAAATTATATAATAAAAATGGAATCAATTTTTGAAAATAAAGCTTATTTTCCTCTCGCCGATGGTCTGTACGTTAAAACATGTCTTCAACTTACTCAGTGAAGTCTGTAACAATTGTTGTCCCAATGTCCTTTTAAGTGTAGCCATTTCCCTAGGTTTTATTCTTCCTTTAAGGTACAGTTTTAAACTTGGTACTGGTTTATGAGTAGTTGTTGATGGTGTTGTGCTTCTAGTTGTAGATTGTGTGGTCGGTGTATGTGTTGTTGTCTTCAACTTTGTTGTAGATGACATCGTAGTTGAAACTGTCGTTGTTGTTGCTGTTGCTGTTGTTGGTGTTGTTGTTGCAGCCTTTGTTGTTGAAGTTGATTCTACCTGTGAAACAGGAATAGTACAGTTTTCCCCTTTATATTCACTGGTACAACCGCAGATATAACCGTCTCTAGATACTTGGCATTTGCCTCCGTTTTTACAAGGATTATAGGGACATTCAATCAGGTTTTCCTCACAATATCTTCCCGTAAAGTTAGGTCTACAGCAACATGTACCTTTAAAACAAAACCCGTCATTTTTACATAAAATATTGGGGCATTCTGGATCCGCAGTCGGAGTAACCCATCGTGTCGTGCAATTCTCTCCTTTCCAACCACTTTTACAAAAAGCTTTTTGTTTGTCACATATGTAATGTCCCGCGGAACAACTATCCTGGGGTTGACAAACCCCGTGAATATGTATAGCTGTTGTTGTGTTCACAAATGTTTCACAGGTTTTTCCTGTAAAATAGTCTGGACATAAACATACGGGTCCTAAAATGTCTTGTAAACACGTGCCACCATTTTGGCAACTTGGACATGGTTGAATGGAGGGAGGTGTTTCTTGCTTGTCGCAGTGTGGACCGCCATACCCAAACGAACATTCACAGATGTAACTTCCTAAAACATCAAGACATTTAGAGTTCATTTTATTGCATGCATTGTTTTCACATTCCAGAACTTCATAGTGGCAGAGATCGCCAGCATAATTCCCATCGCAGTTACATTTGCCTGTTAACCGATTACAACTTCCGTTATTTTTACAATCATAATCTGAATGACATTTCAAGAACGGCGAGTTTACACCATCATTCATATCTAGACGTTTTGGAACCGCTGCATTTATTTCGCAAAATAAACCACTAAACCCCTTTTTACAAATGCAGCTGTATCCCTGACTGACGTTTTCCATACAAACACCGCCATTTTGACAGAGTATCTGATCACATGACCTCTCCGTTTGACATACGGTTCCGGTATATCTGAAATTACAAGTAGGTAAAGTGTCAAAATAAAGTTGTAACAGATCAATCCGTAGTAGCTAAAAAGCCCAAAAAACGATTATGGCATTAATGCATTGAAAACATCAGCTATACACTATCAATGACTGTTGTCCATTAGGACAAGTTGTTTCATCGATACGTTACAGATATTCAATTGACGTATTTATTCTCTCGTATGGTTGTGAAATGATTATAAGGTAAACAGTGTGAATAACGCATCTGATAAACCAATATATCGTTCCGTAATCAAAAAGAAGTACTAGGAATTTTACTAATTAGAAATACTAAGATGTTTTTGTGATGAGTCAGATACTTGGTATACAGAAATTGACTCTCTGAAAGGGATTAATGTATACATCAGCTTGTCCATCATTTTACCAATACAAAAAGATTACAGTTTGAAAGAAACAAATGCAGCTGACAACAGTTACTGCTATACATGTGATCAGTTCTGTAAACAGGTGAATCGTTATGCTGGTTTGACTTTCATAATGGATTACCGGTATGTGAAGTTTTGATGCAATAAACAAAATATTTTGCCAGTTACTTGTTGTAAACGTGATTGGTTTGCAGTTTCAAGTCTCTTACGGTGCCATGAAAATTGCTATTTTAGATTTCATTGATGTACGTGTAAAGAAAAATGACAGCTGTAATATTAGCTGTTCCCTTCCTTTCATGTAGTTGATTTCTTCAGGTACCAGTAGAAATACGCTCCTTCGATTCACTCACAGTTTTTTGATGGTTTAAATAGTGTTCTCTGTGTTTGCAGACAAAACATATCGACTTTGTTAATATGTGGTCATTCATTCGCATTGTCACTTTATGGTCTTTGTCTAAGAGAACAATTTGTTTTTCATTCCATAATTAATTATCTTTATTTTGATAGCCAAGTGTGTGTGTGTGTGTGAACCTAATTTAAATAGACTGAATATATCAAACAAAACAACATCGCATAAGTTACCCCTTTATTTTACGACTAGTGGAAATTACCAAGCGAAAGACCTTTGTTCAAAAAAAATGAAAAATACATTCCTCTATTTTACGTTGTGCATACGTTGCTTATGATGGCGTTACTTACTTGGCTCCGCATGCGCAGTGATTCACACCAGCGACATTAGAGCATTTCCCGTTATTATAACATGGATTGTAGTCACAGTTGCTATATGGGATATCGTATGTACCTACATTGACTTCCAATCTGAAAATAAAAAGGATGCCTAGAGTTCCAAGACTTTAATCGCCAATTGTCTAAATATCTAGTATTAATTACAAGATGAACATATCATTATAAAACCAAAATTGAAATCAAAAATTGTTTAATCTACTGTATGAAAAATCACATAAAATCGCATAAATTTATAACAAACAATTAAAATAAAATGATATCTTAAGTGAAAAGTATCACTTAATAATTTATATTGTTTATAGAGAGAATCAGAAATGACAGGTGTAATATTTATCCGAATATTATATTGGAGTTTTATGGAAAATTGAAGTATTTTCCAGGGCAGACCAGAACAAAACTTGCCATTTTAATTTCTAGTCAATAACTTTCCCAATATTACAAATTCTACTTTACGCTATTCAGATGTTACTTACTTTGCTAAAGTCCTTTTTGTGTATGTTGATATTGACACGCCAGTGTCGTGTAAACTTTTTGCTGAGCTGGAATTCATTACAGAATCTTTTCCATTGAATTCAAAACTAAACTGATTAATGTTTCTTTTTCCATTAAACTGATGAGATATCACAATGTGTAAATGAAAACTGTCCCTCTAAAAACGTGTTAAATGAAAATATGTATAATGCATACTTGTTTTATATTTATTGTCAGAAATATACTATAATTGTCTAAATTTCCTGCAAGTTAAAATTTGAAATTTCTCAAAACTAAGGTATACTCCCTCCTGCAAAGTATTTCCTTAGCTTAATTTGGTAAAATATATTTTGGTCGTTTGGGTAAGTTTTCAACATCTTCAAAATAATTTGGGTTTCATAATTTTGGTCCAAGCACTACTGATGAGGAATTGCATTCCGAAACGGCCGTCTAGTGCTCTAAAAATTAAAACTGGTATAATATGTAAATTTACTAAACAAATTCTCAAATACTTAGGTATAATCCTCACTCATGCAAAGTATTTACTTGCTAATTTTGGTCCTTTGGATATTTTTAACATGTTGAACAAATGTTAGATGTCACAATTTTGGTCCAAGCACTACTGATGGGGAATTGTATTCCGAAATGGTCGTATAGTGCTGTAAAACTTAAAACTGGTACGATATGCAGTTACTTCAGGGCAAAACAAATTGGGTGCCACAACAATACAAAAAGATGAGAACCAATCTATATTCAATCTTTCCATGGTCAAAACAGGTCATCGGAACTATACCAAATGTAGCACTTTAACTCAAACTTCAACTTAACGGAGGAACGAAAAATCGTAGTAACTGAGAGATCTAAAATGTTAATAAAACGTATACTATCTATGATTGGATTTGAAATGTTCATTTTGTCAGTAACCCTGAAATTTTAAATTCATGACAAGCAAAAAGAACTCCTCACATTACCAGTAGTTAAAGCGCTACAGTCAAAGTAATTAAAATTCTCTTGGGGTTTTCCTGTACGCTTTGTTAAAATACACCGCCAACAATGCAAAAATGCTTCAATAAGAATATATTAATTAATACTGGTTGTTTAGGACTGAAATGTCCATCAATTCTGAACGTCGAGTCTGAACTTTTTTAACATTAAATAAAAATATTTAAAACGACATCGCATACTTTGTGGAGAACGGTAAGAAGCCGTGCTTTATAAATGTTTATTTTATAAATATATGTTTATCTCTTAGTTTTGATTTATCACTTAGATCTTTCTTGGGTGGTAGTGTTTTCTAAATACAGCAGATGACTGAAGTTCGTGAATAGATTATTGAGATTTTCTTATGATTTGGCTATAGTTTTTGAATTATATCACATGTATATAATATTTTAATAAAGAATCAATAAAACAATAAAAGTTGTAAAACTGATTCAATGTAATCATTCACTGATAATCAATAGTATGTGTGTTTGTAATGGGTTTTACTTTTACGCTTGGCAAAAATTGTAGGTTGGAAATGAACACTTAACAAATCACGTCCACGCCATTAAATACTCTTACCCATTTTACTAAATTAACCTGTTTGGTACCTTTCCGAAGTAGCTTATATAGGAAGATTTTTGCTTGGATTAGTTGAAATTTTATTATTTAAATTTACATGAAGATTTAATTATTTTAAGTCGTTTGTTGTGTTGATGTTCAGCCAAAACAGACTTATGGGTGTTATATGTAAACACGTGATAGCTTTAAGTACTTTCCGTGGGATGTGCCGTTATCAGAGTACAGATAACTGTGTACCCGTTAGGATATGACACCTAACAGTACACTATATTATAAACTCATTATTTTATCATTTATCAGTCCTAAGTGCTAGGACCTGATATAGTTGTTTGAAAATTTCGTTCAGTAATTTAAAGGTGTAATCTTGTCTGCCACCCAAATTTGTAAACCCTTATCCGGAAAATATTCTCATTGCATTACTACTTAATTAAAATTCAATTTTTGCGAAGGTGGACATATAATTCATAAGAAATCTTAAGAAATGACTTTCTTTCTTAAATATTTAAGATTTGGAGTGTCAGATAAAGAAATCATTTAGATATTATGAAAAATATTTAAAGCCGTTCTTTGATAAAGGAGTGCATGTTTCGACGCACATTTCTTTTTTTTTAATATCTTCTAGTTAAAATAATATAATTTAATACTTAATATAGAAGCAGGTGCGTGTTGAAGACGATGTTTGTTTTTCTGGAGGAGACGTTCTAATTGCCGGTATGAATTAAGTCAACTCCATTTGATTTATACTTATGCGTGTAAACTGAAGGTGATCATGGCAATTCTTATTGGCATGTGCTCTTTCAAATTTAAAATAAATAATAATTCAAAAATATCAACATCGCAATAATTACACAGACAAACTACGGATCAACAGTGTTATTACTTTATTCGGTAATCACTGATGCAACCACATGTTTGTACATTGCATTGATTCAAGCTAGTTTAGATACAGTGGTGAAACGAAGATAAATCATATTCGAATAGGACATTCTCTGGTCTAATTTTGAGAAAAGATAAATCGATTACTATTTTAGAGCAGATTGGAGCAGAGTAATGGTGTATTAAGCCTCAATTAAGATTATTCCAATGACATTTAGGCGTCCAGTTAAGGTATGGTAGAGAAACATTACTGGACTTCGTCAGATAAAATCAGGCGATGAGTAGCGTTGTGATCGATAAGCAATTCAGACGCCAATGTCATCACTACTTTCAGATTGCTTCTTTATCGGTAAACAATTTTATTGTGGCGAGTATATTTTGCATCAACTACTCGATCACCTACCAACGGACACTTAAAATTGCAAAACAATGCTGCGCGGAGATAAGGCGTGTCTGGTTACGAATTAAAAACAAAATGTGTCAGAACGCACTAAACTATCCTTTTCTATATAGAAAACAAATATGCTTTTGTATCATGTTATCATTGATATAGATATCTCCTCTATTATATTTTTAATATACATGTGTATACATTTCAATTTGTATGTATTTCTTAGTCAGAAAACAAATCTTTTAAAAATTACAAAAGCGATAAGATTATACTGAATACCTAATTGGAATAACAGGTAAAGATGGAATTTGTTTTAGCTTTAAATCAACTAAAGATGTTCTATTTATCACTTAGATTAATACTCTTATCTAAGAATGTGTCCACTGCTTATGACAAAAATAATTTAAATCCTATTGTTTGCTCTTAACAGATACACATGGTTGTGGCAGAGTATAGTCACTGTGATTTCAATACATGTTATGAAAACATAAACATTTGTCTTCGTAATGTGCTGCCAGACTGATAAATCCAAAAACGTGGTATGTCGAATTTCGCCAATGTAAAACTGCGTATCTGATTATGCAAAAACCTAACAATGTGTCCGACATATACAAAATCTACTTTTACCTGTCTAATAGCGCATAATATGTTTAAATGTGTAAATGCAAAACATTTGTACGCTAAGATAAAAACAAGTTTGATGGTTATATGGTAAAATATGTGATGATGCGCAAATGCAAAATACTATGACAAAACCTAGCTTGTTGTGGTAGAGTAAAATATGCCAAAATGCAAGATGCATGCTAGAATAAAAAAGTGTAATGGTAATGGGGAAAATATGACAAAATTCGCGTGTAGAACAACTGCCTGCTAAGATAAAAAAATGTAAAATAGTTATAGGGAAATGCCGACATGCGCAAATGCAAAACAGGTGCTTACTAATAAAAACTAGTCTGATGGTTACATGTGAAATATGCCAAAATATGCAAATACAAAATACCTGCTAAAGAGAAAAAAAATACCTTTACCTGATTAATATTATACAAGAAAGGATTTCCTGGACCACGCTGAAATGTGTAACCACCCTGATAACTGACGCTTTGTAACTTCATTACTGGTTCACACAAACTGAAATACAAATAAAACAACACCATAATAAACATTTCTGAATGCATTTATAAATACAAACACAATCATGAACAAACTTACTACATGTAATACATGCTCAAATCACAATCCGAAAGCAACAGGGAAGTGAGGCCGGTTGCTCCTGAAAGATAACCACTTCCTGTTTAACCAATTTGTAATCACATTATACAATGGTGAGCGAAAGGGACATGGAACTATGAGACGTCAAATATATCCAGGGCAACCCTGGAAACAGAGACACCATGCTTATCAACAATATTGTGATGACGTACTACTATGATGTCTGATTTTGATAATTTTCAAATATAGCTCATTCTACTGGTGTCATATATTTATCCTATGCGACTACCTACGTAGATTTTTTTTAATTTGTGTTTTCTTGTCCACAAGGGATATAAAAATACAAACCAAACTGTTTCTATCTGATATTGGGATAATGTTCCAATCTCTAATTGTAGAAGGAAGGAATAATTTTATAATAGAAGTCTGTTTTACATATTATAGAGTCGAATTTTTCAGATGAACGGGCGTTATAAGAGTGAACCTCTGAACTTGTAGATCTAGCCATTTGAGACAGATAAGTAGGAGATTGTCTGTGGTACATCGTAAAAATTAATATTCATTTCTAATGCGCCCCACCTTTTTGAAAGTCTACTTTTTGAACTAGAGTTTCATCCATATATAAGGCAAGCTGAAAAGGTTTAACATTTTTAGAAATAATCACAGATTTAATAGAAACTAACCACCTTTGAGACCAAAGATGTATTTTGGAAAGATCAGAATCTGAATACTAGGTAAATTCGTAGGAATTTTCAACACTGTCAAAAAGTGAAGTGTCATCAGCAAATTATTTAATACTGTTTCCAATATCAGCAACTACATGTATATCAATAATGTAAATAAAGGAAAGAATAGGTCATAAAATAAATATCTGTGTAACACCAGCGTTGACATCTAAATAAGTAGAGGAAACATTACTTGAAGAAACTTGATGGTGAAGATCACTTAAATAACTAGATTCATTCGCTTATATCCAGGCAGTGACTTCTGGATTAAGATAAAAGGTAAATAAGGAAATAAATGTTTGGAAACAACGACCGTACGACCAGGAAACAAGAATTATACGAGTACCATACATGCACTATACGATCAGGAAAAGAGAATAATAAGGGTAAATACGACAACGGCATGTGGCGACCGTACGACCAGGGAACAAGAAAAATAAGGGTAAATACGACAAAGGCATGTGGAGACCGTAGGACCAGGAAACAAGGATAATAAGGGTAAATACGACAACGGAATGTGGAGACCGTCCGACCAGGAAACAAGAATAATAAGGGTAAATACGACAAAGACATGTGGAGACCGTACGACCAGGAAACAAGGATAATAAGGGTAAATACGACAACGGAATGTAGAGACCGTCCGATCAGGAAACAAGAATAATAAGGGTAAATACGACAAAGACATGTGGAGACCGTACGACCAGGAAACAAGAATAATAGGGGTAAATACGACAAAGGCATGTGGAGAATACATCTATTTTCAAACCAAACAAATATAATTTTCGGATGTGAAAACTTGGAAACTTGTAAGCATCAATTTACTGCCAACAATACCTACTCATTGTATTACTGTTTTATGTTTAAGACAAGGTAAACATATTGGTGCTGCCAAATCGTCAGTTCATGTCGGTCTCTCATTATCTATATCGTGACAGCTCCAGCAGGTACTGTCTATCTCTAAGCAGCTTTTTGGCCATTGTAGCTATCGATTATTCGGCAGCCGATCTTCGACTTTTTTCTTTAGCTCAGTGTTAAACTTTCTATATTTGTTATGCATGGGCATTTTCATATTTGGTACTTTGAAACCTGGCTTTGCTTATATAAAAGGTGAAAATTTGAATAGGGTTCAAGAAAACATACAAATATGTTCCCAAAATACTATTTATCCATAATTTTCAAAATGATCCACATATGCCCGTTTATAAAAGTTCAAAAATCCATTTTGTACTCGAGTGGGATTCGAACCTCAAACCTAGGCGGTGAACATTGGTGTTATAAGTAATATAAGTACGCGCTTTAGACACCCAGGCCATTGGACAATCCCTCCTTAAAGTACATTAAATTGTTTTCTTAATTCGTTTGTTTGTGTGTTTGTTTGTTTGTTTCTTGGTGTGATGTTTTTGTTCTTTGTTTCTCCTGTTGCAACTTGTGAATTTATAAAGACGCTTTCACAAAATTTAGGTAACGCTGAGATTAAGTGCATGGTTCCAGACTTTGTTTTCGAACATCTATCTCAAAAGACACAAAATACATGGTTTTTGCATTTGATAAATCGAATGTCTCCACTCATCTCCGTGACATAATAAATCAAATGTCTCCACTCATCTCCGTGACATAATAAATCAAATGTCTCCACTCATCTCCGTGACATAATAAATCAAATGTCTCCACTCATCTCCGTGACATAATAAATCAAATGTCTCGACTCATCTCCGTGACATAATAAATCAAATGTCTCCACTCATCTCCGTGACATAATAAATCAAATGTCTCGACTCATCTCCGTGACATAATAAATCAAATGTCTCCACTCATCTCCGTGACATAATAAATCAAATGTCTCGACTCATCTCCGTGACATAATAAATCAAATGTCTCCACTCATCTCCGTGACATAATAAATCAAATGTCTCCACTCATCTCCGTGACATAATAAATCAAATGTCTCGACTCATCTCCGTGACATAATACTCCTTAGCTTTGTTTTTCATTTACGTCACACTATATTACAATCTGTCCTGTTAAACAGGAGAGCTTCAATACTTCTGTGCCTGTTCTCTTTTACGAATGCCAAGCTCCAGTTTCACAATCATTGCTTAACTAAGATTTTCCTTAATTTTAATCTGGCATTTGAATAAAAACAAATATACTAATCCATGTCAAAATCACAATCCAGAAGCAAAGTAAAAACTTTGGAACTGACAAGTTAGGTTAGACACGTGAACTTCCACTAGGGAAGAGAGGCCGGATTTTCCAGAAAGTTTAGCAACTCCTGTTTAGCTAGTTACATCCGCCACGTGTGTAATCAAAATTGTGTGACAGGAACAATGAGACGTCAAATATATCCAGGGCAATCCTGGACACAGAGAAATCAAACCTATCAAGATACTGTGATGACGGAAATCAGACAATTTAGGAAATTGGGGTGTCATTTTAAAGATCACTTCAACCTCATAACATCTGCATTCAGTTTCGTCAAAAATGTGCACCCATAGTTCAGAGATTGCCAAACTTGCGAAATTTAAGTTAAGAAGTGATTCTGAGACTGGTCCCAGTATATATTTAAATTAACGCCTCAAACAATATTTGGGAGTTGTCTACAACAAACCTAACTGGGCGTCACAACTAAACTGTTTACATAAATATATATCTCGACATTTAAAGACGAGAGTTCGGGGATTTTATACTAAGTTCCTTGAAAAAGTTTCAATAATTTGAGCGTGTTTATGATACAGATTAGTCTTAATAGAGACTTGTTTTTTTTAATTCGACAAAACATTGAACAAACATCTGCCATGTTTATAACCAAACAAACATTCAAAAAAATTTATCCTGTTTAAAAGAAAAGATGTTTTGAAAGAAATACATAGAGTGGAGGGGATTGAACAGTTTGACATTTCATAAAAAAAGAAAAACAACAAAAAATCAGGTTGATAAACTCTGTTGTTTACAATCTTATATCTATTTTAATTTATCTGGATTTATCTTCATGTAAACAAGGACACTTTTTTTAACAATTACCCCACAAACGGTTATTTTGCCTTTAATCAATGTCGTGTTTATGTTAGTTATCTACCTAGTCTACCCGAGACCCGATAAAAATTTTGTGATAAAATTATAAAAAATATATATTTACCTTTCCAAGCATATTTTGATATCATGGTAACATGTACAATTCGGTCGTATGACTTCCTCCAGTTGCCCACAACATTCTAATGTACTCTCTGTGTTGTGGTTTTTATAACTATCGAATTCTATACTAATGAAAGGATCACCAACGACCTAGAACATAAAAAATAAAAAACAACCAACTAGTTTAAAAGCAATAAACAAACCACAAAATGTTACAAGTAATGAGCAAATATCCTTAAGAAATTTAAAGTTGATTTTTTAGTGTCGTGTTTTATTTTAATTTTTGAATTAATTTTAAAATTTATAACATTTATATATATATATATATATATATATATATATATATATATTATATATATATATATATATATTTCTGTAAAAAATCACACTTGGAGAACTCACATGACAATACAGAAGGTAACCAAGTAAAAATATACTGAGACCTTGATGATAAAACTCGCGGCTTCGAACAAGCATCGGGAAAACAGAGAGAAAATTACTAGTAGTTGTTTACTTGAATGTTGCTTTACGTTGAATTAGCAATTTTCGCGACAAAACAAATTACTTATTTATTTTATTCAAGAATTCAATTTAACATAAATCGATCAGCTCATGGCGGTTTTTGTAGTGACTACACTTGCCACAGTGTCGCAAACAAACATTGCAGACTATTTGGCCCATTATATATACTGGTAATAAGCCAACCATTAGAATCATATGCTCACTTGGGGTCGACAGTTGAAAAGGATATCCTACGGTGTGAAAGTACTTTTAAGGTCCTAACAATGGTTGTTATTTTACAATATGTGGGCGTTAGTAATATATGAAACTACACATTGACATCACTACAGGATTAATAAAACCAACAGATATTTAAATTATTTGAAAATACTCATTTATCACCAAGAATAGTGTAAATACACCCTGTACTTTACAATTATTTTTTCATATTTCTATTTTTATTTTATTAAATGAAACAGTCTTAACTTCCCCCTCCCCTCGTTAACTACTTCCAAGTAATTTTTCAAAGAACCGTAATCTATCGCTCCTTTATATCCTATTGTTTCATTTACAATAGACACTATAGACATTGTCAGATCCCTTTATAATTCCAGAACTTGACAAGTGATATGATAGCTACATAACAAGGTTATACATTTCAGGTTTAAACACAATGCAATAAACTGAGACAACACTTGTATGCAAGCCACTAGAGACATGTAATGTAATTACATTCAGATTTCTTTCATTGCTTCGCAGTTGTGGTTTGAACATTGATTGGTATGTTTGTTTTCACTTTTCTTTGGTATTTGTGGTTTGGACATGGATTGAAATGTTTGTTTTTACTTTGCTTTGGGATTGCGGTATGGACATGGATTGATATGTTTGTTTTTACTTTTCGTTGGGAATGTGGTTTGGACATGGATTAATATGGGTTTTTTTAATTTTGATTTGGGATTGTGGTTTGAGAATTGATTGATATGTTTGTTTTCACTTTTCTTTGGTATTTGTGGTTTGAACATGGATTGATATGTTTGGTTTTACTTTGCTTTGGTATTGTGGTATGGACATGGATTCGTATGTTTGTTTTTACTTTGCTTTGGGATTGTGGTTTGAACATGGATTGGTATGTTTGTTTTTGCTTTTCTTTGGAATTGTCATTTGAACATGGATTGGTATGTTTGTCTTTGCTTTTCTTTGGAATTGTGATTTGGGCATAGATTGGTATGTTTGGTTTTACTTTTCTTTGGTATAGTGGTTTAGACATGGATTGGTATATTTGGTTTTACTTTGCTTTTGGGATTGTGGTTTGGATATGGATTGGTATGTTTGTTTTTACTTTGCTTTGGGATTGTGGTTTGAACATGGATTGGTATGTTTGTTTTTAATTTGTTTTTGGATTGTGGTTTGAACATGGATTGGTATGTTTGTTTTCATTTTGTTTTTGGATTGTGGTTCGGACATTGATTGGTAT
The DNA here is from genome assembly GCA_021292105.1 of Anadara kagoshimensis. Taxonomy (NCBI): domain Eukaryota; kingdom Metazoa; phylum Mollusca; class Bivalvia; order Arcoida; family Arcidae; genus Anadara; species Anadara kagoshimensis. Next base: position 17,889,114 of record CM037860.1, on the reverse strand, counting down.
GTTTGTTTTTACTTTGTTTTTGGATTTGGATTTGGACATTGACTGGTATGTTTGTTTTTACTTTGTTTTTGGATTTGGATTTGGACATTGACTGGTATGTTTGTTTTTACTTTGTTTTTGGATTGTGGTTCGGTCATTGATTAGTATATTTGGTTTGACTATATCAATCTGTTCAGTTCTATATTGATGAAGAAACCAATGTATCCTGATAAAACTCCTGACCGACCGATTAAACGATGCAATAAAAATTACAAGAAAAACATTTCAAGGGTTTTAATATTATCATGATACATGGGAAATCATTAACACATTTAGGCGAAGCGTTTTGTGCAAAAATTTGAGACAGTCAATTTATACTTTGGAAAATTACCTTATTTCTTATATTTATAAAAATTGATTTTATTGCCGCCTCACATTTTCCATGTTAATTTGGAAACAATTTGACATATCGAAAGTTTAAAACCGACCTAATGAAAAAGAGACGAGGCTTGGCTGAGGAGTGACCGATATACGGATATGCAATAGCTGTGGAGAAATATCTGCTGAAAAGGAGAGTTGCTGAAGGACCGAAATAAAGTTGCCGATTCTCATTAATTCGTAAGCTTAGTGTTAAACTTTAGACAAGACTGTACTGTGCTTTAGTGATTAGTAAATATGAATTAAATGTTTATTAAGGCGCCCAAACAAAGTTTGGCGACTTATTGTTTTTGCACCGTTTCTTATTATTATTATTATTCTTCCTCTTCTTCTTCTTCCGGCCATGAACTTGTCCAACCAATTTCTCGAAGACCGTTGGTCCAATCTTAACCAAACTTCACATGAAGGTTGATCCCCATCTCCTTCCCCAGAGGCCGAGGTAAAATGCCCATGGGGTCATTAGGAGAGGGGCAGGAGGGCGGGGTCTTAAAAACAATAATGATCAATTTTGCCATTTATACTTTATTTTGTACTATAAAACCATATATATTCACGATCAGTATCTCAATATGCACAAGTCTGTATCAGTAGATTTTCCCTGCGGTATCAGGGAGGGGTAGGGATGGGCGGGGCAGTGTGCTAACTTTTAAACGGTCGAGATCCCCACCCATAAACTATATATTTTCTAGTTCTACATAAAAAGTTGAATAGAGTGATGCTAAAGAAAATCCCATGGGGTCATTCCTGATGGAGGGTGGGGACGGGCGGGGCTTGGTTCTAACTTTTAAATGGTTGATATCCCACCCTGAAACTATATATTTTCCGGTTCTGTTTTAAAAGTTGAATAGAGTGATACTGAAGAAATGCCCATGGTGTTTTCCAGAGGAGGGCAGGGACAGGCGGGGCTGGGTACTAACTTTTGATCAGTTGAGATCCCACCCCTAACATATATATTTTCTTATTCTTTATGAAAAGTTGAATAGATTGATACTAAAGTAAACCCATATGGGCATTCCGAAAGGAGGGTGGAGACAGGTAGGTCTAGGTACTAACTTTTGAGATCCCCACCCTCAAAGTACAGTTTTCTTCATGGGCTGGTCGCTATCTTTTTGTTTAAGAATTAAAACAATAAGCATGAATTTTCATTGTCAAGGATACTTAAGTAATCACTGATCCATGTCTAAAAGCTCTCAAGCTAAATCTTTTTATAAGCAACACTAATGGTCAGTTATCCCTGGGGCATGATTTATTATTCAATTCGATAGAGTAGCTGCATTTAGTTATCAGTATAACATTATATGGGTAAATGCTTGGATTAATTTAAAATCAACACATCATTAGCTCATCAAAACAATGGTTTGTGATATTGGGTATAGGTGATGTCAATCAACTTTGCCTATTGTTTGAATTTCAACCAATTGGATTCATGTACTACTTCTCTATATAAAATTAAATCTTAAAATGAAAAGAATATTGCAAGTTAAAAATTTCTCAACAGTTTTTCTATTGTGTGTAGAACTTATTTAAAGATTTAAAATTTCCAGCCGTTGCCATGGAAATGGAAAAAAGCAACAAAAGTACAAGTCCTAATATGTGTTTTGAATACAGGGTTTGATTTTTATTCGTTTGGGCGCCTTATTTGTAATGATGCATCCATCATTACATTAGTACTCGTTTTATCTTATATTCGGTCAATGGAAAGTCATTTATCAACAGAAAATACCAACTTTGTCATTTTATTATAGCCATTGGTAAATAACAACGTTGGAAGTTCAATATGTTGTCTTTAAGTCGTGTCATGTTTGGATCATACACAAATTGGACCCCATGGTCATCTTCATCAATACATGTCAAATGTCAAATGACGCGAAATAAATATTTGAGGTTTTCTTTCATAAAAACGGTAATGGTCTGTATAGCCAATAAAACGTTTCAAAAATTGGGGAGTGGGGTCGAACCTTAAATACTCATTGTTGTGTTTTTGTTGCCCTTACTATTGTCACTTATTTAAGGTTTGTGGTGTGTTCTTGGATGACTTTACTATTATTTAGTATATTTTATGTGTTTTTTGTTGCGCTTTTTGTTGTTTTTGCTATTCTCAAGTACTTTTTATGTGTTTTTGTTGTGCTTTTTGTAGTCTTTTCTATTCTCAAATACATTTAGGTGTTTTTGACATGGTTTTGTTATTCACGTTATAGCCAACATACAACAGGAAAAAGAAAAAATACAGGGTTGGACCGGGGATCGAACCCGGGACCTCCCGCACTATAGGAGAGTGCTCTACCACTGAGCTACCCAGACCGCTACATACATATATCGTGTTCTTCACAGTCTATTCTCATGTTAAGTAAATGTTATGCGTATTGGTGTATTTTACACTCAAATATATTTTTAGTATATTTTTATGCGTTTTGTCATGTTCTTTGCAGTCGATTCTATATTTCTGATATAAAGTTTTCATGTTTTTATTGTCCTTTCAAGTATATTTTAAGTTTTTGTGTTATGTTCTTTTTGTACCAGACCCAGATACATTTCCATCTTCGTTTTAGGAAACTTTTTTCTCAAGATTCCACGTTTTAACAAAGTTGTTTTGTCGACAAAAACATGTCATTACCAAACCAAATAGACATTAAAATATATAAACTACAATTTACGTTTTTGTCACCATATGTTAAGCACAGTACAGGCCTGTTGAAAGTTTAACATTAAACTAACTAAAAGAAACCGAAGCTCGAATGTCGAGTAGCTAAGATATAAATAGTTAGCGAGAGCTGAAAAGCTGTCGAGAGATGGCTAACATTAGAACGTGATGAACTGTCTAGTCGACACTATTTCAGTGTTAACCTTTCGACAGATCTGTACTGTGTTTTTTCGGCGGCATGCCTGATATTCGTATTATCAAAATGTCTTCTTGTTCTAAATCAAAACATAGAAGTAAGCATTCTATACAACCAGTTTAATGTAATAAATATCATGTGGTATTGCTATTTCGTGAGATATTTTGTATATTTTTTTTATTTTGTTAATTTTCATTTAATAAACTATTCAAAAATTAGTTTTCTGTTTGTCATTGTTATGTGTTTCTTTTTTTTTTTTTCTTTTTTTTATACTTTTTTAATAATGTGAACTCTCGAGACTATCAAGCCTTTATCAAGACATTAATATTCATATTATATTTATATTCTTTATTTAGCCATAAGTTATATCTTAAATTATTTCAGCATGCATGTTCAGCATTGTTCTACATTCACACAGCATTATGAAATAACTACAAATATTTCAGAAATCGATGTGTTTAAAAGAGTTTTTAATATAAATGCCTTTGACAAAGTTATTTCAATTTTTATCATGAATAAAAAGACATGTATATTGTCGTATACCTTTTTAAGAAATGGTATAAATTATGACATCTTGAGAAATGCTTACATCCGAAATACCCACTATTTTTTAAACTTTCAGCGAGTTTAGAACTCTAAAATCAATTACTACTATATAATAATAATAATAATAATAATATAATAAACTTACCATTTGAATGAAACCAAAAATTAGAAAACATTTAAAAATTCCCATATCCTCAACACGCGTATGCAACATTTTCACCGCTAATGACTGAAAAAGTTAACTTAAAGAATTTATACCCGGATTTAAATAACAAGTCATCGATCGTAATTGTTTTGAAGTATCAGACACTTTCTATATTACGTATAAAAACCTATCTACCTCGGACTCCACCCGGGGATGCAAGAATGGGAATTTAAAATGGGTTGAGATATCGGCAGAATTAACCTTCCTATAGTTAAACAATTAAATCCCTATTCCTAATACCTTGATAACTGATTTCGTAAACAGTGTCGGTGTCAAGTTAAATGTTTAAATATTTTTACTCTAGTATTATACATCTACATTTTATTTGCCCTTTTACGTATCCTCAGACTAATCAATTCAACCATTTTGTTTTCCAAGGAGAAAGATTTTCTTATCATTTGTAAACATTTGACAGCTAAGTCGTCACCTTGTTAAAGACCATTCCATTTTCGTCACGCGTAGTGACTAAATATTGTTTAGAAATGTCGTCGCTTTTAATATTCGGGTGTGGTTTTATTTAAAAGTTTCTAATTAGCTTCTAATGACTTTTGAATATTTTGTAACTTATTTGCAGTATGTAAATCATAACATTTTTTTATATAAAATAGTGACATTAAATAAAGCCTGTGTTAAATTCCGCTGATAAAAATAAGCCAAACTTTTTTAAACTTGCATCTTATTTCTTAACTCTCTCTCTCTCTCTCTCTCTCTCTCTCTCTCTCTCTCTCTCTCATATTCAATTCAACAAAAGTCTTAACGCTCGCATGGGGACAATCACGTGACTTATGTTGATCACGCTTCCAGTTGAAAACGCTCGCTTCGACGGTAAGTTGACCTTAGTTTTGTATGACAGCACATGAATTTGAAAATAAAACGTAGCCTATGGAAGATGTATATGTGCATTAAGTTTCCTTGCCAAACGACAACATTAAAAACCCCGTAGTTTCTGCAAACACTTCGACAATGTTTTGATCAAGTTAAATATTCGGGTTGATCACGCTTTCACTTTTATACTGTCCATTAATCAACAAAATTAGCGCATTTTACACACGGATTTTCTGTATCTACTAGATATTTATTACATCAGAAACTTTGTTAGCCTATGCTCATGTCATCACATACTGTAATTCGTCTATTTTTGTCAAATTACAAAAAAATGATCACACTTTCACGAAGTTTGTGGGTTGATCACGCTTACACGAAGTTAAACGTATATTCTTTACGAATAACCAGTTTTAGAACATTCAGCCGTATTTTGACAGTGTCTTTATAGACCTACGGCCAGTTTAAGTACGAATATTCAGCTAGGGTTTGTTGAATTATTCTTCGTTATGATGCACTTCGAACACTGAAATCTGGTCGCCAACATATAATATTGTATATTATATAATATTATTTATTATATAATACTGATTATATCTTTTTGAACGGATCCATGTATAGTCTAGTAGTTTTCTGTAGGGCGTTTGGATTCAAATCGAATACACAACCCAGACAAATGTACAGTTATTCACGTTACCAGTAAAAGGAAACCCATTACCACCCGGTATAGACTACACCAACAAGTCCTGGAACGTGAGACATCCAGTAAATATCTCAGAGACGCCATAAGTCAGGACCTGAAATGGCATACACACATCAGTCAAATCACAGCAAAGGCCAGTAAAACCTTAGGGTTCGTACGCGGAATATGCGGGGATGCAAACCATCAGCCAAAGCAGCCGCATACTCTACACTAGTACGTCCAACACTAGAGTACTTTTCGCCAGTGTGGGATCCTCATACTCAGAAGCACATCAATTCCTTAGAGGCAGTACAAAGAAGGGCAGCAAGATTTGTAGTCAATAACTACCACGACTACACCCCTGGGTCTATGACTAACATCTTGCAGCAGCTCCACTGGGAAACCCTGCAGGCTAGAAGATCTAAAGCCAGACTCGTTATGTTGTATACGATCCTGCATGATGAAGTTGCCATTCCATCCGACAACTATGTCACAGCAGAGGATTCGAGAACCAGGGGAGCCCATAAACTGAGGGAAATACCACCATCCCGAGACACCTTAAGATTCTCCTTCTTTCCATGGACAGTACGGCAGTGGAACTTATTGCCACCAGACAAACCAACTGCAACAACCACGGAAGATTTCAAACGCCGACTGAGTGGTCTGCCAGTGGACCACAGGGACCTGTCTATGTAAAGGAAGATAACTGATTTATCAGTTTTTAATAATTGTATATAGAGGATTTTAACTGCCACCAACATGCGCCTGAGTCAAGACATCCTATGAAGGATTCTACTCAATAATAGGAAGAAGAAGAAATAACCTCCCAGTTTCCAGAATTGTGTGTGCTCCATGTACCGCATGTGGGCAGAATTGTCTCTACTGAATCACTTAACCACTTGCAGTCCAGAGGAATATGTTTGTGATTCTCCTAAAATTCTAAGAACACGCTTTCTAATCCGTTATACGTTTTGGTTCGTGTAAGCGTGATCAACCCACAAACTTTGGCTTCGTGAAAGTGTGATCATTTTTCATAATTTGGCAAATATGGACAAATTACGGTGTCTACTTGCATGAACATAGGCGAAATAGTTTTCTGATGTAATAAATATCTAGTGTATACAGAAAATCCGTGTGTAAAATGCGCTAATTTTGTTGATTAATGGACAGTATAAAAGTGAAAGCGTGATCAACCCGAATATCTAACTTGATCAAAACATTGTCGAATTGTTTGCAGAAACTACGGGGATTTGAATGTTGTCATTTGGCAAGGAAACTTAATGCATCTGCACATACATCTTCCGAAGGCTACGTTTTATGTTCAAATTCATGCGCTTTTATACAAAACTAAGGTCAACTTACCGTCGAAGCGAGCGTTTTCAACTGAAAGCGTGATCAACATAAGTCACGTGATTGTTCCCCGTACAAACATTTTGAAAAAAGTTTATAGTTTTCTAGAAAGAGGCCATGAATCACATGCATATCATTGGATCATTGCAGATCATAACGCGAATGTATACACTAAAGGTTAATCATAGTTTTAAAAACGATAATTGAGATATATTGTTAAAATGAAATGTAGACAACTTGTGATATAAATATGTAAGTCCTCCTAGGTATTTCGGTCATTATCGTTGTAGAATCTATTAAATCTATTAACTGAACAATCACGGGTACTCGGAAAATAATCAAGGAATATAGAAATCTAACATGAGTCATGATGCTTTTAGTGTTTTCTAGCTTTTATAGTCGTTTTTAATGAAAATTATATTTAACTTTACATTCTGCATCGTTTTTATATTCATCATTAACTGTATAATGTATCATTGACTAATGACAATATTCACTTGGCACTAATCTGCTAATTAAACGTACGGTATTCAAACGTACAGTTTAACAAAACAGGTGTTCCAGATAAGGGTGGAAACTACGTGAAAAGGAGAAGAAGACTGTCTTGTTTATTTCCGGTGGTTGAAGCTGTAAACCAAGGTCAGATATTCAATTTTATCAGTTTATGAAGTTTAATTGTAAATTTAATATACGAGACAGAGACACTTATAATTGATTCTCAATTCATTAACATAATTTCCCAACCACCGAATGCTTGAGCTTACGAGAAAGATCCTCGTTGTTGAAAAAGAGCTGTTTCTCTCTCTCTCTCTGTTTAAGTGTAAAATGGGACAAAGTGAGATAAATTCAGTATATTTAATTGACCTGCAATATAGGGACATTTTTTGGACAATGTTAAATACCCCCACACAAATTGTCAAACCCCAATCAATTGATTGGGGTTATAGTATATGATAAATTTCCAAATAACAGACCATCTGGAGACTTGTGTTTTGTTCCCATATTGTTGGTGGTCCCCACTGAGGCATTAATGGAGTTATTAATTGCCTTCTCTCTCTCTCTCTCTCTCTCTCTCTCTCTCTCTCTCTCTCTCTCTTACAAACATGACTGGTCTGTGCTAATTTTGGACCCCTTAAAAAATGAGACTTTCATAATTACCACTTTGCAATATGTAGAATTTTACACTATTTTCCTTAATGTGAAAAAAGAAAAAGAATACTCATTTCAAGAAAAAAAGAAGTGAACCTGTGGTAATTCATGAAAAGCTACATACATGCCCCTACTAATTCTTTTTTCTTTTTAAGCATTGATTTTCATACTCAAATGATATTATCAATGTAACTGATGTGGGGCCCTGCTAGTGTAGCAGTTTATTTTAAATTTTTATCCCCAATGAAATATTTTCCTGGGATAGTATTTTCTTGTGAGATTTTATATTAGCAGATGTTATTAACACATATTTTTTATATTTATATAACCATATGCATGTAACTTCATACATCAATTGAATAGGATTGATTAGTCCAATTTTGAATAAAAATAAAATTTATTTGATATTTTTTCCAAAAAGTTGCTGTCTAAATGATTGATGATCGATCTTTGATCGTGATGAACGTCATGTGAGCTTATGGCATAGCACAGCATGTGTATGTGCGTGTGTCATTAACACCTATTTTCGACTTCTCCTCTGAAACTACCAGACAGATTTCAATGAAACTTGGTCAGACGTATATATGGACTAGTACAATTCATATTTGTGCATAGTGTTGCCATGGCTACCATAACTAGGTAAAGGTGACCTAGGGGTGCAAAAAATCTGTAAAAAAAAAAAAATCTTCTTCGAAACCGACAATTGGAGAAAAAAAATCTGATAAGATATTTGGCTTCTCTAGGGTCTTAAGCCTACAGTTTGTTCATTTCATGAATTTCGGACAATAAATAGGTTACACCTTTTTGCGTTTAATTTTTGAAACAAGAGGACCATGGGCCTTAACGCCCACCTGAGGCCAAGTACATATCTCATGCAGAGGTTCAATGCTCAATGACATTAATAACAATCATTTTGATATATAGATTTCGTACCAATACCATGACCATTTCTTATCCAAATTTTCCACTTCATACAGCTGTAGTTCAATTCATGACAATACCATTCCATACCATATATATAGAATATATGTTTTACATTTTATGTTCAACATTATTTGTTGATCATATTTTTTTTTTTTTTTAAAAAAAAGGTTCTTTATTAAAGAGAAAAAATATTTTAAAAGTATTACTTATTAATATTAATTAGTGCTGATATGAGGGAAAGGAAGAAGTAGAACATTGACAAGATTCTCTGAAAATTATTTGGAAATTTCGTGATTCAGATCTAATGCCCGTAGTTCAGCAAAACATAGATACCCAAAGTCCAAGCAAGTTGAGAGAGAGAGACTTACACTATGATACAAAATTTATGGTACAAATTGATAACACTTCACTGTGGTACGAGATAGTAGCTTTGCAATATTGTAAAAAATGGCTTGAGTGTATGGTACAAAACGGTCATGGTACAAAATGGACATGGTACGAACTGGTATTTAAAATGTTACGAAATGACTATAATTCTATCCAAGTTGACTTTGAATTAATGTATAAACAACTAAGTTTTATTCATAAAACAGTTTTTAATAAATAAAGAAATAAGATCCCTTAAGTCATTAATATGTTCATTAGACAAAAAGTTCTATGGTATGAAATGTCTTACAATTATGAGACAAATAGTCCTGAAAATGGTACAAAATGGCATGGGACAAAAAGTCATATGGGATGAAATATCTTACAATTATGAGACAAATAGTCCTGAAAATGGTACAAAATGGCATGGGACAAAAAGTCATATGGGATGAAATATCTTACAATTATGAGACAAATAGTCCTGAAAATGGTACAAAATGGCATGGGACAAAAAGTCATATGGGATGAAATATCTGTAATTCAACTGAACTAGGGAATCATCAGTTATGAAATTGTTACTAGTTTCAAACACTACAAATACTTGCACTTTGATGCATTACCTCCGTTTGCAGTGCTCATATTTGGGCCATTCTTCCACACCATAACCTGTAAGCTGTGACTTTTCAGTCGGACCTGGCCCCAGTTTCACTATCATTCCTGAACTAAGATTTTCCTTAATCTAAATTAAGCAGATTTTGGAAAGCTCTTTTTTTTTGGAACTAAGAAGTAATATTTTTGTAAAATTTAATACTAATGTTATAAGCTTGAAATATAATCTTTAAAATGACATCTTAAATTCCTAAATATCTTAACAACTAACAAAATTATGAAGCTAAGTTAAGGAAAATCCTAGTTAAGAAATGACTGTGAAACTGGGACCTATATTTTTTTAGTCAGACCTTTAACTTTTCAGTCAGACCTGTAACTTTTCAGTAGGCATTAAAACAAGTTTTCACTGTTGGTTTTTGATTTCAGGTTTAACATATCATAATATGTATTTATTCAATGTATTTTATGCTTTGTGTAGGAAAATGGATTACAAAATGGAACTCAGCCCCTGGTTTCCCAATTCACCAATTAATAAAGCGTTATATGGTTGGAACTCTTTGCAACATACACATTGTGCTGATTTTGAACTGGATTTCTACCGTTGTTCATATCGAGTTGGCAAAAGGAAGGCCAGAGAATTTTGCAGCAAAGAAATGGAGGATGTTATTGAATGTATTACTCATACTAAATCAGTAAGATCATTTTGCTATTTTTGTATGATTGTGGCAAGCACAATAAAAGCAGTCTCCCACTGTCCCTAAATCACTCATGCATAAAAGTAGGTCAAGTGAAAGAATGCCAATTAAGGACCCAACTGTTGACAGAATGCAAAAAAGGATTCAAAACTATATTCTGAATGACTTGTGTCAATCCAGTGTTAGCTCTGGCTCTCAAATAGTTGGAGCCTAAACATTAACCAATTTATATATTAAAGAGCTAGTAAAATCTAAAAATATCTCAAATACAAGTGTAAGTGAAACACTTATCTTCATTATACCATATCTCTTGTTTTGAGTTTAGTTATATGTTTAACGTCCCAGTCAAGAACATTTCACTTATTTTGAGACGTCGCCAGCTATAGGCGAAGGTGCAAAAATTTTGCCTGTGCCAAGTACTTGTTGAAACAGTCACTACCCACTTTCAAGTCTTGGTTCAGATCCACATTTAGACCCATGACCTCCCACTTATGGAGCGAGCACTCTAACCCATTGAGCTATTGCAGTGGTTATATCTCTCGTTTGACTTGTCTGTGTGTTGTCAACATTGGAATTGTGGAGTAAAGAAATCAAGATTGTTTCATTTACTTAAGAAACATGCAGAAGGAAAAAACATTTGTGATTTTCATGATAACACAAGATGGTCATTTCAAAGATGGTGGAGGTAACTGGAGTGTCCAGAGAAAACCACTGACCTTCAGCAAGCAAACTGACAAACTTTCTCACACTAGGATCAGTCATGAGTGGGATTTAAATATAGACAGTGTAAGTGAAATTGCAAGGATTAAAGTTTTAACAAAATTAAGCTACCGGTAGGTTTCCACAATTTTGAAATTATTAGTAGACAGATTACCAAAATTTGTGAAAAGATGGCCCTCTTAAAGGTGTTTTTCACAAATATGTTATTTTGAAAGAGTTGCTCAGAAATTATTAGTCATTTGTGATTTTGACTACTATGAAAGAAAACTTAGATAAAGGTAAAGCTGTTAAGATTACAATACTAAACTAAATCTATGAACAATTATATGCCACTAATTGCCTAAAAAATCTAAAATTAGAGGAGAGACTGTGAAGGAAATTTTGTTTATTTTTCGAATGCAGGTTGCTATGTTTAAGTAATTTCCATTTCTGAATATGAATGTAAAACATGTTTCTGTTTAATTCCAGATGCGACGTTCATTGATGATGAGGAAGGAAAGACAACTGCAAGGCAAACCCTACGAGTCACAACCTGCAGCCCATCTTCATCCATCATTTTTGGCATCTTTTGATATATTTAGATTATTACCAAAAAGAAAGGAAAGAAAAGAAGAGTGATAAATGATAGAGTGATAAATGATAGTTGTGTTAATAACATTAACATTTATATCTATTCATAGATCTTTAGAGTTATTGGCTCTATCTACAGATTGAAAGAGTTTATTTGGTGATTAAAGATTGTTACATTTAATTTTAATGTTGTTTTTGTTTTATGTTGTTGTTGGTTTTTTTTGGAGGAGGGGGGGGGGGTTTATCTGATTTTTATACATGTATCGAAATTAGAAAAAAAAATGCCAAATTGAATATGGAACTTCATGTTTGAAATATTTTCTTGATTGTCCATATGGAAAAAAGAAAACATTTGTGCTGAAAACCTTATGGAAAGTACATGTATATGTATATGACACCATTTTCAAAGCATCATTTGAAAAATTTGTTTCCTTATTGTTGACCTTATTGTTGAAAACACAAATGTTGTTTCTCTAATGTCCCAAATGAGAAAAAGTTTTTCCTGGTCGTAACCTATGGACAAGTATACTACTACTAGCACTCTAAAGGTCCTAAAAGCAGACAACACAGAAGGCCAATATGTCGTACCAATCATTGGACCAACAAGTTTCAGAAATTTACTGGTCTGACTGATTTTTCACTGTATATCAACAGTTTTTCGACAGATTTTATCTTCCTCTCGGTAGGCTTTATATCTACAAGTTTCAGAAATTTATTGGTCTGACTGATTTTTCACTGGTCCGAAATGGTAGACAATTTCTCGTGTATGCAGAAGTAAAACAGTACAGACCTGTCGAAAGTTTAACACTAAGCTAACACATCCGTACCACATTGACAACTTATATTAGTCCATCACCAGCGCCAGCTTTTTGGCAGCTGTTATTTATGTATGGCAGTATGGCAAATACTGTTGAGCGTAAATCTTATAAGATCACAGTCATTCTTAAGATTTTCTTTAAATTGGACAATATTTTAAGGTACCACAAATTAAAACATTTAAACTTATTTTTGATATACATATGTAGGTGACAATGATTTTCAAAATGACAACATAAGTCCTGAATACAAATGTATCTAAACAAAAACAAAAATTATAAAAATATGAAATTTTGCTAGATTTAAGGAAATCTTGGTTCCGAAATGATGTTGAAACAGAGGTATACACATCTTGTTCAACATTATTTTTCAGGTATTGATGTTTGCGAATCAAAATGTAAAAGTTTGTGTTAATGTCAGAATATTTGATGCAAACTAATATTGAAATGAAATCCTTTTGTTCTGTGTCTTGTGGAACAAATTGATTTAATTTTTTTCCATACATTATTAAACAAGAGGTCTAAAAGGGCCTGTAACGCTCAGTTGTCACTTAATTTATGCGTGCCATTTATAGCAAGCAAATGATAAATGACATCATACAGCATGGCATTATCCACGTATAAACATGTAATGGACGTTCATTATAGCAACGGCAGTCATCTTAGATGTAAAATTTGTCTTCAATCTATAAAATGCTTTCTTCGTCTAAAATATGACAAGGCATTCGTTGGGTGCTAGATATAAAAACAGGCTCACATAAAATTCTGTTTTAAAAAAAAAGATAAAAAAAAGTTCTGTAAGTTCTTAGTTTATTGTCCCTGGATCCACATTTAGCCCCAAGCTCCAATCTCCAAAGTTGAATGTCAATATTGGCACGGTTATTATAAACAATATTGCTCCAGTGACATAATTCTTCAAATTATCCATACACAAAACCGACACACATTTATTAAGTCTATTATCTTCAATATCATTAAAGAAGAGAATTCTGTCAGAGTTCCATGATTTCACACCAATGGCAGTCCATACCATACACAATTTCACGGTGAACTGCGGTATTTGAGGCGAAATGCCTAAAACTAAGAGGGAATAAAAAACAAACATACCTGCTAAATTACAATCCCAAAACAAAGTAAAAACTTCGAAAACTGTAAAATTAAGATAAACATGTGAACTTCAACTAGGGAAGTGAGACTGTGTGCTCCGGAAGTTAAAGCACCTTCTGTTTAGCTTTCTACAACCGCCGCGATCATGTAGGCCTAAAATTTAGAATGCAAGGAACATGTAACAACTACGAGACATCAAATAGGCCTACAGCTCGGATAATTTTAGTTACAAAGATACCATACATTCAATTTTATAATGAGACGGTCAATTATTTTAGGGACATCATAAGCGTAGAACCCGAGTCAACAAATTATATGTAACCAGCTTGCTTCGTTGTTAAAGATATCCATAGTATGAACATACTCTACCATACATGGCCGTAACTAGGGCTTGGTTGTATGTGAGGCAGAAATTTGAGGCGCGTTTTTCTAGGGGTTCGGGGGCATGCTCCCCCGGAAAATTTTTAAAACTTTAAGCCAAATTCCTGTATTTTCCTGGCATTTCAAAGGCTAAAAGATGTTTACTCAATTCATGTGTTTTGATATCAAAATGGGGTTGTAACTGAAAATAAAATATTTGATAGTCCCAAAGTCATAGAAGCCCGGTATAAAAAAGAAAGAAGGGAATGATCTGAAAAAAATAGATCAAGTTGATAAAGCTTCAAGTGTAATGCTAAAGTTTGAGCTAGCATCTCCGGATGTATTGGATATGTTCATCTAGTCAGTTGTGGTGAATTTCTTCAATGAGGCACCGAAGTGCCGCCTACCAAAAAGTGACTTAACATCCTCTATAAAAATAAATTCTGTGAATGGTGTAGTTAAACATCATGTGTTCCATTTAAATCTTCCCTAATGACTTTTTTTACATACATAAAGAAAAAATTAATTACGTGAAAACCATTTTGTGGCGATAATAAAACGCCTTAAATTGGCTATTCATAATGTGAAAAAACATCTCAAGTTTTTTATTGTTATTGTCTGTTTCCCATAAAATCTTAAATCGGTTAAAAAAAAAAATCGGCAGAATTCTAGGTGAGGCAACTGCCTCACTTGCCTCAATGGTAGTTACGGCCATGCCATAGCGAGTTGACTGTGTGGAAACTAATACACCGTAGGTAGTGAAAGCAGGTATAAATTGCTTTATAGAAAATCGGGTTGACAAAATAAAAATTGAAGCCCTCGCATTTGTCATATTACATGTAATAGCTTCAGATGTACCTTTTGCTGGTGACTTTATTGGGGTATAAGTCCAAAAATGAAGCAGAACTGAAAAATCGGCCTTTCATTTTAAGATCAGAAGATGTCATTCAAATATTTTTCAAAAGAATTATTAAGCGATATTACGTCATCGATATAATATGTTGCAAAGTTCAATGATTTGACGACATTCTTCTCAGATTTAACGCGGTAGGTTCTGCATAAATTCTGCTTCATAAGAACAAAGAAATAAATCGGCAAGTAATGGTGCACAGTTTGTGTCCATTTGTGCACCATTGGTATACCGATTGTCTGTAGGAAAATTATATTGTCGAGCACAACAAATATGTTGTTTATCAAAATGATATCTTCAACATGTTTATACCTCTCGCAAAATTTTGGGGACATAGGCAGTTATGAACCACTCGTCCGTCTTGTCGTCAATTTATATACATGTATTGTGACCGCTCCATATTGCTTGTTTTCCAATTTTGATCAAACCAGGCACAAATGTAAAACAAGATAAGCCAAGGTGTCGCATACCTAATTTAGATGCATACGTCAAGGTCAAATTACAGAATGATTACAACTCGACAAAGTTGTGGACGTGGGGTATAGGCTGTTCTAGTTTTGTTTACAAGCACAGTCCGTATGGTCCTTGACAAAATAACCAGAATCTCTTTTTAGCACTGGATATTCTAATAGCTTCAACGAATGTGCAGTTCCTACGGTGCTTGACAAAATAACCAGAATCCCTGTTTAGCACTAGAAGTTTATTTTGTACAGCGCCAATGCAGTGGAACTAATTTAAGCCGCACCAGCGTTAACCTACAGTTATAGTAGAACAGTGCTTTATAGCACACGGGGGTAATCCTGATACACCGTATTTTATTTACGTCGGAGTATTCCGTCTGTTTTAATTTACGTCCGAGTAAAATGATACATTTTTGGTCGTTACGCTTTACGATAAAGAGAACAGATGACTATTTTTAATATAACTTCATAAAAACGAAACTTTAACAGAAAGCAAAAAGTTGGTCACATTATATTTGATGCTATTTAACTACCTCATATAAAAACTTGCAAGAAATATTCATATTTTTCACGTACCTTTAACATTTCCATTTTTTGCAGATGCTTTTGTTTAGCAGCTGATTTTAATAAAACGGACTTGGATTCAAATGATGTTTCTACTCAAAATTCTCAAGAAATGTCTTTACTTTTATAAACTCGCGAAAACAGAAGCTTTACTCGGCTTTTAAGTGAAATTTTATGTTTCGTTTAAGCGGAGCGGTATAAATGTTACGCTTTCCGACAAGCTGTGTTACGCTTTCCGTGAAGATGTGTTACGCTTTCCGTTTAGTATGATTCGCAATTGACAGAACTCAAATTTCATTATAACTTTAGATCGGATGTTTTTCTCGATTAAATCTTCACAAGTTGTTTCAGAAGTGATTCAGAAAGCATTGCAGGATAGGATTCAATTTTTGAAAGAGAGCAGAACTATACACTTGAACTAATAAAAAGCAAAAACAACATACTGTCATACATGCTTATATAGCAATACATTACTTCCAAAAGTAAACACTTGCGAAAGACTAAACCGACTTAAAGATAGTTATACCAATTGCGCAAATAAATTAAACACGTCTGAAATACCATTTTGAAAAGGATCGAATGTAGATCATATTTTTTACCTTTTTCTTCTAAGAATGTAGTTGAGTTGGGTAATGGTGTTTCACGCCCCTATGAAGATTCATTCACATAATTCATAGATGCTGAATGAAATCAGTGTACTCAGAGATTCCGCCTATTTTGGCAGCGAACTGCATCTTCACGCCTAACAAGATGGCAGTCGTTATTAAAATAGCAAAAAAAGCAAAAATTATTTTTCTCTGAAACCAAAACGTGCAAAATTTCGATTGGATACCGTATTTCGATTCAGGATACCCGGGAACATGCAAATTGGACGAAAAATTGGTTACGCGTGTTTTGCGTAAAATTCGTAATTTGTAAAACGATACATTTACTGTTATAACTTAACAAAGATTGAAGATATAATGTATGTAGTATTTACTCTTGATCTTGTCTCGCTATTTTCCTCGAATTGATGTAAAGATCAAAGCTCAAGGTCATGTCCCAGTTTTTGAACTTTAATGAAAAATGCTAATTTTTCAGGTGATAATGGCATGAGATTTTCAGTTTATTGTAGGTATTGACATGGCGATTATTTTGATACAAAGATCAAGGTCATGGGTTCAAAAGTCAAGGTCATAGATATACAAGGACACCAAAATGGCTAATTATTTGCGAAACTATTACCTTATTAAATAGATATGGATATACGAATAGTCTAGGCATTGACATGTTGATCATTTTATATTCAAAAGTCAAGGTCACAGATGCACAAGTAAACCAAAATGGTTAATTATCTACAAGACTATTAACTTTTTGTATAGACATGTAAGTAAGAATGTTGTAGGTATTGACATAGTTGTTCACGCCGTAGTCAAGATTCTTCCACATATATCGAGGCGGTCAATTCATAGGTGAATGGAACCAGTGTACCCAGAGAAGCCGCCGACTTTCGCTAATTGGGACTCGTTCCAAGGCGATAAAAGGCACCTTAATCCATAAGCCCGTTCTTTAGACCACTCGGCCACAGATGGCCTCTTTTCACTTATGGAACCAACTAGTAAAATACGATCATACATCATGAATTCATAATGTCTGACACACCAAGGGCCATGTACAGGTCTGAAATAAATAATGCCCACCAATGAATCATTGAACATCTATTTAAGGCACATGAAGATTATGTGTGGCGTTACAAGTCCTCACGTTAAACGTAGAAACAGGGCGATAAGGTTACATAAAAAGTACGAATCGCTGGTTGCTTATGATCTGAAAAAAAGAAAAGGGGTGGTGATAATGGTGAGACTTTAGCTGTAAGCCACCACAGTCAAAATACGCCATATAACAAGAAGATAATGAAAGCTGAATCTTTGGTATGTCACAAGAATAGCCTAATGCAGAAAGTGACAGGAAGAGTGATAAACGTAGCCGGAGCCATTGTCAGTTCGCTGCCAAAATAGGCAGATTCTCTGAGTAAACTGATTTCCTTTTCCTCGAGGTCGGTGTAAGCACTTTGTGCTTCTGGGACCCATTTCTTAGTGTGTCATCCTGGTTGTTTACTATTTCTGTTGTCACTTCCGGTCTTAAGCACTGTGGATTGAACTTTAACTCAATTCTTTTCCAGAAGTCATTAAGCCTGCCTTTGAACATATTAATACTGGTACTATCAACGACATCTTCTGGTAAATTGTTCCAGGTGTTTACTGCTCTTTGGGTGAAGGTTTGTTTTCTTTTAATACTTTTCGAATACTGCTTGTATATTTTATGTTTGTGTCCCCTTGTTTTATTTGTCATCAGACTTGGAAATAACTTGTTGCTGTCAATGTTTTCATAGCCCTTGATGATTTTAAAGTATTCCACAATATCTGATCGTGTTCTTCTGTATTCTAATGATGGTAACCCTAGCTCCTTAAGTCTATCAGGATATGTTAAATCTTTAATAGCAGGTACCAATTTCGTTGCTCTTCTTTGAATATTTTCTAGGGCTATTGCTTCTTTTTTATATAATATGGACCACACATTACTTCCATATTCCAGATGCGGACGTACTATGCTTTTATATAAGTGTAAAAACGATTCTTTTTTCAGATGTTTGAACGTCCGTTTTACAAGGCCTAGTTTCTTGTTTGCTTTTTTGACTGCTTGTGCTATGTGTGGTTGAAAGTTTAGGTCTTTATCGATGATTACTCCCAGGTCCTTTTCTTCTTTTGAGAGATCAATATTCACCCTATCTCCATTATTCGGCATTGTATATTTGATTGGTTCTGTAGGTCCTAAATGTAGATGTTTGCATTTATCCGTGTTAAATTTTAATTGCCATGTTACAGACCATTTGTGGATGTTGTCCAAATCTCTTTGTAACTGGGTAGTGTCCGTTTCATTGCCTAATTCCCTGTAAATTTTTGTATCATCTGCAAATATCTTCACAAGACTTGATATGGTTTCCGGAAGATCATTTACGTATATTAAAAACAGTGTGGGCCCTAACACACTACCTTGCGGTATACCACTGGTAACTTGTTTCCACTCTGAGAATTGACCGTTTAATACTACTCTTTGTTGGCGTCCTGTAATAAAATCTTTAATCCATCTGAGTGTGTTGCCGATTATACCATAATTTTGTAGTTTGCGGAAGAGTCTTTGGTGTGGTACAGAGTCGAAAGCTTTTTTGAAATCTAAATAGATGACGTCTACGGATTTTTGATTATCGAGTGATTTTGTCCAATCATCCATCGTTTCGATTAACTGTGTAACACAAGATCTTCCCTTCCTAAAACCGTGTTGACTGTTTGTGAACAATTGTTACTTTCCATATAATCAATTATCTTACTTCTTATGATTTTTTCCATCAATTTGCTAACAGTTGAGGTCAGACTGATAGGACGGTAGTTGTTTGGGTCGTTTTTCGGTCCTTTTTTGTGAATAGCGGTGATATTTGCTTCTTTCCATGCTTGTGGCACAGTTCCTTGAATCAGTGATTTATTGAATATTATGCTGAGTGGGTGACATAATGAGCTACCGGTTTCAAATAGGAACTTCGGGTGAATTTTATCTACTCCTTGTGATTTAGCAACGTTTAACTGATTCGTCAGTTTATTAATTTCTAAAGGTGTTACAGTGAAATCGTTGAACTTTGATTCTGTTTTCTTTTCTATGTCTGGAACACATGTTAAGTCCTCTACAGTAAACACACTTGAGAAGAAATTATTCAACAAATTTGCCTTACCGATGTCAGATTCTACTTTATTTCCCATACTATCGGTTAGGGTATTTATAGTCTCTCTAAATTTCGTTTTGGATTGTATATATTTCCAAAAGGATTTAGAATCTTGTTTTATGTTGTTAATAATAGAATCTTCATACTTTTGTTTGGAGATATTTATCTTCTTCGTTGTAACGTTTCTTGCTTTTTTGTATTTTTGCCAGTTTTCATTAGATTTGCAGTAAGTGTATTTTTTCCATAACCTGCGTTTGTTTCGTATGCACTCTATGACTTCTTTGTCAATCCATGGTGTGTTAAAGATCTTCTTCTTCGGTTTACTCACTGGTATATTTGCTTTAATTTCTTTGTTAATAATATCGGTAAACCGGTTCCAAGCATCTTCAACACTAAGATGGTTTAATTCGGTCTTCCAATCTACACTCTGAAGGTTATTATTAATGACGTCATAATCAGCTTTGAAGTAAAGTGGTTTTTCTCTAAAATCACTCATAAATGTACTTTTCATGGTAAGATTAAAAATTAAACACATATGATCACTTTTAGCCAATGGAGGATAGTAGTTAACACTATCTACCATTTCGCTGTCACTAGTAAACACTAAATCCAAGATATTAGATTGTTCATTCTGTCTATACCTTGTGGGGTTTACTACATGCTGTGTGAGATAGCTATCTCTATAGGCCTCTAGGAATTTAAATGTTAAACTGTTTTCATTACATCTTGTTGATTCAGATCCCCAGTCGATGTTTTTTATGTTGAAATCGCCTACTAATAGTCTATTTACGTAGGTATTTTCCTCGATTTTGTAGTTATTGAACAAGAGCCTCAACTCTTCTAACAGGATGGATCAGAATTAGGGCTACGATATACACACTGTAGTAATATTGCATTATTCCGTTCTAAATGAACATCAACAGTCACAGCTTCTATGTATTTATAGTTTGTGTGGTACTGATAACACTGATATACATCTTTCACATAAATAATTACCCCTCTAATTGCTTTATCTTCCAATAGATTAGTGAAGGAAAGATATCCTGGGAGTTGGAATTCAACAGGGTCGATCTCACATTTCTTCTGATTTTTTGGTAAAAATTCAGTGATACATATAATGTCGAAGTTATATTCAGAGACCATAGTATGGAGTTCGTTTCTTTTATTTAGTAGACTATCAGCGTTAGTATACATGATTTTTAGATTATTTCGTTCTGTGACACTGAACTTCTCATTGACTTTATTTACATGTGGTGAACAACTATTTACATTATTTACAGTGTTAAAACCTATGTCCTAATCACATGTCATGGTTAAATCTTGAAAGTTTTCACAGTCAAGTAATCTACCTCCCACGAATGTTCTTTCTGGGTCACTTGATCTTCGTATTGGGGTTAATTCTGCTAATGCAGTTGTAACATGGCAATCCCTATTTACACTATTGTTTGCCAGTACTGAAAACAGGTCTTTGTCTATGTTACTGGTATCTATTTGCAATGAGTTGTCTTGTAAATCATCATCACTGTCTACCTCGCTCTCATCCTGTGCCGTACCTACTAAATGTGAAGCTGTGTCATCAATTACTGTTTCATGATTGTACATTTTACTGCCCTCTTCTTTCTTCTTTAGTTCACGCTTAAGTTTGTTTTCTTCCCTTTGTCTTGGTGTTGAATCCTTGACTATAACACATCTTTGTAGTTCCGGTGTCGCTTTGGTTTTGATAGATTTAACATTGGTCAGTATGATTTTTCTTTGGCGTTTATTCTCTAGAATAATTTTAAGGGGACGGATTTTGTCATGCGACGGATTGCCTATTCTAAACGCTACCTTCACTTCCACGTTAGGTACCCCTATAGAACTAAATAATTTATCCAGCATTGATAGGTCATATTTTTTCCTTTCTTCTGGATTTGTGTGTTTTGCTTCGGGCATGTTGAAACATACTAAGTTCATTGACCTGTTTTTTTGGTCATTTAGTTCTAACACTTCTTTTTTAACCTCTAGGCGAATGGAGTCTTGAAATTGCGTTTTGAGGTCATCCAGAATCCCAGACTTCAGGCTTGTAATGCTAGCGTCTATTTTAGAGTCCATTCTCTCCTCAATGTTGTTAATTTTTTCTTCAACACTAGTAAGTCTGGTTTCATTATTTACTTTAATATCCTCCAGTGCCTTTTGAAACCCTTGAAAGGTGGGAAAATTTTGCTTACATCCTGGACAAGTCCAACAGAAGCTATCTTGAGACTTAAAAATCCTGTTGAGTTCAGCCGAGATGTTTGCACAGCCCAAACAGAATCTGAGATTACATACTGAACACAAGCAAAACTCTTCCTCCTTTGAGTTACTTAAATCTTTCATTCAGCATCTATGAATTCACCGCCTCGATATATGTGAATGAATCTTCATAGGGGCGTGAAACACCATTACCCAACTAAACTACATTATTAGAAGAAAAAGGTAAAAAATATGATCTACATTCGATCCTTTTCAAAATGGTATTTCAGACGTGTTTAATTTATTTGCGCAATTGGTATAACTATCTTTAAGTCGGTTTAGTCTTTCGCAAGTGTTTACTTTTGGAAGTAATGTATTGCTATATAAGCATGTATGACAGTATGTTGTTTTTGCTTTTTATTAGTTCAAGTGTATAGTTCTGCTCTCTTTCAAAAATTGAATCCTATCCTGCAATGCTTTCTGAATCACTTCTGAAACAACTTGTGAAGATTTAATCGAGAAAAACATCCGATCTAAAGTTATAATGAAATTTGAGTTCTGTCAATTGCGAATCATATTAAACGGAAAGCGTAACACATCTTCACGGAAAGCGTAACACAGCTTGTCGGAAAGCGTAACATTTATACCGCTCCGCTTAAACGAAACATAAAATTTCACTTAAAAGCCGAGTAAAGCTTCTGTTTTCGCGAGTTTATAAAAGTAAAGACATTTCTTGAGAATTTTGAGTAGAAACATCATTTGAATCCAAGTCCGTTTTATTAAAATCAGCTGCTAAACAAAAGCATCTGCAAAAAATGGAAATGTTAAAGGTACGTGAAAAATATGAATATTTCTTGCAAGTTTTTATATGAGGCAGTTAAATACTATCAAATATAATGTGACCAACTTTTTGCTTTCTGTTAAAGTTTTGTTTTTATGAAGTTATTATATAAATATTACATTTCTGACAGGGTGCCAGTACATATTGTCACCTCGAGGAAGCATTGTTTGCCGAGGCGATAGCCGAGGCTGACAATGCTTTTCGAGAGGTGACAATATGTACTGGCACCCTGTCAGAAATGTAATATTTATTTTATTACACCGAATGTTTGTTTTATTTTACCAATACATGATGTGCATCCTTCGTCTTTTGTAATGCCCATACCGATTTTCATCCAATTTATCGACCGGGAAAGCCTCAAATCCACAGTCATTTGAGCCAAGAAATTTAAGAAACATATCCACGGTCCGCTTAATGATCCGCTTAGTTGATGCAGAGTCTTTAGACTCTAACAAATTGCCAAGAAAGTCATTGTCAACCTCGACAAACATCATCCGACCGAATGTAAACAACATCAATAACAATGAGACGCTTGCCGTAGATACAACTGAAAACATGTTTTGTTCAAAGCGCTGATGTGATCCAGTGAAGGGAGGCGACTCGAACAAACGTACTGTCACATAGTCACGCGCGTTGCTATGTGACATTATAAATTTTATGTGACAGTACAAATTGTTACATAGCTCTTATCCAATGAAATTGCTAGATTTTTACATAAGGTGTAATAAATTAAAAATAGTCATCTGTTCTCTTTATCGTAAAGCGTAACGACCAAAAATGTATCATTTTACTCGGACGTAAATTAAAACCGACGGAATACTCCGACGTAAATAAAATACGGTGTATCAGGATTACCCCCGTGTAGCAACTAAGTGAAGAAAGTCAACTGCAGTTTTTAATTTCTCAACAAGACGTTCAATAGCTCTATTTGCTGTGCTGCTACACGTTTTGTTGTAGTTTATAAGTGTATAATTGTCCACAATACATACATGTTTATAGGTACCGTACTAACATAAGAAAAATTTCCCATTGATTTAAATTAATCATTGTGCATATATGTCGAGTTGGTCCAAATTATCTGCATTTCAATAACAAAGGAGAAAGAACATAGCTTTGTTTTAAACCACATTTAACATCACACAATTCTGACAAAACCCCATTGCATGCTTGAATATATTGGTACCAAAACATTATATTATTAAACAGAGGATGAAGATGCTTACACCTTCCGGAGCACCCAGCTTCACTTCCCTGATGGAAGTTCACATGTTTAAAACCTCATTTGTCGGCTTCAAAGTTTCTGCTTTGGGATTTTGGTTTGGACATGGATTGGTGTGTTTGTTTTACCACGTATGACCACATATACTAATATTCCACAGTTTATTAAACAATAAGCAAAGGTATCGGTTTTATAATCAATTTTCTTAACTTAAAAGCTAATTTGTCAATCTCTTTTGGAAAGTTACGAATAAACATTTTTGACAAAGTCAAACGCATACTTATATATACGCTTTAACTGATACTCAAAATGACACCTTAAATTCCTAAATATCTAAACAATTAACAAAATGTGTCAGATTTCAGTTTAGGAAACACTTAGTTAAGTAATGACTGTGAAACAAGGGTCTGGGCTATCAGTAGTTTGTATCATACGCTATTTTAAATTAATAAAGGCGGTAAACTGTATTCTATTCAGGGGCGTAGGATACTATGGGGCAACCTGAGGCAACTAAATCAGATCGTATTTTAATTATGTTTTTAATCACGAAGGAAATAGAAAAGGATAAAAATAATTTATAGTGAACACATATAAAATTGTTTTGAATTCTGCTGAAGGTACCAAAGAGTTTTAGTGTCATATTAAAAATTATAGCTGTGACATTTTTCAGACGATTTCCTATTTTCCATTTTATTGGCCCAGAATTGTGTTTAAAGGAACCACTACAGGATGTACGTTAGTCACTAATTGCTGTCTATTCGACGCCGACTTACTAAATGAAAATCTCCAATAAAACTTGAGTTACTAAGTTGTTTTATTTGTTCACCTATATATATGCAAAGTTCGGTTTCAACAAAGGTTAGTTTTGACTGAATGTTTGACAATGTTTAAATGGGCATGGAAAGGAATATCCATGTTTAAATTCATAACTAGTATATATTTCATTTAGCAGCAATGTCAGGTCAGGTGTCGCCAGAATGCACTCGCCATGATTTTTCAAATTTGTCACGGGAGGGGTGGTCATGTCCTAGTCCCCTAGATTTGACGCGACTTTGGCGCTTCTTTTAAGTCTCCCGCGGTTATAATTGGTTCCTATCTACGCCCTTGCTATTCTTATTTTAATTAAAGAGGTCAATGTACATATAGGTGACACCTGTCCGCTTAACCTTCCATTAGGAATATTCATATAAGAAGGATCCACCCAATATGGGTATTGTTAAGATCATCATGGCACAGGTGTGCTCTATGAGGTGAGTATTTTTCAAGATACACATGTATGTTCAAAATACATGTGTTCCCTATACATAGATGTACTGTAACGGTTTATTTTATCTTTACTAGGATAATATTTTCTTGTGAAATTTGTTCAAAGAATAAATATTGTCCATGGATAATATTTTACACAAAAGGCCATGATATTTATTACGCCAGATTGATTTCACTATGAAATTATATCCTACCAGACACATTTCCCCGGGATAAAATTATCGATTATGGTCCGTGATTTAAAATATGTTTTTTTTTAAAAAAAAAAAGGTCAAGCGGACAGGTCAAACTTGTTTGCAATATACAATATATCATTCTAAAAAGACGTCACTGGTAGTCCGAAATAACTCGCTGAGCGCAAACTGAGAAGCAAACGTTATAATGCAAACTGAAAATTTTAATATGTTATATAACGCGAAATAAAGACGTAAAATGCAAACTATAAAGGCGTTATATTATCTGATTATCACGAACACGAATTAAAACGGGCTACCAGGTAACTTGGTAAAAAGGCACAATAACGTCAAATATAAAAGGTGTTAAAAGCGAATTAAAAAGCTTTAAAATGCCTCTTATGTACCCAGTTCCTGAACAATTATTTATTTTGAAACACCTGAACCGTGGGCATGTTATCACTGAACAAGTTTTCCAAACTTGAGAAATTCCCTTTTACTACCTATACCAACATTATTTTTTCCTTCCAAAATGATATATGGTCACTGGTTATCTGATTTCAACTTTTCAAAAAGTTTGTTATCGATTCAAGTAGTACAAACGTTTCGATCAAATACTTTTCTCCTTATTTTTATTAATATTGGGTCCCATTTGTAGGGGATTAACTTTAAATGGTGCGACTCTTAAGTCGCGAAGAGTTGTTTTCCCTTTTTATTGGTTTCGGGTTTTATCCTATACCTTCGTTTCAAGATTACTTCCGAGTGACAAGGCGCCATTATTTATTTATTTTGAACCTGGCCATGTGAGTGTTATTTATTCGATATTTTAAGACTCATATTTCTATATTATACATTAACAATTTATTTTCTCATTTCTTGTATCAGTTTTTCAATTGCGTCAGTTAACTATATTTATTTTTTTGGGCTTACCTATCTCTGTTCTCAACTCGTTGAGAGAAAAAAACAGCTGATCTTTCATTCATTGTAACATTTTGTTATAAAATTTTGATTGTCAAATGGACTGATATGTAAAATGTTAGTTATTTACACAAAGGCTATATAGAAACATTTCAGTTTTGATTGTTCTAGTTGTATCGGGTTCAAACTCGCCTTGTTTAAAATAATAGTCAATAAAACACAGGCATTTGTTTCTATGAATGAAAAAAAAATCGAGAAATTACTATATAATAACACGTGTTATTATATAGTAATTTCTCGATTTTTTTTTCATTCATAGAAACAAATGCCTGTGCAATAAAAGACAAATTATTTTTAAGTTTTATAGCCAATAAATTGAATAATGGTTTTATAAATATTATCCGTTTAAATGTGGTTTCCTGATGTCTGTTAATTAAATGATTAGTTGCTTATCCACTGCCTTTCCCTAAGGACTTTAATTTAGACAACATGGCCTGTCACAGTGTGTGCCAAACTTTCAAAATGATTAATGGACATTCGGTCTGGTAAACCTAGAAACTTTACCAGACCGTAAAGTTTTTTACTGGACCAAAAATTCTTCAATAAAAAGAAAACAATTATTCGGTTTTGTAAATATTTACTTATTTTCTCCTTTAAAACGGAAAGCTACGGGAGGCACAAATCATGAAGAAAATTAAGAAACATTGGATGGAGGGGCGACCATGGCTGCAATTTGACAAGGAGAAACGAGTCGGGTCGGGTTGAGTTAGGGAGGTGTAGCACACAATAATAATTTAAAAGGTCAGAATACATTTATTTATGGAAGTACAAATAAATGTATTCTGGCCTTTTAAATTATTATTGTGTGCTGCGCCTCCCGACCCATAAAATTCAAAGCAGTGTGTGCATTTCATTACACATTTCTCCTCGTCAAATTGCAACCATGGCCGCCCCTCCATCCATGCTGCTTAAATTTTCTTTCACGTTTTCTTCATAATTTGCGCCTCCTGTTGCTTTCCGTTTTATTGGTTTCCCTGGAATAGCTCCTGGAACGTACATTTTTGTAATAACGGAAGTCGGATGGCAATAATAAAATTCGAATTGGATCGGAACTATAAATCCGAATTTTTGGCGCTCTCTATTTTTCGAACTGGTTACCGGACATACGGTCCGGAAAAATCTGATTTTTTATCGGACCAGCGGTAATTTTATCGGACTTGTCCGACGGTCCGACGAAGTTTGGCACACACTGCTGTCAGCGGAGGCTCCTTCGTCAGCCTGCCTTTCCCTGAGGACTCATCAAGACAACCCACTGGTCCTGACAAATGGAATACATGTATACTTTGAAAAGTGGTGCCGTCTTTGTCATTTGTCACAGAGCCTAGTTAAGTTTATCAGATAGATAAAAAATTTTAACACACCCAACCTTTCCATCGAACATTATTTTTAAATTTTCAAGACACATCATAGTGAAATGCACACAGTTGTTGTTTTACATTCAGAACTTCACTCGGGGTAAGGTAAAATATTCAAGTGATGTTCCAAGTACTTCTATGATGAAAAAAACAAAAGTGTGCTGTTTGACTTTTTAAAACTATATACAAAGATAAAGCAAGTAATAAAAGTCCAAGTTCAGACTATCGCTGAGTCTGACGATGAATCAGTTGCAGGTGAAAGTATTTCTGAACCTGCATCTCAAAGTTAACTAAAATTGAAAGTAGAAAAATCCGCATATAGTACAAGAATTCATCAAACACAAAAATCACAATATTATCTTTATGATTGTGGTGACTATGCCAGGCTAAATTGTCCAGTGTCAAGTGGTTTTTGTTCTCCATTAAGTTACTGTGCCAAGTGAAATTAAAAATTATATCTGAGTCCTGACTGCCTATTAGATTTGTAGAGACCCATTTATGCCTGTATCTTTTGCTCCAGGTGTTAGGTTGATCCTATGAACCCAAATGCAATTTGGGGTAACTAGACAATTGGTCTTTACCACCCCCAAGACTGCATTAGGGCACTTTGCCCAATGCATTTCAGAAAAATTACACAATTGACCAAATTGTGGTTAATATTGCTTCAGTTTATTTATTTATACCTAATCATTAAATTTAAGATTTGGCAAAGGACTGTGTAAATTCAGGGTTTAGTCATGTTTTGCATTACAACGTATCATTAATTCATTTTAGCTGTGCATAAAGTAACACCAAAATCACCATTTATCATATTGTTTCATACTACCTATAAATGAATATAAAATGCACTTTTATAAATTATATTGCCACTATAAACAGAATATTTGGTTGGTATGTAATGATACAATTTTATTTCTTAAAGTACTTATGTAACGAAAATGTTAGTGACAATGAAATTATTTATAATTAATAATAAAATTTCCCTTCCTCCGACGGGGAATCGAACCTGGGTCATTTGTTTGTAAAGTGAACACTACTGTTTTCGCCTAAAAGGTACCCCATAGGTGAGATAGTAGTAACATCTTTTAACCAGTGCATACTCCCATAGTACATACTAATTCCTTGTAGCTCTACCCCATAGGTGAGGTAGTAGTAACATCTTTTAACCAGTGCATACTGCCATAGTACATACTAATTCTTTGTAGCTCTACCCCATAGGTGACATAGTAGTAACATCTTTTAACCAGTGCATACTGCCATAGTATATACTAATTCCTTGTAGCTCTACCCCATAGGTGAGGTAGTAGTAACATCTCTTAACCTGTGCATACTGCCATAGTACATACTAATTCCTTGTAGCTCTACCCCATAGGTGAGATAGTAGTAACATCTTTTAACCTGTTCCTACTGCCATAGTACATACTAATTCCTTGTAGCTCTACCCCATAGGTGAGACAGTACATGTAGTAATGTCTCTTAACCTGTGCATAGTACATACTAATACCATGTAGCTATATCGCTACATTTATGCTTGTGTTCACATACTCGTAGCAGCAATAGTGCCAGTAGTCCACTAGCCATAAATATCTAAGCAGCTATAATTTACATCAGGAAAAAACTTTATGATTACAATTTATCTTGGCAATTTAATGTGTTTCTAGCAAAACATTAAGATACTCGAGTCTTGACATTGACATTTTTTAAGATTCAAGATGCCATAACAGTCTTCTTTGTTGATTAATTTCAGACAAGTACATTTAATGTTACATAAGTGTTTTGATCTTTCTATTCTATTTATAGAAAAGACTCAGTAGCCATGAGTGTGATGGAAATTAATGATGCTAACCTCCAAAGTTTATCTGAATGTCTACAGCAGACATTGGCTCCAGATAAAACTGTTCGTCGTCAAGGTAATGATATTAGTAATCACTTTATTTTTTCATTTATATATTTGCTAGTTACCTCATTAAATCATAATGACTTTGCGTGTGATTAATCTTAGGCCAAAGAAAAAAAACATGTGTTTCTGCTAACGCTCATATAATTAATTTTTTTACACTACCTGGTCACCAAATGGGACAAGGATAAAAAATTAAGGCTAAACTGAGATAAGGTTAGGGATAAAAAATTAGAGATTAATCAAATTATTGAACCATGATTGGCATGCAGCTTGTTACTAGAAAATATGACAAATATTTTATTTTGTGTAACTTGCCTCCTGTTACATTGGAATATCCTCATGGTAATTATAAATTCTGAATGAAATTCTAAAATCAATAATGAAATTCATCCTATTTGATATCTTGACTTTATTATGTTTCAGTTTTTATATTTTCCTCAACCAGCCATCATTTGTCAGGTGTCATATGATCTACATGTGATAAGTTGTTTATTTCAGTATGGTACTTTAATAAAAACATTTATTTTGTGTTTTATTTTCAGCTGAGAAATTTTTGGAGTCTGTTGAAGGCCAGCAAAACTATCCATTGTTGCTGTTAAATTTATTAGACAAAGATAATGTGCCACCTCATATACGAGTCAGTTCATCTATCACCTTTAAAAACTACACAAAGAGAAACTGGAGGGTTGTAAGTTAATGTTTACTTACATTTCCTGGAAATTGGTTTGTTAAAATACATCAATCAAACACAAACATACTGGTCCATGTCCAAATCACAATCCAAAATATCAAACACAAACATACTGGTCCATGTCCAAATCACAATCCAAAATATCAAACACAAACATACTGGTCCATGTCCAAATCACAATCCAAAATATCAAACACAAACATACTGCTCCATGTCCAAATCACAATCCCAAATCAAACACAAACATACTGCTCCATGTCCAAATCACAATCCAAAATATCAAACACAAACAAACTGCTCCATGTCCAAATCACTATCCAAAGTAAAAACTTTGAAAAATTGCAAATTACAGTAGAACTTCGATAACTTGAAGTGCATGGGACTTCGATGATGCCTTCGAGTTATCGGGGTGTTCCAGTTTTCGAAGTTGAAGGATGACGTCACAATGTAACTTTCATTTCTTTGGGAGAAATGTTGGATGATGTAAAACTGTTTACTGATACACTGTTGTAATATGTACCGGCATTACATAAAATAATAAATGAATTAAAATCAAATTATTAATTGTGTTTTTATAAGGACTGATGGCGACAACAAACACATACATGAAATACACAAAATGTGTATTACCAATACATGACTGTAATGCATTCAAAGAACTGAATCAGATAAACATATCCATGTACATTGTATGTTATAATCATAATAATACATATAAAAAACAAGACGCACATTTTATAGAAATTATAAAACTAGTGTGCCTACCACGTGTCGGTCATTAAAATCCAGCTTAAATCACCTAAAAATTTGTTGTTATCGCCAGCGGCACAAAACTCGGCTTCTACTGAGGGAGTACACGGTTACACTTCATCGCCCATTATGGCACAGAGTACTAATCTTTTAATTGATACTAATTAATACAGTAGCAAAACCTATTTTAGAAGGTTGTTTTTCCTATGATTTTTAATTTTGCACCTTAACATTACTTCGAGTTATAGGGGGGTATTCGAGTTATAGGAGTTTGAGTTATCGAAGTTGTATTTATATAGTTTATATAGAAAACCTGTCGGGACAAAATTACGACTTCGAGTTATCCATGGTATTCGAGATATCGAAGTTCGAGTTTGACAGGGTACATGGGGCCGCGTAACCTACCAAAACCCTGTATAATGTTTTTGTCACCGTTTAAAACGGTAATAGTTTGTTCTGTTTAACTTCAATGTCGTATTCTGTCATGGTGACTTACATACATTTTGGCCATGTTTGTTTACAGTAGCTATACGTCTGCGATGTATGAGTTATTTTCCTTTTACTGCGTTTATGTACCATAGATTTCCGAACATAGTTCTATGTACCCCGGCAAGTTAACCAATCACTATGCGAGAAATTTATTTGGAGGGTGACAATATATTATAATCCTTGGTAGTTACTGAGGCTTTAATGTTTATTGTAATGCTTTTAGGTAGAAGATACACCTGACAAAATCCATCAACAAGACAGAACTGTAATAAAACAGATGATTGTTGGTCTAATGCTTAAAAGTCCTGAACAGATACAGAAACAGGTAAAT
Source organism: Anadara kagoshimensis (assembly GCA_021292105.1). NCBI lineage: Eukaryota > Metazoa > Mollusca > Bivalvia > Arcoida > Arcidae > Anadara > Anadara kagoshimensis. The sequence continues at coordinate 17,857,047 of CM037860.1, read as the reverse complement.
TATATAGCAATATAAACATGTATACATATTGTATTACAAAATTTCATCATTACACATGTTTATATGTCATGTCTTCTACAAAGACAGATGTGTGCTTGACTTTGAATCATTATCAAATCAAACAAGAATGTGTCAATATATGTGATAATGACCATGATCATATCTATGTTTCCATTCCTGATAGCCAAAATCGCCATTGGCTACTAATTTCTGAGGAATTCTTTCAAAAAGTAACCTATTTTAACAAATTTGTGGAAAAATACTTTAAAAAGGACTATATTTTCACAAATTTTGGAAATTTGGCTACTACATGTAATTATTTCAAATTTGTTGAAATCATATGACATATGATACTTAATCTGTTAGAGGGGATGTTAACAGATAATAATCTCTATAATCAAGGGGCCTTAGTAGCCTAGTGGTCCAAAGCATGAGCTTACAAATCACAGTGCCTCTTACCACCTAGATTGAACCCCCACTTGGGACAGATCCTAGTTTAAGTTTGCTAGCTGAGGTCAATGGTTTTCCTCAGGCACTTGAGTTTTCTCTATCAACCCAGAACTGACTATTTAGATATAGATAAAAATTGACTGGTATATACATGTAAAACTCAATTACTCTATCCACTGCACTCGCTTTTTTATAAGATTTTATCACCTCTTTTTCAGTTGAGTGATGCTATAAGTATTATTGGAAGAGAAGATTTCCCTGACAAATGGCCAGATTTGATCACAGAGATGACAACTAAGTTTGAAACTGGGGATTTCCACGTAATAAATGGAATACTAAGAACAGCACATTCTTTATTTAAAAGGTAGTTATTTATTTACTTTGCACAGCAAAAGCTGTTAAAACATAACCCCAAATATAGTAAACCAAGAAAAAATATTTGTTTACATCAGATGACCCTATCTTAATCAAACCCAGTCTGAACTTTATTAGAACATGCCATTGATATAGCAATGTTGTGCTCTTACATTGTTTGAAATAAGTTAAAATTTCCAGCCATACCTTGTCTTGATAATTTCAACAACTTTATTGTGGGATAGGGGAGACAATTAAAGATTACCAGGTCCCGGTCTTAACTAAGGTTTTTCTGAAATTTAGCTAATATATACCACATATTTCGGAACTACAATTTGGCGATATATTTCAGAACTACAAATTAATATTATTGACAAAATCTGGATACAAATGTTATAAGTTTATATATCTTCAAATTGACACCTCTAATAACTCAAAATCTTAAAAATTATCAAAATTATTGCAATATCAAATTTGTCACATTTAAGTGAAAGGAATGATTGTGTAACCAGGGCCAGTCCGTCACATAAGTTACCAGTCGTGGACTGTAGTTCTAGCTATTATTTCCAACACTGGTTTTAATCTGCCAGTAAAATTCCATTTTCTTATTTGTACAACTTGTAATTATGATTACATCGTGATGGCATACAGATTACATTACATTCAGTTTAATTCGTGGGGATTTAAGCATGATATGGCAATCAATATTTAGTAAACTAATCAGTGTAAGATAAGAATTTGTCTGAACTGAACATAACTTTTGTCTAGACAGTGTGTAGTAAATCTCTGTATTTGTAGGAACAAGTCTGTTTCTTCATAAATGTGTTCATTGAAAGATTTCTGTAGGTTGAAAACAGGGTTGGTCGCTGTTCTACATGATCAATACCTCTCAACATTTATGCCGGAAGACGTTTTGGAAAACATTAACGTCACAAATTCCCAGAATAACATCATTTTTACAGGAAAACAACAGCATGTGTGATTCCATAATGATATTCATTGGAAATAAGTTTTTTTTACAGGAAAACAACAGCATGTGTGATTCCATATCCATTGGAAATAAGTGTTCCGCTCAAATTTTGAGAATATAATATCGTACAAGCACAAACCCCATTAATACTATAGTGTAATAGCAGAAATACATAGGAAACAACAAAAATTAAAACTGATTTAAGAGTCATTCTCTGTAAGGACCAGACGATTTGGCTATATTTTGGAAATCACATGTCTCAGATTTTGATGATATTGCACATAATTGTTAAATACACATAAAAAATCAAAATGAAAAGCCCCAAGCAAAATTTTAAATCATCGTCTCCATGGTAACCAACCACTAACAGGCCAATCTCTGGATTTTCGGTCAAATTTGGGTGCGTATCAAATATACCGCTAGAATATGCCACTTATGATGGTTGTCTTCAATATTTTGTTTTTATTCGAAACTTTGATGGTCATCCTTATCTTTTTCAAATCAAAACTGTATGATTTTACAAGTTTTCATTTATTTTGAGTCAATTTTATCTCAAAAAATGCTTTAAAATTGACCTAAACTAGCTGAACTTTGAGATTGATTATTTAAAAAACGCGGGCACTGGAATAGTATCACAAACATTTAAGTTATAGATGAAAGTGTGTTCAACAAAATATCAAAAAATTAGAGTGGTACTTTTTGATTAAAGAAAATAAATCGGTTTCAAAGTTACAGAAATATCCCTAGCAGGGTCCCTTTTTAAGAAAGAATTATCTCCCCTTAGTTAACAATATGGTATTTATTTTCTCTTTTTGATATGTTTCATCTCCTAAGTGCCAAAAATGTAATCAATTAGTTATTTTTAAAAAATATGTAAGATTGGCCTACTAGTGGTTGGTTACCATGGAAACGATATAAAAAATTCTAAGTTTTATCATTTTTTCTTGGTTTCTTATATGTAGCCATTGTTTAGGTAAAATATTTTCAAAATCTGTGACATGCGATTTCCAGAGGAGTTTGGTCCTTACAGAGAATGACTCTTAATGTGTCACTGTTTGCTAAAAGTACAGTTTAATGTATGTAATTCTAAACTATGGTTTCTTTTTTGTTTACAGATATAGACATGAATTTAAATCACAGCAACTTTGGACAGAAATTAAATTTGTGCTGGAAAACTTTGCCAAGCCTTTTACAGAACTTTTTATTGTAAGATTATTATGAAATGATATATGATTAATGGGTTTGCTGATAAAAGGGCATGTTGTCCATCAACATTGAATTTGTTTGCCTGAAAAAATCAGCCTCAACATTGCCCTAATGTTTAAACTGTTCAGAATTTTTAGCATGAAACAGCTACTGATAAAAGACATGTAGCTAGGTCCACTTTGAATTGATTTTCTAAAAAAAAAAAAAAAAAAAAAAAAGCTGATATTTAAACATTATAGCATTACATGAAGTTCCAATGAGATCATACCTAGGTTTCCAATTTGAAATTATCAGAAGCCAAATTTCCAAAATTTGCAAATAAAAGAGCCCTGTTCAAAGTATTGTTCAAAGCATTGAATTTATTTATTTTTTGAAAGAATTTCTCGGAAAATAGTGGCTAATGGTGATTTTAGTAACCAGGAAAGGAAAATACTGTCATATTTTGCCTATCAAATTATTTTAATTGACTGCCTACAGTAGATATATGTGTGAAGGAGTCATCATGCAAAATTGAAAATAGGGTTGCACTTTAAAATAAAAATTATTATTATTATAATTATTATTATTATTATTATTCCGTGCAAATATTATGTATTTTTGCATTTTAGGGCACAATGAATCTAGCACAGATCCATTCTTCTGATCCCAATGCACTGAAAGTTATATTTAGTTCCATTGTCCTCATTTGTAAGATATTTTACAGTCTAAATTTTCAAGTAAGTTAACATTTATATTAAGCATATTTTCCATTTTGTTTGTATCATACTATACTAAATGAGTGCTCTCATAGTCATGCACATTTTCATTGTTCAATCTAAAACTTGAATGATAACTCACTGTTTTCAAAGATGACATGGGACATGCAAACAGCATATAATATGCATATCATTTTCATAAAGAAATAATATTTGGTTGTATGAATTACAAATTACAACTCTCCTTTTTTCAAATAAACTAGAACATTTTATGTCATAGTGTTGGCACAGCTTTTGTGTATATGAACCTAACTTTTTCAAGGCCTGGGACAAGATGGCCTAGCTAATCGGAGATCTTCATGTAGTTCAAACATCCCATTTTGGTAAGTGCCTCACCATCCAGGTTTGAGTGCCACTTGGTCCTTGATGAAGGTTGTTTGGTTTTCTCTCAAATCCCCTCAATAAAAATTAAATACTCTTGACTCCATAATTTATATTGGAAGCTAATTTTTGCTGTAGATTAAACTGTAGGTTGAGTTAATAAATCTATACTTAAAACTCTGAAGGTACTTTTTCTTGAATTTTCATTTGCCATGTGCCCATTTAATGATACTAAGTGAGGATGGATATCCGTTGAATGACAGGACTCAGTTGTGTGAAGCTCTGTTAGCTTTTCAGTTGGTTGGCAAAATTTTGCTCCTTTTGTATTGGGCAAATATTTTTTTCTCATTTCTTGCAAAAAGTTAATGCATACAAATTCTTTTTTAAAATAGAATTGATTTGAGTCATAAATATTTGTCATTTTAATAAGATTTTGAAAATTCACTAACTATTTGTTTAATAGAGCTTTGAACACTGGGATCCAGATATTTAATTTTGATGATGAAATAGCATAGATCTTTTTTTATTAGGATATTCCAGAATACTTTGAAGATAATATGGGGACGTGGATGAATCACTTTCTTACATTACTAAGTGCAGACAACAAACTATTAAGAACAGAGGTTTGATTTTCACCTATTTATTGATTTAATAACTTTAAACAGATCTGAAACAAGGAATAAAATGAGTTTATCTTTCTACAGATCTGAATCAATGTATCAGTGTACTACATGATCAATGCATCATAATGTTAGTGTAGACCATGTTTACATTTTAATTCCCCTGACTAATGTCATTGTATGAGGAATGATTCTATTTCCATAGAAATAATGGTTTCTGGGTGAAGTATTGTTGTGGCGCACTGGTAAACTCCAAATATGAAGACTTGGCAGCCAAGTGGTATAAAGTACACATTTAGTGATCCCAGTGCCTCTCGCTGCTTAGATTCAAATCCCACTTGGGACAGATACTAGTATTAGGAAGATTGTCATTTTGCTTGCTGAAAGTTAGTGGTATTCTTTGGGCACTCCAGTTTCCTCCACCATCCCTCAACTGACTGCCTTGATATAAGTGAAAGAATCTTAACTTAGGTGTAAAACTCAATTACTACACTCGAATATGAAGACATGTCTATTGCAAATGGGACGAAAACCCTTTTGTTTGTACAAACTTGGTTTATTTTTCAACACTTGTGGTCAATAGTTCAAGTTAAAAGCCGGGCTACACTATAAATTTCTTGACTGAACAGGATTTCAGTTGACTTAAGATTCCATTTTCACAGGCTGTACTGTATATGATTAGGCACAGAATTTTAAGGTTAATGTTTTGCGTACATTTTCGGTTGTTTGCATTTATCATGATTTTGTGTTTGTGTGTACTGTAAATAAAGAAATATTCATGCTTGTTTGATTTCTGCATAAAAAATTGCAAGACGAATAAGTCACGAAAATAAGACTTTTACAAATATGTTATTTGCATGCAATTATATTGACAATAACCTAGTGGATCTAAAATAAAAGTGTGAATAAATTAAAATGTTGATTATCAAGAAAATAAGCCTTTGCAAAAATTTGCTTATTTACAGTATTGTTTCTTGTCTACAGGATGAAGAAGAGGCAGGGCTTTTAGAGCAGGTCAAGTCTCAGATCTGTGATAATGTGGCATTATATGCCCAGAAATATGATGAAGAATTCTCTCCACATTTACCAGGGTTTGTAAAGGCCATCTGGGAGTTACTTGTAACCACAGGTCAACAAGTCAAATATGATTTAGTAAGCATTTATATATAATGAACAACTTGCTTTTCTAAACAGCAGTTGAGGTTTTTTTGGAAACATACATAACAAGATATTATGTTGTTTAAAGTTAGGTGTAGGATTAACACTAATCTCTCACTTTCATGTCAGCATATTTTAGAGAACTGTTTTTGCTGAATTCCATTTAACGGTATTTACAACCATATCTCAAAGTTGTGACAGTGTTGTTGAAGCCATGGTAGAACAAGTAGCAAAAATGAAACACAGTTCAGTAATTTTGTTTGCTTAAAATTACTACAGAATAAAGGTAGTTTCTCCTAGGGAAAATGACTAAAATTTCCAAATTTGTCCACTAAAATTCCCCAAAACAACAGTAATGCACTGAAAAATTATCCAGTTTGCTAGATCTAAGAACTTCAATTTTCCCAATCATAAAGGCATTTGCTGTACTGATTTATTAAATGCACATGCATGTAGTTATGGGTTTTATTAAATGTACATGTGTAGAAATAGTTTTTCACCATCAGTAAGTTATCTATATTCCATCCATTCCTTTACTTTTATAATTAAAATTGATTATCTTTGAGGTTTTGAATATCAAAAAGGCTTTTTCCAAATGGAAAATGTATTGCTTTAATTATAAAATAAAAGATTTCATTCTTTTTGCACAAAAACAATTTTTTATGCAGAACATATTTATACACATGTACATGTATATGCAGATATTTTCTAATTGATTTTTTTCAGCTGGTTAGCAATGCCATTCAGTTTTTGGCATCTGTAGCAGAGAGACCATCATATAAATCTTTGTTTGAAGACCCTAGTACATTAAGTAGTATTTGTGAGAAAGTTATTGTACCAAATATCCAGTTTAGGGGTAAGAACACTTGACAGCATTACTGTGTAAGAGTGACCAATCTGAAAGAGATCATTTCATCATTGATACAGTCCCGCAAAAATGATAGTAAAGGGGCCAATTCTGACCCATCCAAAATGATAGCAGTGAGCAATTCTGGTCCTGGTTTTCAATATCATTTGAGTGTTGAGAAAGTATATGAAAATATATATAATAATTTCTTTATTCTTTCAAGACTATTGCAGTTCAGTTGATAGAGAACTCGGCATTTAGAATTGAAAGTCATGTGGTCCTTCAATAGAGACAGACCTTAAAAACCATAGTCATAATAGATGTGGCACGTTCAAGAACCCTTTATGCACATTCTTTTGAGTAAATTGCAAAAGTAAAAATTATGCCACTTCAGTTGTAGCTGGTGGTACCTTGACATAAGTGAAACATTCTTCACTGGGACATAAAACTCCAATCAATCAATTAAGCAATCAATCCGAATTCTCTCTCTGAAACAAGAAATCCTGAAGTTATATATAGCTATGTGCAGTTTGCTAGGGACTTGCCTTTCAGCTGTTCCTTCATCCAAGTCAACATCCACTGAAAACAATAGGTTTATAAACAAAACATTAAATCAAAATAGAAAGACACATGATGACTTCAAAGCAAAATTGCTGAATCATAAAATAGTATTGATGTCAATGGCAATGGAAAACAGAAGGGAATGTACCAAAAAGTCACAATGTAAATGTATATTTTAAATTATACAGATGCAGATGAAGAACTATTTGAAGATAACCCAGATGAATACATCAGAAGGGATATAGAGGGATCAGGTTTGTCAGATTTAAAAAAATTCAAAATTCAAATACATGTAAATATATATTTTTTAAAGTTTATTTTGAAACATTTTGTTTCAAAATACATGTATATTTTTTTTTTTTAAAGTTTATTTTCTTTCAATACTAATTATTTTGAAATAACTTCCATTTATTTGAAGTATACTGGGTATAAATAAGATTTAGGAGGTGGCAATCCTCATAAAATTGAAAAGCAATTTATGATGTACATGTAAGTGTTTGTTAATTTCCTGACATGTAAACCTTATTCTTATTGAAATAGCCCCAAATTAGCCCAATTAACAGCCTTTTGGGGTGGAATCTTTAAAGAGAATCTGTCAGTGCTGTTATTTTGAAATTTTTAGCTCACCTGAGCCGAAAGGCTCAGATGAGCTATTGCTATCTATCACCGTCCGTCGTGTGTCGTGCGTCGTGCGTAAACTTTACATTTTAATCTTCTCCTCCGAAACTACTGAGCCAAATTTGATGGAACTTGGTGATTATTATGCCTGGGTAACAGGCTTTCAAATTTGTGTTCGGGGTTTGACCACGCCTAACAATATGGCTGCCGTTACTATAAATAGCCAAAACACAAAAAAATCTTCTTCTCTGAAACCAAAAGGTGCAGGCAAATTTTGATTTGATTTTTGGATTCAGGATACCTAGATACAATAAAATTGTGTTTTTCATGAAAATTGGACGAAAAATAGGTTACGCGTTTTTTGCGTAAAATTATGTAATTTTTAAAATGAGACATTTATTGTTATAACTTCATAATGGCTGAAGATAATTGTATGGAGTTTTCACTGTTGATTTTGTCTTGCGATTTTCTTCCGATTGATGTCAAGGTCAAAGGTCAAGGTCATGTCCCAGTTTTTGACCTTTGATAAAAAATGCTATTTTTTAAACATTTCTGGTGATAATGACGTAGGATTTTTGGTTAATTGTAGGTATTGACATGACGATCATTTTGATATATCGATTAAGGTCATGGGTTCAAAGGTCAAGGTCACAGATGTACAAGTTTACCGAAATAGTTAATTATCTGCAAAACTATTCACTTTTTGTATAGGCATGTATATTAGAATATTGTAGGTAATGGCCCAATGGTCATTTTGATATATAAATAAAGGTCATGAGTTCAAAGGTCAAGGTCACAGATGTAAACAAGTACTGAAATGATATTTACCTCAAAAACTATAGACTTTTTGTATAGGCATGTATATTAGAATATTTTAGGTATTATCCTAACGATCATTTTGATATATAAATGAAGGTCATGGGTTCAAAGGTCAAGGTCACAGATGTGAATGAATACCTGAATGGTTAATTATCTTGAAAACTGTTAAATTTTTGTATATGCATGTATATTAGAATATTGTAGGTATTAGCCTAACAACCATTTTGATATATGAATGAAGGTTACGGGTTCAAAGGTCAAGGTCACAGATGTGAACAAGTTCTGAAATGATTATTTATCTCAAAAACTATAAACCTTTTGTATAGGCATGTATATTAGAATATTTAGGTATTATCCTAATGATCATTTTGATATATGAATGAAGGTCATGGGTTCAAAGGTCAAGGTCACAGATGCGAATGAATACCTAAATGGTTAATTATCTTGAAAACTATTAACTTTTTGTATAGGCATGTATATTAGAATATTGTTGGTACTGGCACAGTGGTCATTTTGATATATGAATGAAGGGCATGGGTCCAAATGTCAAGATCACAGATACAAACAAGTACTGAGATGATTATTTATCTCAAAAACTATAAACTTTTTGTATAGGGATGTATATTAGAATATTGGCCTAATTGTCATTTTGATATTTGAATGAAGTTCATGGGTTCAAAGGTCACAGGTGAGCGTTAAGGCCCATGGGCCTCTTGTCTTAGATAAAACAACAATTTGTTTATGATTCAATAAATTTTATTTTGTTAATGTTTGTAGACGTAGATACACGGCGAAGAGCTGCATGTGATTTGGTTCAGGCTCTTAGTAAATCATTTGAAGGTCCAGTCATACAAAACTTCTCACAATATGTGCAAGGCTTGTTACAGGTAAATATACATATGTAAATTTATTTTGATTAGCAATAATATCTTGATATTCAGTGTAAATGAAAAAATATACAAGTATTCTATGAACAGTTGTTATATTCAACTTAAAACAATGATAAAAGGCAGGACTTCTTCTGCCCTTGAGTTTGGGCCAAAACTTAGCCCCATTCCCAGTGGTAAAAACAGAATACATGTATATTCCCATTTTTTGAGTTATTCTTCCTAAATATCTTTAGGTACCTTACTTTTTATTCGCGAAAGATCTTGATCTTTCTCGAATGTAGCTGTTACATGCAGATTTCTTAACCCGTATCGAAATTATGTCCTTCCGTTAAAAAAATCCACCTCTCTCTCGTATGTAGGTTGAAGTTGAATAAAGGAAGATAATTCAAATTTCAGTAACTTTTGTATTCTATGGATTTGATGGGTAAATTGTCATGTAAATGGGGTTTATTTATTGAGTAATAATGACTAAGGAAGAAATTGATACGAGATTGAAAAGAGAACGCCGCATTTTGTTGTATTTGAGGATAGAATATGTTGATGACGTCACGCGGATCCCCCCTCCCGGTCAACATATTTTTTCCATATTATATATTTGCCCAAATTGTAAGGAGATTTATCAATAAAAACAAAACTGAAAACTACTCATCCAGTGTAATTATCAAAATCAAGTAACATCAGCTTGGGTGACACTTTACTAAAAACAGACACAGAAAGTAATCCGATCAAACAGAGTATCCATGTATATATTACAATCTGAAATCTGATTGGTTGAGATCGTCTTCTTGACCCAGATGTTAGCTATTTTTAGCAGTAATTAACTTTCAATGGTTTTATCATACCTGCCAACCCTCACGATCAGGGATTGAGATTAACGGGCGCCCAGTTTTTCGCTCTGAGAAATAAATGTGTCATACACAGGTCGCCCAGGGCTGCCAGATGGCGATTAGAATTTTCAGTTCAGTGTATTTGACATTCCGATCCGTTTACCGATTTCCTGTTTATTTCTGACTGGCGACAATAATAGTGAAATTGAAAAATGGGTATCATATAGTCAACAAGTGTAAATGGACCGGTGTTCCGACCGGAATTCAAATACGGTGCCATTTCGTTTCCTTTTCTGAAATTTATATATAAAATGATACTTCCGACTCTCTGCCATGTGGGGGAAACGAAAGTACTATCAAGAGTATGATAAGTCCAAACGCATTGGAGCATATAAAAAGTCATGGGAAGATGGCAGGCCTTGGTTGTATGATACGCAGGACGGAATGAAGTGTGCCGTTTGTGTAGAGTTCGACAGGAAAAAATCTGTATTTACCGAGGGTTGCACTACTTATAAACTTGACAGTGTAAATAAACATGCAATTTCTGAATCTCACAAACAGGCCCAAGCCTTAAGTAATGCAAAACAAGTTCCTGCTCATAAATCAAAAGCTGCCAAAATTATACAGTCACTTAATAAGGATGTATTCAAAAGACTCGACAAAGTGTTCAGAACTTGTAAAAGTATTGTTTTACACAACCACCCCATATCTGATTTTACCTGGATAAATGAACTTGATGAAGTTAAGGGATTTGACATTGGTAGTACCTTTAGATCAACATTTTCTGCAAAACCATTTGTCAATGTTGCAGATGTTGAATATCAGAAAGTAAAGCAAGGGGTAGAATAATCCAAATGTATATGCCTGATAGGAGATGGGAGCACATATTCTTCAATAAAATAGCAGGAAATGCAGTTTATTTGCACTTGTAACAAAGGAAAAGTGGCAATTAACTTTGTAGACATTGAATCAACAGAGAAAGTTAATGCTGAAAATATTGTTGTTTTTATTCTATATTGTCTACAAATTTGAAAGTATGCAAAGAAGCATTTATTACCAAACTGGCAGCATTTTCTTGTGATTGTGCAGGTGTTATGGTAGGTTGTCGTGCTGGAGTTGGGGCCTTGTTGCGTTGCGTTCAGATCAACCATCACTCTTGACAGTTCATTGTATGGCTCATCGAAAAGTTAAGCTCAATCCCTGCTGATGTGAGGAGTCTCTCCATATTAAGACAAAAATTTTGGAATTTCATGCTATCATCACTGCTTCTCCTGTGCAGTAGCCAGGAGGTTAAAATCTGATTTTTGAAAAATTATTATTGACACACACCCCCCCCCCCCTTTCAAAGCCTTCCGTGAAGTCATCCTTAAAAAATTATGAATTGATTAGAGTGAAATCTGGAATAGCGATCACCTTCGTAGAGTGGTCATCTGTCAACTACATTTTTATCATGTACAGAACCTTTGTAGAGGGGTCACCTGTCAAACCCAGTCAGCGGGGATCCTAACGGCCACCCGATTGAAAAAATGTTGTTTACAAGGTTTACTAAAATTATGCTGGTCTCTGGAATAAAAAGTCTTCCAAAAATTATTGAATTCTTAAAACACAACTCTGGTGATATGAACAATAATAAAATAATAGTTAATTTTTTTAAGTTATTAATTTATTTAAAAAATATTCTCAATTATGACATGAAAAATATCAGAAGCTTATTAGCTCACCTGAGCCAAAGGCTCAGATGAACAATTGTCATCTATCTTTATCCGTCTTGTATAAACTTTTTAGCTCACCTGAGCCAAAGGCTCAGATGAGCAATTGCCATCTATCTTCGTCCGATGTGCGTCATGTGTAAACTTTTCACATTTTTTATCAATTCCTCCAAAACTACAGAGCCAAATTGGATGTATTTGACAGTAATGATGCCTAAGTAAGGGGTTTTCAGATTTGCACAAATGCAAGGATTATGTCCCCTTGGGGCCCCATAAAGGGGAAATTTGTGAAAATCTTTAAAAATCATCTGCTCTGAACCTATAGAGATATAACTTAGATATTTCATGTAAAACACTATGGGCACCTAGTTTTAGATTTGCACATATTGTAGCTGTAGGGGCCAAAATGAAATAATGGCAAGGTACTCGAGGGGGAAATTGCTAAATTAATGTATTTGTCAATATATTTAAAAACTATAAGCTTTTTGTATGAGCATCATCATCATGTGTATTGAAATACTGTAGGCATTTGCACAACGATCATTTTTATATATGAATAGAGGTCATAAGTTCAAAGGTCAAGGTCATAGATGTAAATGAATACTGAAATGGTTAATTATCTCAAAAACTATGAACTTTTTGTGTAGGCATGTTTATTAGAATACTGTAGGCATTTGCCTTACGGTCATTTCCATATATGAATGAAGGTCATAGGTTCAAAGGTCAAGGTCATAGATGCAAACAAATACTGAAATGGTTAATTATCTCAAAAACTATAAACTTTCTCTATAGGCATGTATATCAGAATGTTATAGGCATTTACACAATGTTCATTTTGATATATGAATGTAGGTCATAGGTCCAATGGTCAAGGTTATAAATCCAATGTGTGAATATTAAAACAGCCCCATGCTCATAGTCTGCACATTGCACACTACATGAACCCGCTATGTTGTCTTGGGAGCAATGCAAGGTGAACATAACAACCTCCTTTCAGTTACCTGACAACTTCATATACCTGACACTACATTGATGGAGACACTGAACTCCCTGTCTTTCTAATCTTTCGCGAATTTTAGTACTTTCAGTACTTTGATTACAGTTTATCTCGCCCAAAGTACCAATATAAATCCATATACACAGTATTTACATGCACATGATCTTTAAATTACACAATTTTACTTACACTTTAAATTATATAAATATGCATTTTCTTTAGATATGTTGAATGAAATATCTTGATTTTGGCACAAAACAGTTGATTTAACACCATGTTTTTATTATGCAGGAGTATGCTAAAAATCCAGCTGGAAACTGGAAAGCAAAAGATGCAGCAATTTACCTTGTGACATCCCTCGCTTCAAAAGGCCAGACTCAGAAGGTATGTACAAGACATATACCTGTAAACAGGGAAATAGGTTATCTTGATCATCATATTCAGTGTAAATTGATATTTGATAATGGTTTAGTATACTGGGTAAAATAAACAGAAGTTCTTTTGCTTCTTTTGGAAGTTTTTGTTCAAAAGTATGCACCAAGATATCAGAAGTTTATAAAACTGGAAAGTAGGTGATGTGCATGTTAACGTTTAACATATATGCAAATTGCCAAGAATATATTACTGACAGTGATTTTGCTATCAGAGTCACTGTGTTTGTAACAGTGAATTATGCTTAATTCTCATAAGAAATCCAATAAACTTGAATAATGTTTGATATTTGTTGCTATGGAAATTGAACATTTTTTGCTGCCACACAGTGACTCTTATTCTAATTCACTAAATTTAAAAAGATATAACATGTTTAATATGTAAAAATTTTGATTTCCAGCATGGTGTAACACAGACAAGTGGTTTAGTTAATACAACAGATTTTTTCAATTCACACATATTACCAGATTTACAGTCTGAAGATGGTAAGTGTCTCCACTAGCTGCTGGCTGGCCCACTGTGTTTGTAATAGCTTGTATAGCAAAATTGTCAAAGTAAATCTTGAATAAAGTTTAGTATTATTTGCTTACCTGAGACTAATACTATGCCAAATTGTGATTATATTATATAAATGTTACATTTCTGATAGGGTGACAGTACATATTGTCACCTTGATGCATTGTTTGCCTAGGCGATAGCCGGGGCTGACAATGCTTTTTGAGAGGTGACAATATGTATTGTCACCCTGTCAAAAATGTAATATTTATTTTATTACACCGAATGTTTGTTTTATTTCACCAATAAAAAATGTCCATCCTTCATCTTTACAGTAGTAATGTCTATATGAATTTCCATTCAATTTATCGGCCGGGAATGTCTACGGTCATTTGAGCCAAGAAATTTACAAAACGTTACCACGGCCCGCTTAATGGTCCGTTTAGTTGATGTAGAGTCTTTAGACTGATGATTTGGCAAGATACTCATTGTCAATCTCGCAAACATAATTTGCTGTTGTTACATACGAATGTAAACAATATCAATAACAATAAGACGGTTGCGTAGACACAACTGAAAACATGTTTTGTTCAAAGCGCTGATGTGATCCAGTGATGGGAGGCGACTCGAACAAAAGTACTGTCACATAGTCACGCGCAGTACTATGTGACAGTGCAAATTGTTACATATCTCTTATCCAATGAAATTGCTAGATTTTTACATAAGGTGTAATAATATGGAATATCTCCATAAATTTAAAGAAAATGCTACCTCTAGAGATGTTGGGATTACTCTTGCAAATAAATTATCTTTTTGTGCATACAACAATATTAACATAATGTGTCACCGAGTGCATTGGCCTTCAGTTTTGACTTCAAGGTTTCCAGGAATACCAGTTTTCAAATTTAAACCATCAAGAAACAAAATACATATATAATTATAAATGACTGAATTACCCATTGTATTTGAGAAAATGATGTTCAAGTTATCAACATACATCAGCATATATATGCATTTATATCTATATAATTATGATAGCCAAATCTATGATAGACCTGTTAAACAATGCATGTTCTTTACTAAGTTTAAAACTAATTCACATATATTATCACTACCCGTACATTATAACTTTTTCATAAGTATATAAAAAAAACATACCAATCAGTGTACATATCACAATCCCAAAACAAAGTTAAAATTTTGAAACTGGCAAATTAATTTAAATATGTGAACTTCCAACCAGAGAAGTGAGGCCAGGTCCTCCAGAAGTGTCAGCATCTCAATTTTAAACTTATGCTTTTTATAGTTTGTTCATGCATTTTCATTTAAGTTTTTGTATACATGGTGTAATGCAATTGTATAGGCAAACAACATTGATCTGTCTATGTGACCTTTCATTTGGACCACTCATCCAATACATGGAAAGTGTTAGAATTTGCAGTTAATACATTTGCCATACACAAATTTACACCTGTAGTGTCTAGTGTCAGGTTAATGTTTTCCTTACTGTCTTAAACCTTCATTGTTGATTCTACATGTGGATATATGTTTCAAATGAGCATTTTTCATAAACACTAATTTATGTTTCCTACAATTCAATGCTCTGGTTCATGATAAATATTCAAATTAAAGGTCAAGCAGACAGGTCAATGTTGTTTGTCTTTATCATACTTTTTTGATATTTTTAGTGAACTCCCAGCCTGTACTAAAGGCAGATGCTGTAAAATATCTAATGGTGTTTAGAAGTCAGGTATGGATATTCCTAACTAATACTTGAGATGTTTGATTATACATTATAACCAATTTAATAATTGCTATCCCTCTCTCATACTGGTTTATTGTTGTCCTTCTGTTTCTGTCCATCTGTCCCTCTGTCTGAAAAGATTTTTATAAGTTTTCTCAGCAACTACTAATCACAGACACTTGAGATTTTATATGAGAGTTCAGTATGAGGCCCCATGCTGAAAGGTCCAATTTCAAATCTGTGAACATCTACTTCTTGTTTACGCACTTGGTTGAAGTTAAAAGCAGGGATATACTAAGTTAGCAGTAGCTCTCAGATTTCCTGTTGTTTGAGCGTTAGGAAGATAGTAAGCAGGTAGGCAAACCAGAATATTTAATACAAGATATGAATTATATTCAATGATTGGCATTCAAAAATACAGGTGAAAATCCCAACACAGGATTATTGGTTTTTTGTCTTGTTTTGAAGAATTTCTATAGTCTTCTAAATTCTTATACATTATTATCATTTGATTTGAGTATTAAAAAAAAAGAAAATATATAAATTAGAAAGAGGTAGAAATGGGTTTATTTGAAACCAAGACTGAAAAGATGGGCCAGGTTTGGCCCACAGACAGTATTTTTTGGGTCAAAATTATTTCTATTTTTGGGGCAATGGTGCAAAGCCCCTTCTAGATTGAACACTGTCCAAGATCTAATTTTTCTGAAATTAGGCACAGATGTTACTCTGATAAGAACTGTGGACCTGTGATTTTAAGTTTGACTAGATTTCTTTTGAGGAATTATCCTAGTTTTCTGCTGATATGATTCTCATGAACCAAAGTCAAAACCTATGTTGGGGTATATGTCAGCTTCACTTACAATTATACAATGTAGTTATTCAGCCTCTTTACCTTTTAATCTTCTATTATATTGTAGCTACCACGTTCTGTGTTAGTGGATGGTATATCACATCTTGTGCGGTTTTTGAAAGCTGGCAGTCAAGTTATTCATACATATGCAGCACACACAATAGAAAGAATTTTAATGGTTAAAAACCCAGATGGAGGCGGAGCTCCGTAAGTACACTGTTATAAATACATGAACAAGGACAGTAAGTGTAACCTGCTTTAATACAAATGAACACTAAGGTAGCTCAGTGGTAGAATGCTCACTTTATAGTGGGAGGTTGTGGTTTCGAACCCTGTCTCACCAAAACGTAAAATAGGTAATGATTGTTTTTTGGCTAAGCACTCGGCATTTAGAAATGAAAGTCACAGAATTTTTCAGAAGAGACCTTCAAAATTAATGCCCTGTGTCCAGCAGGCATAGCATGTAAATTAGCCCTCCCTGCACATTGCCCTAAGCACACTGCAAAGGTAAAAATTTCTGCCACTTCACCTATAGCTGGTGATGTCTCGATATAAATGAAAAATTCTTGACTGGGAAGTAAATCCCCATTCAATCAATCAATCAATATAAGTGAAATTACATGGGAGCCAGGAGTTTAAAATCAATTGTGGAAGTGAAATATTGTAAGATGAAAAAAAAATATTGCAGAATTTGAAATGTGACAACTTGATAAAGATACCATTATATATAAAAAGATAAAAAAAACCAATCAAGATGAATTTGTCTCTTCTAATAACATGATAACCAGGCAAAGGCATTTATTCTTAGATGTCACATTCTGGTTAAATTCCTGATTACTAGTATTAGTCCAAGAGATCATGGCTAAAATCTGGGTGAACGAGGCCAAAGGTTTGAAGGTTGATTCTTGTAGGAAAATGTCCCTAGTTACTGAAAAACCATTTCTTACGTGTCAAATCGTTTCCGATTTTTTAATCAGAAACAGTTTTTGAAGTAAAGCCTCTGCAAATGTTAAATTTTGGTAAAAAATAAAAATTCCAGATTTGAAGCATTTTGTGGCAAAAACAACACAAAAATGTTCATTCTATCTTTCATTGTGGACACATGATAGATTAAAATGCAAAACATCCTGACAGTTTTCCGATTTTGTGTCAAAATTTTAAAATAAGCGATAAAATCAATGCTGTAAACTGCGTTTTTATCATATCTACCGTCTTTCGATTCTTGTAAATCTGTTGTTTATGCACTAAATATGAAACTATATATTTTTATAAAGCCTTGGTAGTGCTTTAGATAAAAATGTTACAAAACTTCGGAAATATGGAACCTTAATACCGTAGCAAATTATTATGTTTCCCCTACCCAAAAATACGAAAATGTCAAAAATTCATTATTTTGGCCCATGCTTGCCGATAAGTGTTTAAAACAAATCATTATTGTTTGTTACATCTCCCGTCTGTTCCCGACATATTTAAAAAACAATTATATGTAGAGTGTTGGTGATTTTATATAAAAATTTGCACTTTTCATGTAACAATAGTTTGGAAAATGAGTTTTCATTAAATCATCTGTACTCTACTTCTTGTAATTTTGTTATATAGGCATTGAATCTCGAGATTTATATATTTCTGTATTGCCATGGTATTTGAGTCTGACAACATAAAAATTTATCGGAAATACCGAAGTTTATAGACGAAACGGATAAATTTATTTCCCCTACCCCAAAACTGAAAAACATTTGAAAATCTATTTTTATGCAATATATGCTGATTTGTGTTTCTAATGAAGATTTTGAGCAAAAGTACCGCAACAATGATAAAACAAGCTTCGAGGATTTTAAATATTTGTGAAATGCTTTAGCTTAAGGACAGATACGACTAACTAATATAATAAATTGCTTATTTTTTCATTTATATGTAAAATGCTATAAGAAAAAAGGAGCTTTGCCTCTTGTATTTTTGTTATTTAGGCATTGAAATTCGACTGTTATCTATTGACGTAATTCCTTGACATATAAGAGTCTAATAACACCAAAATCTGTCGGAAATAGCAAAGCTTGTAAATAAGGCCAAAAAAGTTATTTCCCCTACCCCAAAAGTGTGAAAAAAACTTTTTAGGCCATGTATGCTTTTGGTAAAGGTTTTAAGCAAGTGTCCATGCAACAATTATGTTTTAATGATTCAAAGTCATAGCAAAATTATTATTTTTTAATTAAGGAAAGAAATTATGAAATATTCATATTTAAACTTGAAAATCAAAAACAAACATACCAATCCTTGTCAAGATCACAATCCCCACAAAAGTAAAATCTTCCAAAATAGCAAATTTGGCGGGGTGCTTCTTAAGCACTAAAATATGGTAAAACTTAGTGTAAGGCATTTCTGGTTATGGTTTTATATAAAGCTATTGGGTTTTATAAGACATATCTCCATTCGATAAAGTTCAATCAGATATTACCAAAACCCGTCTATCAAAGATTGTAGTCACATTTTACAAAACTTTGCAATTTATTCTTGTGGAATCATTTAATTTTGAAGTGACCTAATGTATATTGTCGGTCTCAATTAAATCTTATTTTAAAAAGTCTGCACACTCCATAAAATTTTCAATTTCACTTCAAACTGACAAAATTTCTATGTCCAATAACTCCATCTTTGTATATTTTAAAGGAATTATTAATAGCTATCACATCACAAATTGCCTGGCCATATTATAATGATAAAACGAAGTGGTATTGGACACTTTTCAACCTTAAGCCTGTTACCAGGTGCCCAGTGCCACGTTCTTTTAAGAATACAAGTTTTTGAGCAGAGACTGAAATTGTACATTAGGTCAAATTCTTAATAAAATGATGGCACCAGAAAAAAAGTTGCAAAGTTATGTAAAATGTGGCTGCAATCTTTGATAAATGGGGTTTTAGTAATAACAAATATGGTTTAGTAAACTTCTTTTGCCATATAATCACGAATAATAGGTAAACACTACTACATAATATAGCCGGTGTCATAGAAAACCAGAAAAAAGGAGAATCACGGATATAAGAAATGCTTTCGGATTGAGAATATAAACCCCGTAGATACTTATGTTTTAGCTAAAAATAAGTAGATATGGCCAGCAAAGGACGGATTGAAAAAGTGAATTGCTAACATTACCGGAGTTGCAAAGATCGATGGAACAATTGGTATGATGATATGAGTAAAGTGTTCAACTGACAAATAGAAAGAGATCAATGTTATAAAAAAAACATTTTTGAATTGAGGCAATAGAGAACTGATTAAATGCGCTGTGTAAATCAGTAAACATAAACACAAACATAATTATTATATCACAATAACAAAAACGAAGTTAAAAAACTGGCAAAGTTAAACACGTAAACATTGGCAGGGGAAAAATTTGGGTGCTCGGGAAGGGTAATCGCCTCCTGTCACCACATGTGAAATCAAAATTGAGAGTGAAAGTAGTAACAAGAAAAGTCATTTCAATTCAGACCGTTTGGAAGGAAATTGAACAAACCAATTTATTGTTAGAGATTAACAGAAACCAAAGAAGAGCTGATCATAGTAACCACGCTCTGTCATCCCATCAGGTACTGTTCGACAAACAGACCTGTGTCACCTTAAGGTGTCTTTAATCATTTTAGGAGGAAGGATGTAGATTTATATGCATGTCCAAGTAAATGGTGTGTAATTTTGAAAATGATTTTAAGGATTTGTCCAAAGACTGACTGACACTGCCTTCCAAATGACAAAGTGTTGATTATTTTAAATGTTTAGAGTGCGTAACACTTACACAATTATTTTTGCGCATTGTCTTCTTTGCAAATATTTTGGATTTCTATCAGTTTACTTTTAGTCTTTTGCCAGAGGGTCCAGTCGTTGTTTTAATAGTTACGATGTGTTTTATTCAAATGTGGTTAAACATAAAATTCAGTGACTTTCACCCTCAATTTCCATACTTGACCCTGTATTCTATATTTGTAGTTGTGATCTAGTATGTTTCTTAACTTAAATGCGGCATTCATACTGTAACTTTTCAAGTATAGTAATTTACTGATTTGCTAGTGTTCTTCTTGTCATTCTATGAATACAGAGTAGAATTTAAACGCATGCATATGGTTCATGACATTGCTTTTTTACCAATCTGAAAACATATTCGTTCACTTACATTTGTACTATTATTTGCATACATGCCTCAAATACTAGTATATCCTTTTGTGAATTCATATGACAATTTTTTTCTAATGCAAAAAGGTAAGCTATGACTTCTTAGCCTGGAGAGGGTTTCTATGTTTTCATATTTTGGAGACGGGGAAATCAATTGATTCATGACAGCTACCAACATTGACATTTCCGAAATATTTTCATGTTTTTAATGATTTTAGTGTAAGCGCTTTGAATCAATAACTGATATTTGAAAGTCAATGCCTATATAACAAAATACAAACAGCGAAGATTCTTTTTTGCCATAGCACATTGAATTGAAAATGAAAGAAGTAGGCATTTTTCTATGAATAATTAGACCAATCTGCCATTGAAATGATGCATTTTGTAAATTATTTTGTATCCTCCAAGCATCTTTTTCCATTCTTACATGCACATTTGCTTGAAACTTCCATTAGAAATACTAATTGTTACATATTGGCTAAAACAGGGTTTTCAAATTTTTTGCAATTTTGGGGAAGGGGAAATAAATTTATTCGCCTCATCTACAAGCTTTGCTACTTCCGACAGTTTTAGGTGTAATTAGACTGTTATATGTCAAGGAATTACGTCAATAGATAAAAGTCGAAATTCAATGCCTAAATAACAAAAATACAAGAGGCAAAGCTCCTTTTTTCTTATAGCATTTTACATACATATGAATGAAATAAGCAATTTTATTATATTAGTTAGTCGTATCTGTCCTTAAGCCAAAGCATTTCACAAATATTTAAAATCCTCGAAGCTTGTTTTATCATTGTTGTGGGTACTTTTGCTCGAAAACTTCAATAGAAACACAAATCGGCATATATTGCATAAAAATGGATTTTCACATGTTTTTCAATTTTGGGGTAGGTAGGGGAAATAAATTTATCTGTTTCATCTATAAACTTCGGTATTTCCGATAAATTTTTATGTTGTCAGACTCAAATATACCATGGCAATACAGAAATATATAAATCTCGAGATTCATTGCCTATATAACAAAATTACAAGAAGTAGAGTTCGGATGATTTAATGAAAACTCATTTTTCAAACTACCATACTATTACATGAAAAGTGCAAATTTTCATATAAAATCACCAAGCACTCTACATATAATTGTTTTTTAAATATGTCGGGAACAGACGGGAGATGTAACAAACAATAATGATTTGTTTTTAAACACTTATCGGCAAGCATGGGCCAAAATAATGAATTTTTGACATTTTCGTATTTTGGGGTAGGGGAAACATAATAATTTGCTACGGTTTTAAGGTTCCATATTTCCGAAGTTTTGTAACATTTTTATTAGCTCACCTGAGCCAAAGGCTCAAGTGAGCTTTTCTGATCACAATTTGTCCGTTGTCTGTCGTCGTCGTCGTCGTCGTTGTCGTCGTCGTAAACTTTTCACATTTTCATCTTCTTCTCACGAACCACTGGGCAGATTTCAACGAGACTTGGTCAGATGCATGTCTTGGTCGGTGCAATTCAAATTTGTTCGTTGTGTTGCTATGGCTACCATAACTAGGTCAAGGTGACCTAGGGGTGCAAAAATCTTAAAAAATCTTTTCTCCGAAAGTATTGATTAGAGAAAAAATCTGATGTGATATTTGGCTTCTCTAGGGTCTTTAGCCTATAGTTTGTTCATTTTGTGAAATTCGGAAAAAAATAGGTTACGCGTTTTTGCGTTTAATTTTGAAAAAATCGTAAAATAGCTTCAAATTGTTATAACTTGACTATTTGGCCAGATAATGACATGGGGTTTTCAGTTTTGACATCTTCTTGTTAGTATCTTCAAATTGAGGTCAAGGTCAATTGTGAAGGTCGTGACCTAATTTTTTTTACCTCTGATTATAATATTATCTCGAAAACTATAAACTTTTTGTATAGGCATGTATTAGAATGTTGTAGGTATTGATACAACAATCATTTTGGTGTATAGAAAAAGGTCATGGGTTCAAAGGTCAAGGTCACAGATGTAAAACAATACCAAAATGGTTACTTATCTCGAAAACTATAAACTTGTTGTATAGGCATTTATATTAGAATGTTGTAGGTATTGATACAATGATCATTTTGATATATAGAAAAAGGTCATGGGTTCAAAGGTCAAGGTCACAGATGCGAAACAATACGGAAATGTTTAATTATCTCGAAAACTATAAACTTTTTGTATAGGCATGTATATTAGAATGCTGTAGGTATTGATACAACGATCATTTTGATGTACAGAAAGAGGTCATGGGTTCAAAGGTCAAGGTCACAGATGCGAAACAATACGGAAATGTTTAATTATCTCGAAAACTATAAATTTTTGTATAGGCATGTATATTAGAATGTTGTAGGTATTGATACAACGATCATTTTGATGTATAGAAAAAGGTCATGGGTTCAAAGGTCAAGGTCACAGATGCGAGACAATACCGAAATGGTTAATTATCTCGAAAACTATAAACTTTTTGTATAGGCATGTATATTAGAATGTTGTAGGTATTGATACAACAATCATTTTGATGTATAGAAAAAGGTCATGGGTTCAAAGGTCGAGGTCACAGATGCGAATCAATACCGAAATGGTTAATTATCTCGAAAACTATAAACTTTTTGTATAGGCATGTATATTAGAATGTTGTAGGTATTGATACAATGATCATTTTGACGTATAGAAAAAGGTCATGGGTTCAAAGGTCAAGGTCACAGATGCGAAAACAATACTGAAATGGTTAATTATCTTGAAAACTATAAAAGTTTTGTATAGGCATGTATATTAGAATGTTGTAGGTATTGATGCA
>CM037860.1:17687864-17832453 GCA_021292105.1 Anadara kagoshimensis | reverse complement strand
AATCTTGACACCCTCCCCTCCAAAGAAAATGCCCATTGTCAAAAATGGTGCCAAAATTAAAGTGGAAAATGTTATTTCATTGCAACCCCAAGCATATTATATTGTCACAGGTGGTACAGGAAAAAATGCATTTTAATCGCTTTAAAGGTGCTTATTTAAATTTTGACAACCCCCCCCCCCCCCCCCCCAAATGTCCATTGTCAAAATGGTGTCAAAATTAAAGTGGGATTTATTACTTCATTGGAACCCCAAACATAATTATTATATTGTCATAAATGATACAGGATAAAATGCATTTTTATTTAAAGGTGCTTATATTCAAATTTTGACAACCCCCCCCCCCCCCAATGCCCATTGTCAAAAATGGCGCCAAAATTCAAGTGAAAAATCTTACTTCATTGAACCCCAAGCATATTACATTGTCACAGCTGGTACAAATTTTGACAACCCCCCTTCCAAAAACAAAATCAATTGTCCATTGTCAAAATGGCGTCAGAATTAAAGTGGGGAATATTACTTCATTGGAACCCCAAGCATATTATATTATCATAATTGATACAGGAAAAAATGCAATTTAATCTTTTTAAAGGTGCTTATGTTCAAATTTTGACAACCCCCTCCTCCAAAAAAATGTCTCGATGGAGTGACTTGTTATTTCCGCTGTAGTTACAAACGAGTTACTCTTACAATCCGAATTCGCGCCATTTTCAAAAAAGACCATTTCACAATAAAATATGATGTGGAAATTTCCCCGATAAAAAAATAAAAAATTTCGAAATCGATTTAAACAACGAGTTGACAATACTTTTAAAGGTGGTTTTTCACTGTAATTTGGAGGAATAAGACATCCACATGTTCACTTTTTTGGCAGCCATGATCGCGGGGACCACAATAAATAAAAACACATGCTTTCACTTACCTGTTCTTCCAAGTTGTGATCACTACCTGTAAAAATGTTCAAGAGTACCCGGATCTATTTTTGACCACTGTATTGTTTTATAAGGGGGGAGACTGTAATGTTGAGGTTCCATTTCGCAAAGAAAGAATACGTTTTTGGCGATAAAATTAATGTAGCATTTGACAAAAATTGAGGAAAAACACGCGACACCAACTCTGTCGTATTTTTTGTCACGGAAATGTAAACAACTAGCTAGATTCGAAACCTGTCACCCCTTTCCTGAATATTGGCTGTGTCCAAATGTATACTTGCGCATGTGTGTTTTTTCTGCGTTTGAGTGAGATTTATTGACAGACTATGCGCATGTGTATTTTTTCTGCGTTCGAATGAGCGAGATTTATTGACAGACTAAAACCCTTATCAGAGGCGTGTCCCTCTTTTTCACGCACTGTGTTGTTATGGGATTTTTGTAAAGATGCTACACGAATTTTTGTCGTGATTTTTTTTGTAAAATGGAAACTGTTGTCTTAACTACGAAAGCTTATTAGTGCCATTTTGTAAAAAAGAAAAAAAACATTAAGTCGTTTAAACAAGATACTAAATCGTTTAAACGAGATACTAACTCGTTTAAACGAGATACTAACTCGTTTAAACGAGATAATTAAGTCGTTTAAACGAGATACTAACTCGTTTAAACAAGATACTAACTCGTTTAAACGAGATAATTAAGTCGTTTAAACGAGATACTAACTCGTTTAAACAAGAAACTAACTCGTTTAAACGAGATACTAACTCGTTTAAACAAGATACTAACTCGTTTAAACGAGATAATTAAGTCGTTTAAACGAGATACTAACTCGTTTAAACAAGATACTAACTCGTTTAAACGAGATAATTAAGTCGTTTAAACGAGATACTAACTCGTTTAAACAAGATACTAACTCGTTTAAACGAGATAATTAAGTCGTTTAAACGAGATACTAACTCGTTTAAACAAGATACTAACTCGTTTAAACGAAATAATTAACTCGTTTAAACGAGATACTAAGTCGTTTAAACAAGATACTAAGTCGTTTAAACAAGATACTAAGGTCAGGGTCACAGAGGGTTACGATGCCACAAAGTGAAATGTGATGTTGGGTGTCACTAGGTCTAATGTAAAGGTCACAAACATCATATGCTTCCACTTTCATAATTTTGATACCTGTTTGACACAAAGGTGAAATAATTCGATTTGATTTCCCGTCCGTCCGTTCGTCCGTACACTGTTCCGTTTGTCCGTAGCATATAGTGTTGATGACATAAAGAAGGGGTTATAAAATGCTTTGTACCAGCATTCACTTCACAATGAACTTGCACGGATAGCAAGACGACTTTGAGTTTTGTTGATTATCATAAAAATAAAGTGATTGTACTGTTGCTGTATGGAACGTAACTCCTGATAACGAAAACTTGTGCGCAAGACCTGGATTGTTATCTCGGGTATACAAGGTTACAGTGCTAGCTGGTGTTTATATGTTTTCGCGGTAAAGTGCATACAAGTCCTCTAACGGTGTCTGACCAAGACTTGAAAATGTTTAGTGGCTGTTCTTTTGCCATGCACTCGGAATGTAGAAATCAAAAATTACGGTGTCGGAGTAGACCTTAAAAACAGATGACCCGTGTCACGGCAGACGGGGCATGTCATTAAACACATTCTCTGTGTCTTAAGCACCCTGCAATGGTAAACATTACTACCAGATGACCAATAGCTGGTGACGTCGCAATATAAGTGAAATATTCTTGACCTAATTTTCCTTTGTATTGATATCATTATGTATGTGGCTAAGTGCATTGGGGTAAATGGGGACTATATTGAAAAATAATAATAAAATGTATGGTTTGTTGCAGCAATATATACCCTGTTCTATGAACTTTTTGACCTTCTCTCGTATCCGTACGTATTTGTCACACGTGTGTGAAGAATTTGTACAAATCTTTCACACGTGTGACGCATTCGTACGTGCGTACGTGCGACATCTGCGGTTCAACAACGCTCGAAACATTTTCATACTTCTGAAGTTTAATTCTATTAAGGATTGAAACTGAAGTACATTTTTGAATGTGGAAAAATTGGAGTGCATTTTTCAATTTGGGAAAGGGCGGATACTTTTTATTGAGATCTTACATTTTTCCTAATACTTTACACTTTGTTAAATTATCAATATTTTTAATAATGTAAATGACAAGCTTACAAAAATTCATCATTTTAACACAATCACTGTCACTTCATTGACCGCCTCGGTGGCTTCGTATTGGAGCGTCTGACTCGAGAGCGGAAGGTTGTGAGAGTTTTAATCCCTTTCGGTTCATGTACAATGTATAAGACCGAATCTTTGAGATACGACTTTCTTCACGAGATAGAGAATCGACTATGGGGTTCAACCAGTATAATGATAATGGGGAGAGGCATGCTTGTCCGCGGCATACTGACTCAGTGAGCTAGCACTTTAAAGTTGTCATGAGTGTACATTTGTGACCAACATTTACTACATTTGTGACCAATACTACATTTGTGGTTCGTTACTACATATGTGACACTATTTTGTTCTATTTGTGACAGTTACTACATTTGTTGCAGTTCCTCAAAATAGGGGTCCCACAGTGCGCGCTAGTACAAGACAGGCTGCAATACACACTCGTATACCTCAAGGTTATACGAACCTGCTCTTATATCATTGATCTTTGGAGATGATTAAACTTGATCTCTTTTTCGGAGAGCAACAAGATATCTATGACGATGTTAAGCAACACGCATGTGAACACAATATGGACCCTTTAGTGACAAAATGGCTAAAAGTAACAGTCTGCACTCGTCGGCAAATATCCTTTCGCACTCGGCATTTAGAAATGAGTCACGGGGTCCTTCGGAATAGACTGTAAAACCAATGTCTGGTATCACAGGCGTGTAACGTTAAAGAACCCTGGCTGCATATTGCTCGGAACGCACTGCAAAGGTCAAAACTGCTACTTATAGCTGATGACGTCTAGATATAAGTGAAATATTATTGACTCATTCAATCAATCAATCAATCGTAAACAAATAAAAACCGCATGTTGTTTGTTGCTAAAGTCATGTTGCACTATGACTAGTTCAGCTAAGGGACAGTTTTGAAATTTCGTGAATAATTTTATTTGGTAATGTCAAGAAGACTATTTGTCTGAAGCCCCACTTTTTTGGACTTCATTTGGCGTCGAAATTGTCAACGTCTTCTGAAATCCGGACTTCGTTAGGAATTGCTACATGCCCGTTCTTTTTCCTTGACCGTGCTTTACTGTGATATCATACAGAATGTATGGTGGCTAATGGAATTGTCTCGTTATAAAATCATGATGTATTATCTTGTTTAAACGACTTAATTATCTTGTTTAAACGACTTAATTATCTCGTTTAAACGAGTTAGTATCTCGTTTAAACGACTTAGTATCTTGTTTAAACGACTTAGTATCTTGTTTAAACGACTTAATATTTTTTTCTTTTTTACAAAATGGCACTAACAAGCTTTCGTTAACTCCTCCTTGATTATATTGAAACACTTCATTTTTTCCAGTTTTGCATTAACTTTGTCAAATATTATCAAGAAGCTTACGACTTACTCTTTTTTCATCGATTTAGTCAGATATTGGTTACCATGGCAACGGAATATTAATGCAAAATTAGAAGAAAATCATTAAAATATTGTTTTTGGGTTCATGATTGAACCACAAATGCATATATCTAACAGGAATTAACACAAAAATAAAAAAAGAAGTAATTTGATACAACTTAAACTTTTGCTGTTAAATATTTCAGCAATATAATTTTTTTAGCTCAATCAAAATTTTGAGAATTATATTAATGCTAGGTGCGAGCGCCGAAGGAGTGAGCTTCCAAAGACGAGTGGTCTAGGGCAGAGCCCCAATGGGGACCAAGAAAATAGCTCTCTCTCTCTCTCTTTAAATTTTTTCAAAGTGGGGTTGCAACCCCTTCTTAAATCCGCCACTGTATATTCTAAAAGATAAAGAATTCCTGTTTTAATTACATTTCCAAAAAAAAAAAAGTCTTATTATCGGTTAACAGACAGATCTGCATCTTAAAAGAATAAATAGGTAAACAATCATTTAAATCTTGTTTCTGGACACATAACCTAACTGAAAACGTGTACCTATTGACAATTTTCATTGAATGGACAAAAACACGAAATGATCTCAAGCACTTTAATTCTCATTGTAACATATTTTAGCTGCCATGTGCTACTTTTGAATTTTTATGAAATAATACATTCAAAAGTCAGTAGCACATGACACAGCAATAGCAAACTTCTATTTCAAATCTTAACTCTGGTATGCTTTTACTTTTTAATGAAAAATATCTATTAATCATAATGTATCACGATTCAGGGTTTACAAATAGACGGATATTTGTTTTCAAGGCTGATTTCCAGTGGGTATTTAGCTGACCTGGCAAGGCCCGGTGTGCGCTCGTGTCATGCGGCGAAGCGTGCGTCTGTGTGTCCTTCAGTAAACTTTAATCTTCTCCTCCGAAACTACTGGGCCAACTGAAACCAAATTTGCTGTGGAAGGTCCTTGACAGAGTCTAACTATAGTTTGTTCAAATCATAACGAACAAGTATCCAAGATGGCCGCTGTTACTAAAAAATAGACAAAACCTAAAAAATCTTCTCTTCAATCGCTCATTAGAGGCAAAAACTTATTTAATATTTGGATTCTACATAGTCTTAATCTTAAAGTTTGTTTATTTTGTGAAATTTGGTTTAAAAAAATAGGTTACGCGTTTGTGCGTTAAATTTGCTATTTTTGAAAACAGCTTTAAATTGCTATATCTCGACTACATTGTACTTGTAAAGATAATGACATGGGTTTTTTTAGATTTGATGTTCTTTTTACATGGCCGTCGAAATGAAGTCAATTTCGACCTTTGAGTTTTTGGCTGCATATAAGCTGTTACTAAAGATATTTATTTTTATTTATCAATCTAAAATTGATAGAATAAAGAGGGAAACTTTAATACAAAATTCTGAAAATGGTGGCTTAAAAATGATTGAGATCAAAAGTTTCATTATGGCTCTGAAAATTACATGGCTTAGACGTTTAGTTCGAAATCAATCAAAATACAAAAGGCTATTCAAAATTGTGTATGCAAAACTCGATAAGATCATTAAAAATGGAAACCTATATACTCTTGAACTAAAGAAAAAATATAGTAACAATTTTTGGAATGACGTGTTTGAATCTTGGAATAACTTGTGTTCCAAACAAATACCAAAAAATATAAATGAAATAAAAGACGTAAATTTATGGTATAATAAAGAAATATGTATCAATAAAAAAACCAGTTCATTATAAATCCTGGGCAAATAATAATATATATTTTACTAAAGACATTTTAAATGAGGATGGTAGCATTATGTGTTTTGGAGAATTTCACAAAAATTTGTATTTGTCAAACAAATTTTATTAGATATGCAGGTATAAAAAGAGCCGTGGAACATTATATAAATAAACTAAATATAAATAACAAGAAGAAGTTGATCGTGTCCAGTTAGATTTACCTTTCCTATATAAAATACTACTTAAAAGTCCAAAAGGCAGTAAAGACTTTTACAATATTTTGATTTTTTTAAAAAAAAAATAGGACACCAAAAAGTGAAAATAAATGGAATTCTATTTACGAGATACCTTTAGACTGAAAGGCACTGTACAAATTACAATTTAATACATGCAAAAATACCAAACTACAATGGTTCCAATATAGAATTATTCATAGAATATTATCTACAAATGATTTCCTATGCAAAATTAAAATACGAAATGATAATTTATGTACATCTTGTAAAGAATCTTCAGAAAAAATCGAACATCTATTTTGGAATGTAAAGTCGTTAATGCCTTTAGGTTAGAAATATTTTATTTTAATTTTATTCTTGCAAATATGCATCGTATTATAAATATAAAAAAGAGAGTGATATTTTTTGAATTGACGGTAACATTAAAAAGTTGATACCTCAAAATTATATACTTTTACTCACTAGATACTATATATACATATGTAGAATACAAAATAAAATGCCAATGATAAGTTCATGGAAAAGTCTGGTCAAAAACCAAATCCAACTTGAAAAAATTATAATGATAAAAAAGACAAATACGGGACCTTTCTTGAAAATTGGAAAAACTGGCTTGTTGGATTTTTTGATAGTTGATGCAGAAACCTCAACTTAAACTAAGGTGTCATCTGTGATATTATTATTATCATTTAGTATAACAAGTATACGACCAAGCTGACGCAGTAATACTATTATTTAGTATAACAAAAACATTATCACTAGAGCTGACGGAGTAAGTGCAACACACAACACACACACACACACACCACACACACACACACACTCTCTCTCTCTCTCTCTCTCTATCTCTCACACACACACATACACACACACACTCTCTCTCTCTCTCTTTAATATAAGATTCAAAGAATGATATACGGCAATATCAATACATTGAAATGAAACAAGAGACATACCTTGATAAATTTCCCTGTGATTAAATAGATTGAAAATACAATGATCCTGTTCACTGAGACTAAAGCACAAGTTTAGTATAAAAAACGCAGTCATACTATTGACCTATTTATTAAATGTACATTTATTATAAAACTTTATTTCACGCGGACTCCGGTGACAGCACATTTTAACCGACGGTGTTTACACTTACTGAACACAGGTCACTAATCGGACCCTACAGATCACGATGTTGAACCTGACATCCCAGTTTTTGTTCATTATCATTATTATTATTGTTGCTGTTGTTGTATTTGGTAATTTCATACAATTTTATTTAAAACATCATGTGTGTTAATTATATATGAATAATAAAAAATGCATACTAAAATTATAATATACATGTACATGTTGTATATACCATTTTGAAATGTATTTAATATTTTTTTAAAGTTGCATTGTAACAACCCACTTTGAAAAAATTACGCACTTTGAAAAAATTTTTCAAATCGCGTTAAATTCGGGACAAGCTCAACGCACTTTGAAAAATTTTTTCAAAGTGCGTTAAAAAATGGTTCAGCTCAACGCACTTTGAAAAAAATATTTTTTTATTTCAAACAGCGTTAAAAAACACCTGTGACAACCCACTTTGAAAAAATTACGCACTTTGAAAAATTTTCTTCTCAACCATAAAACATCTTTGATTTCAACAATTTTCTTGGAGCTCTTCTTTACGGGAGACCCGATAATAACCAACAGGAATAAACGTAAACCAGGCAGTTTGATAGACAGTACGTTCAAAATGGCAAAGCACACAGAGAGAGAGAGAGGGAGAAAGAGAGAGAGCTTGAGATTTTATTAAAAGAAAACAAATTGCCAACTTGTCGACCTTTGTCAATTTGGTGTGTGTGTGTGTGCTAGCGTATTTTAGTAATATAAACAGGTCTGGAATACAACTATATAACGACATGAGAACCCTTGATAGTTAAGCAGTCAGGACGTCGGAACAATGGCAATTATAGCCGATATAACTGCAATTGATGTAGCAGGCAAAAATAATAATGCGCTTTACTACATGAAAAGTAGGAGGTTTGGCGGCGCGTGTGGGACCCCTATATGTAGTAACTACCACAAATGTAGTAACTTTTACAAATCTGAAATGTAATGAAAAAGTGTCACGTATGTAGTATCGAACCACAAATGTAGTAAGTTTGGTCACAAATGTAGTAAAGTTTTTCACAAATGTAGTAAAATTTTACCACAAATGCAACAACTAAAAAAAAGATAAAGTGTAATTTTTTCACATTGGTAATATCTCGGCTATCCATGGTTCATGTATATGTGAACAGTCATTTTCAGCTGTGACAAGGCTACTACAAGGGAGTTCCGAGATGAATTTCACGTCCCCAGGATATTTATTAGTCGCCTCTTCGAAGATATAATTTTTGATTTGTTATTGGTCACCCCCGCCCCATCTTCGATGGGTTGAATTTTATTTATTTGTTATGGCATGTTTAATAATGTACTTTCTGTCACGGAAGATAATTTCCGTGTGTGAGAAATCACTGGTTCGAACATCGGCAGGATCTGACCAAGACTTCTTGAAAATAATATTGTGAAATGAAAGCCATTAGGGTAATTTGGATAAAAACGATGCCCCATGTCGACGCAGATGTTACACGATAAAGTGCACTCCTTAACCCTAAATTTCAAATTCCAAACAGGAAACATCTCTCATCTATATATGTTTAAATTCTTTTGCTAATAAAATTTATGAAATGTAATGTGTAATATAATGCATTACTTTAGTAAAGTAATTGTAATATAATGCACTACTTTCCAAAATGTAAGTAATTGTAATTGTAATATAATGCTAGTTTTGCCAAAGTAATTGTAATGCATTACATGTACATTGCAATGTAATTCGCCCCATGTCTGACATATTATAGGGTCTCACAGCCCGCCATACACCGGTTAACCACACCACCCCTTTATATCGAATGTAGGTCCAAGTCGTACCATGATGGCAACGGGCCTTAAATTTTTATTGTATTGTCTATTGTTGTTGGTGGGGTTTTTTTTTTTTTTTTGGGGGGGGGAAGCTTTTGGTTACTGGCATTTGTCCAGTTCCACAATTTTTAGATATCTTTAACACCAATTAAATATTTGTGTTTCCTCTCTTGAACATACACCTACTACCATACTACGCATTTGAGCAGGAGATACTACTCCCAGAGCACCTGATCTCACTTCCATGTCTGTCTAGAGATCCGCGCTTCTTTTCTTACACATATTTGCAAGCTATTTAGTTTCGCGAGAAAGGAATACACATTGGTATTGTTTGTATTGATTTATGTGTTCAATGGGCAAACTTATATATATATTCCATCTTGAAATTTAAACTAAATCGGACAACACATAAGACTAAAACGGCCGATTATGCGTTTATAGTAACGGCGGGTATCTTGGATATGGCGCGGGAACGCCAACAAAACTTTTAATCTTTACAAACCATGGGCCTTTCACACCAAGTTTGGTTCAAATTGGCCCAGTGGTTTCATTCTAAATATACATGGTTTACGGTCAGGATATATATGGTATAGGTGCTACATATCGCAAAGATTGGTGTTTTCCCAAAATGTCCCCCCCCCTCCTCACCCTGACACCCTAGGCTGCTAACCACATTTTGAAACTGGTTTTCACATTCAGCGACATACAAACGCTAACCCTGCTATTAGTTATGTTGGTTAAAACTTGTGTTGGCTGTTGTAGATTATTCAATCACAAATGAAAATATGCGTTAAACGAAGTGAAATAAATTTAAATGTACCTCATTTGACGCAGTTTGATTTTTTTTTCAATTCGCGTTGAACTTGTCCCGCATTCAACAGTTTGAAAAAAAAATTAAAAGTGCGTATTTTTTTCAAAGTGGGTCGAATTTTATATGTACCTCATTAACGCACTTTGAAGTATTTTTCAAAGTGCGTTGAGCTGAACCATTTTTTAACGCACTTTGAAAAATTTTTTCAAAGTGCGTTGAGCTTGTCCCGAATTTAACGCGATTTGAAAAGTTTTTTCAAAGTGCGTAATTTTTTCAAAGTGGGTTGCTACATTGCATTGATTATGCCAAACTGAAAGTGATTCTGATATGATTTAAATCTCTCTATGCCTGCCACACTTGCTGAATAATTTGATGTATAAATAAGTGCGAGTGCTCTCTTGGATTCACAGTGTGGGAACGGAAGTTGAGTCAAACTGTACAGTTGTCGGTAGCTCTGTTAATCGAAGCGAGGAATGAAAACAGTGGAGTCAAACGAAGGTAAAAATATGTAAAATTATTGTTGTTATGAAGTGTTGTGAGGTTTTTCATAGGTACGTGGATCTCACTATGTTAATGCAATTTTTAATTATCCAACACATTTTGAAAAAAAAATAAGCCTAAAACTTTTATTCGTTTGTTGAACATGATAGATCACAGCGGAATTGTTATGAGTTCACGATTTATTCTCAATTATATCTATATTACTATTCTATTTAATACTATTCTGAAGACAGTTTGCAAGCTATGAATGTTAAAAATAACTTGTGACTTATTACAGTACGTAGAAGTTTGGAGAAAACTTCAAAATACGATTTTATTGGACTGTCATATATCTTAATGGGTGGATATGGTTGAGTGGTTCTATGGGCGGACATGGCCGATTGGTACTGTCACTGGCTGTGTGTGGTTTTCTGTTTACTGTACAGGTAGCTCACATTTTATAACATTGCACTGTACAGGTAGCTCACAACTGGTATTCAAATTCAAAGTATAGAAAGTATAAGGAACGCTTTCATTTAATAGAAATGCATGCATCACGATTAATTTAAAAAAAACAATGTTTGATTTTTTATATTTGGGCTTCAGGGGTATAAACGTAGGGTTGCTATCTAAAATGCGTGTATCAGGCGTGACATTCATATTCTAAGGTCATCAACGATCTAAAATACACCAAGTCATAAAAATGACATTATTAGACAATACTGTTCTATATAAAATTAAGGCGAATACCGTTTATTATGAACAATATACAACTGAATACTATTATGTCTCTAAAATAGTAAAAGGATAAAGATATAATCTTATAATGTGAAGAATCACGCCTGGGTAACGCATTTTAGAAGACATCTGAGGCGTAGATCTATGGCATAAATTGTCTGAATATCATAAAGCCTCAAATTTGTTTCAAACAAAATAAACAACGTTACGTTCTAGACTGTTCGTTTGGCCATTGATTGGTAAATTTCGTTCAGCTTTCATACCTAAACCTGTGTTTCCGCGATGGGACTCATTATGGTTGTTAAAATGCACAATTTTACATCTTTCATAATGATTACAAAG
Organism: Anadara kagoshimensis; assembly: GCA_021292105.1. NCBI lineage: Eukaryota > Metazoa > Mollusca > Bivalvia > Arcoida > Arcidae > Anadara > Anadara kagoshimensis. The sequence goes on along the minus strand of CM037860.1, from coordinate 17,820,635 downwards.
TGTAGGCGTAGAGTGTAACAAAATTTTCTTGTTTGGAATGGAGAATCGTTTGGGCGTTTTGAATGAGAATTTTGTTGTCTTTCTCGTATTGCCTTGGGATGATGTGGAAATTTTTAATTCGAATATCTCCTAGATTGAGGTCTGTTTATTAAATTTCAGTTCATATATATATATACACGATATTGTGACGGAAAAACTAAATTTACACCTCATGACCTTGAATTTATGCAACACATCGTCTCATTGTGACGAAAAAACTAATATTTGACCTCATGACATTGACTGTTGACCTATGTACATAAATTTGGTACCCGACACATCGGCTCATGTTGTTTTACATCTGTTCCAAGTTTGATCAAAATCCATTGATAGACATGGAAGATATGGAGAGGACACGATATTGAGACAGACAACCTTACAGATCCACGAACGGACGAATAGACTGACGGACAGACAGAGTGATTATACCCTCTGAACTTTGTTTGCAGGGGGTAATTATTTTGTTTTAATTTTGAGCTACCTGTACAGAAAATTTACAGATATTTAGAGCTACCTGTACATTATTTTTCGAGCTACCTGTACAGAAAACAATCTCCAAGGTACGAAGAAAAATCTTATTTATAACAATAACCATTTAAAGGAGGGTGATGTCATATTAATATATGTGTAACTTTATATTAAAAGTTGTCTTAAGTATTGTTTGTTACACTAGAAAATTCATCACGCTAGAGAATTTGCGCATTTTTCGCTACAAGTCAATGTATTTTATCTCACTGTCTCGTGTTCAGGTGTTATTATTGTCGAGTGTATAAAGATATAAGTGACAACGAATTCTAAAAATCGTAAATAATTTTCATCGTCAAATTTCTCCATTTAAATTTCTATCCAGATCTTGCATTATATGCTTAATACAAGTTAACCAGAGGCTCAGTGTGGCTGAGTCTGTATCGCTCACCTGACTAAAATGCTTTGAAAGCAAATTTGTATTCCAGTGATGAAAAAATGCACTGTTTATATCAGACAGAATGGCTAAGGAAATCACTGTAGAACTATATGTACCATTCAGTTTCTTTCAATCTGATTAAAATCACATCTCTCACTTGCTCCCCCATTTCTGATATAGGCGCGGAGTGGGAGATCTGAGGAAACACCGTTTAGGGGCATATGTGAATGAGCTATTGTTGTAACATTTATTGTCCAATGAAATTTCAGCTTCCGAGATTTTGAAAGTGTTTTGCCTTTATTGTAAATGAAACGGGCAATTTGAATTTGTCAATCTAAGTAAAAGACCTTCCGTACATCATTCCCATAAAGTTTGGTTCAATTTGCTTCGGTAGCTTTAGAGGAGATAGCAAATATATGCTTTTCCGGTTAAACTATGTTCTGTGCTGGCAGCCATCTTTTTGGCGGATCAAAAAATGTCCACAATCTAAGTAAAGAACCATCCATACATCATTTCTGTAAAGTTTGATTCAATTTGCTTAAGTGGCTTCAAAGGAAATAGCAAATATATGCTTTTCCCATAGGGTCCAATGTGAAACAATGTTCTCCACTGGCAGCCATGCTTTATGGCAGATCAGGAAAATTTTGGCAATCTATGTAAAGGACCTTCTATACATCATTCCTGTAAAGTTTGGTTCAATTTGCTTCAGTCATTTCTGAGGACATAGTCAAAAATGCGTTTTTCCAATAAAGTCCAATGTTAAACTATCTTTTGTGCTGACAGCCATTTTTTTTTGGCAGATCAAACAAATTTTGGCAATCTATGTAAAGGACCTTTTATACATCATTCCTGTAAAGTTTGGCTCAATTTGCTTCACTAGCTTCAGAGGAGATAGCATATATATGCTTTTCCTATAGGGTCCAATGTGAAACTATGTTCTCCGCTGGCAGCCATGTTTTTTGGCGGATCAGAAAAATTTTGGCAATCTAGGTAAAGGACCTTCTATACATCATTCCTGTAAAGTTTGGTTCAATTTGCTTCAGTCATTTCTAAGGACATAGTCAAAAATGCGTTTTTCCCATAGGGTCCAATGTTAAACTATCGTCTGCCCTGGTGGCCATGATTTTCGGCGGATCAGAACAATTTTGGCAATCTATATAAAGGACCTTCTATACATCATTCCTGTAAAGTTTGGTTCAATTCGCTTCAGTCATTTCTGAGGACATAGTCAACTAGAGGCTCCCAGGAGCCTGTATAGCTCACCTAGGTAGAGATGTTGCAGAATGAAAATCAACATTGTCTAATGTTTAAATAAATGCTTGAAATTTATTACACAATATTTATTTCTATCACAAATTTCAATATTATTTCCTTTCAAACTAAACCATATTTCAAAATTTTGAGACAATACATACCAAGTATCATCGACTTTTCATGTATAATACCTGAGAAATTTTCCTTATCCAAAAACTGGTCAATGGACCATGAAATTAAGGTCAAGGACAAAAGCCATAAGGCAGTCTGACTGATGTTCTATCCAAGATCAAGCTATATACCAAATATCATTGACCTACCATGTGTAGTATTCGAGATTCAGAGAAACTGACCTAATCCAAAAAGTTCAACATAGTCACTGGAGGGTTAAGTTTAGGTCAAAGACAAAATCATATGGCAGACTGACATGTACTCTCCAAGACTAAGATACATACCAAATATCATTGCATTGGCCAAGTGGTTTCACAGGAGTTGATTTTTAAATGCAGATGTTATTTTAAAATACCAAATGTAAAGACCCAATGACTATTGTGGCCGAGTTTGGTTCCAATTGACTCAGTAGTTTCAGAGAAAAATATGTTTGAACTTATTTTCCCATAGGATCACATGTTAAATATGTTTTCCACTGACGGCCATCTTGGATTTTGTGTGGCCCTCAAAAACACCAATGTTGTAGGAGGCCACCCAAAGACTATTGTGGCCAAGTTTGGTTCCAATTGGCTTAGAGGTTTTAGAGAAAAAGATCTTTGATATTGTTCCCATAGGGTCCAATGTTAACCTATGTTCCCTGTTGGCGGCCATCTTGGATTAGGTGCAGAATTAAAAAAACACTGGTTTCAGATGGTACCATCTAAGGACTACTGTGACCAAATTTGGTTCCAATTGGCTCACTAGTTTCAGAGAAAAATATCTTTGAACGTATTTTCCCATAAGGTCCAATGTTAAAATATGTTCTCTGCTGGCGGCCATCTTGGATTTGGTGTGGCCCTCAAAAACAGCAATGTTGTAGGGGGCCATCCAAGAACTATTGTGGCCAAGTTTGGTTCCCATTGGCTAAAGGGTTTTAGAGAAAAAGATCTTTAATATTGTTCCCATAGGGTCCAATGTTAACCTATGTTCCTCACTGGCGTTGGCGGCCATCTTGGATTAGTAGAGACTTACAAAAACACCGGTTTCAGAAGGTACCATCTAAGGACTACTATGACCAAGTTTGGTTCCAGCTGGCTCAGTAGTTTCAGAGAAAAATATCTTTGAATGTATTTTCCCATAAGGTCCAATGTTAAAATATATTCTCTGGTGGCGGCCATCTTGAATTTGGTGCGGCCCTCAAAAAACCCAATGTTGAAGGGAAGCATTCAAAGACTATTGTGGCCAAGTTTGGTTCCCATTGGCTAGAGAAAAAGATCTTTGATATTGTTCCTATAGGGTCCAATGTTAACCTATGTTCCCCATTGGCCGCCATCTTGGATTAGGTGCAGACTTAAAAAACACCGGTTTCAGAAGGTACCATCTAAGGACTACTGTGACCAAATTTGGTTCCAATTGGCTCACTAGTTTCAGAGAAAAATATCTTTGAACGTATTTTCCCATAAGGTCCAATGTTAAAATATGTTCTCCGCTGGCGGCCATCTTGGATTTGGTGTGGCCATAAAAAACAGAAATGTTGTAGGGGGCCATCCAAAAACTATTGTGGCCAAGTTTGGTTCCCATTGGCTAAAGGGTTTTAGAAAAAAAGATCTTTGATATTGTTCCCATAGGGTCCAATGTTAACCTATGTTCCTCACTGGCCACCATCTTCAATCTTGGATTAGGTGCAGACTTAAAAAACCGGTTTCAGAAGGTACCATCCAAGGACTACTGTGACCAAGTTTGGTTCCAATTGGCTCAGTAGTTTCAGAGAAAATATCTTTGAACATATTTTCCCATAGGGTCCAATGTTAATCTACGTTACCCCCTGGCGGCCATCTTGGATTAGGTGCGGACATGTCGGACACAATTTTTAAAGTAGACCACCCAAAGACTGTTATGACAAAGTTTGGTTGCAAATGGCCCAGCGGTTTCTGAGGAGTTGATTTTTAACGACGGACGGACGACGGACGATGACGACGGACGCAAAGTGATGGCAAAAGCTCACATGGCCTTTTAGGCCAGGTGAGCTAAAAATGCGTTTTTCCCATAGGATCCAATGTTAAACTACCTTTTGCGCTGGCAGCCATGTTTTTGGCCAATCAGGAAAATTTTGGCAATCTATGTAAAGGACCTTCTATACATCATTCCTGTAAAGTTTGGTTCAATTTGCTTCACTAGCTTCAGAGGAAATAGCATATATATGCTTTTCCCATAGGGTCCAATGTTTAACTATCTTCTGCGCTGGCGGCCATGTTTTTTGGTGGATCAGAAAAATTTTGGCAATCTAAGTAAAGGATCTTCTATACATCATTTCTGTAAAGTTTGGTTAAATTCGCTTCAGTCATTTCTGAGGAGATAGCCAAAATGCGTTTTTACCATAGGGTCCCATGTTAAACTACCTTTTGCTCTGGCAGCCATGTTTTTTGGCCAATCAGAAAAATTTTGGCAATCTATGTAAAGGACCTCCAATACATCATTCCTCTAAAGTTTGGTAAGTTTGCTTCAATAGTTTCAGAGGAGATAGCCAAAATGTGTTTTTCCCATAGGGTCCAATGTTAAACTTTGTTTGGCCCTGGCGGCCATTTTTTTTTGGCGGATCAGAAAAGTTTGGGCAATCTTAGTAAATGACCTTGCATACATTATTCCTGGAAAGTTTAATTGAATTCGCTTCAGTTGTTTCAGAGGAGATAGCCAAAATGTGCGTTTTCCCATAGGGCCCAATGTTAAACTTTGTTTGGCCCTGGCGGCCATGTTTTTTGGCGGATCAGAAAAGTTTGGGCAATCTTAGTAAATGACCTTGCATACATTATTCCTGTAAAGTTTGGTTCAAATTGGCTCAGCGTTTCAAAGAAGATAGCAAATATATGCTTTTCCCATAGGGTCCAATATTAACTATCTTCTGCGCTGGCGGCCATGTTTTTTGACGATCAGAAAAATTTTTGGCAATCTAAGTAAAGGACCTTCCTTACCATTCCTGTAAAGTTTGGTTAAATTTGCTTCAGTCATTTCTGAGGAAATAGTCAAAAATGCATTTTTCCCATGGGGTCCAATGTTAAACTATCTTCTGCGCTGGCAGCCATGTTTTTTGGCGGATCAAAAACATTTCGGCAATCTAAGTAAGGGACCTTCCATACATCATTCCTGTAAAGTTTGGTTAAAATTGGTACAGGGGTTTCAGAGGAGATAGCCAAAATGTGAAAAGTTTACAGATGGACTGACAGACTGACGGACGACAGACGCCGAGTGATGGCAAAAGCTCACATGGCCTTTAGGCCAGGTGAGCTAAAAAATACCCACCAATCGTTTCAGACATATTGTTTTTATTTCATCTCTCGCTTCAATAAACAGAGCTACCGAAAACTGTACAGTTTGACTCAACTTCTGTTCCCACACAGTGTTGGATTGTTAATCCACATTCCATCTATAATACCACTGCGGTAGCTCAGTTGGTAGAGTGCTCACTCCTTAAGTGGGAGGTCGTGGGTTCAAACCCCCGCCGGGTCTGACCCAAGACTTGGAAAGTGGGAAGCGACTGTTCTTTCGCCAAGCACTCGGCATTATGAAATGAAAGTCACGGTTCTTTCGGATGGGAACTTAAAATAAACGACGCCCTGTGTCACGGTGGGCTTGGCACGCTAAAGAACCCTGCTGTATAATGCCATCAACGCAACGCACAGGCAAAATTTCTGCACTTTCGCCTATAGCTGGCGACGTCTCGATATAAGTGAAATATTCTTGACTGAGACGTTAAACACCATTACTACTACTACTACATTCCATCCATAAGTAATTGATACCATTTTAAACCAGAGGCTCAGTGTGGCTGAGATTGTAGGTGTGACTGAGACTGTATGTGTGACTGAGACTGTAGGTGTGACTGAGACTGTAGGTGTGACTGAGACTGTAGGTGTGACTGAGACTGTATGTGTGACTGAGACTGTAGGTGTGACTGAGCTGTAGGTGTGACTGAGACTGTAGGTGTGACTGAGACTGTAGGTGTGACTGAGACTGTAGGTGTGACTGAGACTGTAGGTGTGACTGAGACTGTAGGTGTGGCTGAGCCTGTATCTCTCACCTGACTAAAATGCTTTTAAAGCAAATTTGTATTCCATGCTAAAGTCAAGAATTTTTCACTCATGTTTTAGGTTGGTGGAGAAATCCTGAGTGCCAAGAGAAAAGCACTGACCTTCGGCTAGTGAACTGTCAAACATTTTACACTAGGATATGCCCAGAGTTGGATATAACCTAAGCAATAAGATGTGCGGTGATGCTACATATAGATCAATTGGCCACCATGATCCTTTACTTTATTTGTGAAAATCTAGAAAGCCTTTACCTAGATCAGTTTAGTCAAATATTATCAAATTTGGTCAAGCAGTTCAGGTGAAGATTAAAATGTATAAAGTTTAGGAAGCTAGCAAATCACTGCTCTGGTTAGCTGAAAAAAATTATCGCACTGTAGGATTAAAGTCATAAGATAAAAAGCATTACAAGTTCTCAATACCTTGACTTATGAAGATATGATGTATATTAGGTGTGCATACATGTTTTGCCAGTATATTGAAATAAATATGAATTGCAACAGTGTAACATGATAAATACCCTATTATGGCAGGATTGTATCATCCTAGCTATTATGCACACAATGCTTTTTGATGCTGAATCAAATATAAAAACAATGTACACAGAATTTGAAAATATATCCTTAGTGACAAGGAACTTTTATTTCCAAAGAATCCCATTTTATACTAATATTATCATCTTAACAAAATACAAACATATTGTATATCATAGCACTTCTGAACTTAAAAATGTGTTCTAAATTTGAACATTTGTCTCATTAAGCACTTAATGTCTGCTACCACTGGAGTCTGCTTTTTGTACATGCATGTATATAGAAAATCTAGTAGTTTAGCATTCAATTGTTATAGCAATTTACAAGACATGACTTAACACTGTTTTTGAAGAAAGAAAACAATTCAGGTCACTTTAACCAATGCACAGTTTGAAGAACCAAGATGGTGGGAGGAACTGGATTTTTACTGATCAATATATACATACATGTATGATTTTGTAGCAATAATGTTAGCGTGAGTTTTATAGACCTAGAGATGCTGACCTAATTCTACTTGATAATGAAACTTGCATTACATGCATGTTATGTCCAAATGAATAAAAACAATCCCATAACATTTTAATTACTGTATCAAAACAATTTTACATCAAATAAATATTTAATGATGAATAGAGTGAATTATGAACCATAAGTCAAGTCGACACCAAACCATTGTTTCTTTTGTTGGTAATTCCTCTTCTGTTTTGTGTTCTGTGCAAGTTTTCCTACATAGAATCATCAGCTTATATTTTATATACAGATAATACAAAATCTTTATTCTGACCATGTGCAGCATAATCAAAAGTAGTCACCACTATAAATGATTCATTATCCACAGGATAGAACACCATGTCATTTTAAGAAGGGATATGGCTTCAAAATTGTTTCAATTCTGATCATTTATTTTTCAATTTCATGACAATTGGACTTGTGCTGCATTTAGATATTGCTGTAGAAAATTCTGAGCTTCTGCCTGGAGTCCTGACTTTATCATTGAAGATATCTACAAGAAATCAATCACATATATGTACATTAAAAATAGACTTATTGGAGTGGAATGGAGTGGAGTGGAGTAATGATGTTTTATGTCCCAATGAAGAGTCTTTCACTCATATCAAGGCATTCACTGGGAAGCAGGTGGTAAGAGAAAACCAAAAACTTTTGGCAAGCAAACTGACACACTTTCTCACAATACATTCTGCTAAACCTAATCAGAAAGTCACTATTATTTTTAAATATTAAAAATATTTGGAGAAAACATGCATCTACCTTGTATATATAAAATTTTGATAAATAAAGCTATATTAGCCAGTAATCAGTTTTTATATTAACAGCAGTCATCTTGGATGTCGGAAGAATTTCACTTGTGCAAACTTCAATTTTCTACATCTATAAATTTTCCACACATATGTATCAGGATTTTTTAAAAAAACAAAACAAAACATTTTATTACCTTAATAACATCAGTTGACCAACATGTGTAGATGCCAACATTATTAAGCATGAGAGAGAAAGAGAGAGAGAGGCAGGCAAGACATATACAGCTACATTTGTAGAACTAGAACATTCTCTTGAGAGACAAATACCCCAATCCCCAACATTGCCAAGTTGTTATTTCTAGGATTTGAGTTTGTGATCTTGACCTATTCACCTAAATTTGGTATATTTACATTTGTGATGTTTAAATGTATTAAACTTTATTTAAGATCAGATGGCAGTTATAGGAGTATAAATGCCATTGCTAATGTGACGTCACTCATCTCTTCCTTGCGGCTATACGTGTCATGTCATTGATTGGCTGTTCCAGCGATTGGAAATACATGTCGTACACGACAGTGTTTTAAAGTTTTTTTTAGGATTAAAATACCAAAATAAGATTTTAAAAAAACGGGAAATGTAAATATAACCATTGAACTGTCTAGAAATGGCTTTTATAGTGCTATAACAGTAACTGCAATTGCCCTGCAAAGCAAACTAATCATAATGCGCATGCGCATTATTCAGTTTGCTTTGTAGGCAATGGCAGTTATAGCACTATAAACGTCATTTCTAGACAGTTCAATGGTTAAATGCAACACATCCATCTCGTGTTGTTTTACATATGTGCCAGGTTTAATCAAAATCCATATTCAGTCATGGAAGATATGGGCCCAGCACAATATTTGGACAGACAGCCAGACAGAAGGAAAGCTAGACTCCTATATACACCTAAACTTGGTTTTCAGGGCTATAATTAAATTCCTACCTTTCCTGGATGAGCTACAGAGACCTTTTGTAGCTTTTTAGCTAAATTTAGTTTTGCATCACTAACAGTTCCTGGGACTGGATCATGTTCACGTTTACCGGCAAAGGCAAGCTGTGAATATGATGTTTGATAACCTATAAAATACAAATAAATCTCTGATAAATAAGCAAGTTCTTTTTAACTTCAAGTCTCCTCAAAATAATAAACATGCACACTATTCAGATTCGAACAAATGTGATCCAAATTATCACAATGCAATGGACGAATATTAGTACCAATGTCTTGCAACATTTTGATTAAATCAATTTTTTTTTTTTTTAATTTTGAGATTCTGCTCTTATTCCTCTCCCCATTTTATTAATCTGATGGCAAGATATCGCAAAAATTTTAAAAAATTAAGAAGGAAAAGTAGACAGTAAGAAAGAACCACCCTATGTACAGACTGGGCTGTGCCTGGCCTTGAGAAAGAAACATGTACACCGTTTTCTGTTGCTGATAAAACCCCACTTTATATCAACACTGTGCCCTACCCCTGAGAGAGAAACACCTTATGTATTCAATGTGCCCTGCCTCTGAGAAAAAAACACATCATATCTACATGTCCTGCCATTGAAAAAAGCCATATGTCTACACTCCCCCCCCAACCCTTGAGTAATATACTAGAATTGTACCTGGTGTGTCTTCTATTTCTATAAAAGTTCATCATCAGGAACAGTAGAATCTTCAGGTAATTCAAATAAACTTATCAGTGCCTGTAATAACTGTGGCCTGAAATATAGATTTTATAATTAATATTATGAAGGTAAACAGTTTAAATGTGGATAAGCCTCAGTTACAGAGTGGTATAAAATTTAATTATTGACTTATGGATAACAAAGATGAGTGATTTTCTCCAAATTGTCCAGTTCCCTTGACTGTCTTAACAGTGATGAAACACCCATTTCATTCACTACACTTTCAATATGTGGCCACTACTTCTGTAATTTGATAGGTAAATTATACATATATGTACTAGTATTAGTAATGTTTACAGGCCTGTTTCACACCCATTCCTTAACTAAAATTTTTCTTAACTTCAATATTTGAAATTTGAAATTTAAATCATTTTGTTAGTTTTTAAGATACTTATGAATTTAAGGTGTTGTTTTAAAGATTATTCTAACCTTATTAAATCTACTTTTTAATATTGTCAAAACTTTTCATTTGTAGCGACATAAAATATTGTCAAAAAGTGGACAGATTTAAGTTAAGAGAAATCTTGGTTAAAGAGTGACTGTGAAACTTGTGGCAATACCTTTGAAATGACCTTTTTGAATGAGCTTTATAATATATATGTACATGATTCTGTATACCATAGCTGCAGGTCTGCAGAGACAGTATGCTGAAACATTTAACCTAACACAGGGGTTGGGGATGGGGGTAGCTAAAAGCTGACTTAGTTTTTCATATTGTTTTTTATATTACCATAATCGTTCATAATTCTGTATCATTTCTGGAGACTCTGTTAGAATTTCTGTTAAACCAACTGCACAAATCTTTCTCTCTACATTTCCTGATACTTTTTGTAAATCTTGCATGTATAATCTCTCAACAACCATACCAAACATTCTAAAATGTAAATGAAATGAATACTGGTATGTGATAAAGAAATCTCAATACAATTCTACTATACTATGTACATATGTGAACATGTATGACATGAGACTCATTGGCCTTACACTCAACTCAGAACATATCCAATACAGGTCTTAGACAAGGCACTTTACAGTTTACCATTTGTGCAGACCAAATTTGAAGCCTCACGGCCATGATTTCAACATAAATCATTCCCAGAGGAAAACTTTACTATTTCAAAGTCTCCTCAGCATACACTGTAGAGAAAATTAGGCTGTTCCAAGCCAATAAAAGCACATATAGACCTGAATATTGTACAAATATTTCAACTGGAACATGTGGAAGGTTGATTGAATAGGGTTTTACATCCCAGTCAAGAACATCTCACTTATATCGAGATGTCACCAGCTGTAGACGAAGTGTCATAAATTTTTACCTTTGCAGTGTGGTCAGGGCCAGGATCAGGGAGGGTTCTTTAACATTCCATACCTGCTGTGATATGGGGCATCAGTTTTTAAGGACTCTTCCGAAGGATCTCGTGACTCATTTCTAAATGCTGAGTCACTACCTAATTCCAAGTATCTGTCAGATCAGGTAAGGGTTCAAACACAATCTCCCACATAAGGAGTAAGAAATCTACCAGTTAAGCTACCATTATGGTCAACATGTGGAAAAGAAAAGGAATAAAGTAGAATGCAGTATGACTGGAAGGAAAGATTTTTTTTAACTTACTGTGCCTGAATGCTATCTGTTGTTTGAATTAATTGTGATGGACCATATTTTGTTGCAAATAAAGAGAAGAATACCAATAAACCTGCAAATACAGAATGAATAATAAAATGTACATGTATACTGACGAAATTTTATGAAATAAAGAATTTTGAAAACAATAATTTCAAGATTAAAAGGACACAAGAGGAAGTTAGCAAAGAAGCAAATGTCAAATATTTAACTCAAAAATGCAAATGTAACATTTTATTGTGAATATTTTGGTATTTTCAACAATTTGTCACCAATAAACCTTTAAATATACATTAAAACTGATCATAATAAATATTTAATAACATTTGTTTCACTATAAAAACAAGAGGCCCATGGGCCTGATACGCTCACCTGATAACTAATGGCTAGCTGATAGATTTAAAGAAAACATAAATACTAAACCCCAATGACTTTTTTCTTTACATCATGATAACCGTTGTATCAATACTACAACATTCTAGTATACATGCCTATACAAAAAGTTAATAGTTTTCAAGATAATTAACCATTTCAGTATTGTTTCACATCTGTGACCTTGAACTTTGAACCCATGACCTTTTTCTATACATCAAAATGATCGTTGTATCGATACCTACAACATTCTAATATACATGCCTATGAAAAAAGTTTATAGTTTTCAAGATAATTAACCATTTCAGTATTGTTTCACATCTGTGACCTTGACCTTTGAACCCATGACCTTTTTCTATACATCAAAATGATCGTTGTATCGATACCTACACATTCTAATATACATGCCTATGAAAAAGTTTATAGTTTTCGAGATAATTAACCATTTCGGTATTGTTTCGCATCTGTGACCTTGACCTTTGAACCCATGACCTTTTTCTATACATCAAATGATCGTTGTATCGATACTACAACATTCTAATATACATGCCTATAAAAAAAGTTTATAGTTTTCGAGATAATTAACCATTTCGTTATTGTTTCGCATCTGTGACCTTGACCTTTGAACCCATGACCTTTTTCTATACATCAAAATGATCGTTGTATCAATACCTACAACATTCTAATATACATGCCTATACAAAAAGTTTATAGTTTTCGAGATAATTAACCATTTCGGTATTGTTTCACATCTGTGACCTTGACCTTTGAACCCATGACCTTTTTCTATACATCAAAACAAGAGGCCCATGGGCCTGATACGCTCACCTGATAACTAATGGCTAGCTGATAGATTTAAAGACAACATAAATACTAAACCCCAATGACTTTTTTCTTTACATCATGATAACCGTTGTATCAATACCTACAACATTCTAGTATACATGCCTATACAAAAAGTTAATAGTTTTCAAGATAATTAACCATTCAGTATTGTTTCACATCTGTGACCTTGACCTTTGAACCCATGACCTTTTTCTATACATCAAAATGATCGGTGTATCAATACCTACAACATTCTAATATACATGCCTATAAAAAAAAGTTTATAGTTTTCGAGATAATTAACCATTTCGGTATTGTTTCGCATCTGTGACCTTGACCTTGAACCCATGACCTTTTTCTATACATCAAAATGATTGTTGTATCAATACTTGCAACTTTCTAATATACATGCCTATACAAAAAGTTTATAGTTTTCGAGATAATTAACCATTTCAGTATTGTTTCACATCTGTAACCTTGACCTTTAAACCCATGACCTTTTTCTATACATCAAAATGATTGTTGTATCAATACCTACAACATTCTAATATACATGCCAATACAAAATGTTTATAGTTTTCGAGATAATTAACCATTTTGGTATTTTTTCGCATCTGTGACCTTGACCTTTGAACCCATGACCTTTTTCTATACATCAAAATGATCGTTGTATCAATACCTACAACATTCTAATATACATGCCTATAAAAAAAGTTTATAGTTTTCGAGATAATTAACCATTTCGGTATTGTTTCGCATCTGTGACCTTGACCTTTGAACCCATGACCTTTTTCTATACATCAAAATGATTGTTGTATCAATACTTGCAACATTCTAATATACATGCCTATACAAAATGTTTATAGTCTTCAAGATAATTAACCATTTCGGTATTGTTTCGCATCTGTGACCTTGACCTTTAAACCCATGACCTTTTTCTATACATCAAAATGATCGTTGTATCAATACCTACAACATTCTAATATACATGCCTATACAAAAAGTTTATAGTTTTCGAGATAATTAACCATTTCAGTATTGTTTCACATCTGTGTCCTTGACCTTTGAACCCATGACCTTTTTCTATACATCAAAATGATCATTGTATCAATACCTACAACATTCTAATATACATGCCAATACAAAATGTTTATAGTTTTGGAGATAATTAACCATTTCAGTATTGTTTCGCATCTGTGACCTTGACCTTTGAACCCATGACCTTTTTCTATACATCAAAATGATTGTTATATCAATACCTACAACATTCTAATATACATGCCTATACAAAAAGTTTATAGTTTTCGAGATAATTAACCATTTCAGTATTGTTTCACATCTGTGACCTTGACCTTTGAACCCATGACCTTTTTCTATACATCAAAATGAGCGTTGTATCAATACCTACAACATTCTAATATACATGCCTACACAAAATGTTTATAGTTTTCGAGAAAATTAACCATTTCGGTATTGTTTCGCATCTGTGACCTTGACCTTTGAACCCATGACCTTTTTCTATACATCAAAATGATCGTTGTATCAATACCTACAACATTCTAATATACATGCCTACACAAAATGTTTATAGTTTTCGAGATAATTAACCATTTCGGTATTGTTTCGCATCTGTGACCTTGACCTTTGAACCCATGACCTTTTTCTATACATCAAAATGATCGTTGTATCAATACCTACAACATTCTAATATACATGCCTATACAAAAAGTTTATAGATTTCGAGATAATAATTATAATCAGAGGTAAAAAAAATTAGGTCACGACCTTCACAATTGACCTTGACCTCATTTTGAAGATACTAACAAGAAGATGTCAAAACTGAAAACCACATGTCATTATCTGGTCAAATAGTCAAGTTATAACAATTTGAAGCTATTTTACGATTTTTTCAAAATTAAACGCAAAAACGCGTAACCTATTTTTTGTCCGAATTTCACAAAATGAACAAACTATAGGCTTAAGACCCTAGAGAAGCCAAATATCACATCAGATTTTTTCTCCAATCAGTACTTTCGGAGAAGAAGATTTTTTAAGATTTTTGCACCCCTAGGTCACCTTGACCTAGTTATGGTAGCCATGGCAACACCATGAACAAATCTGAATTGCACCGGCCCATATATACTTCTGACAAAGTTTCATTAAAAACTGTCCAGTAGTTTCAGAGTAGAAGTCGAAAATAGGTGTTAACGACGCACGCACGCACGCACACACGCACATACACACGCTGTGCTATGCCATAAGCTCACATGACCTTCGGTCAGGTGAGCTAATGATCGTTGTATCAATACATACAACATTCTAATATACATGCCTATACAAAAAGTTTATAGTTTTCGAGATAATTAACCATTTCGGTATTGTTTCATATCTGTGACCTTGACCTTTGAACCCATGACCTTTTTCTATACATCAAAATGATCGTTGTATCAATACCTACAACATTCTAATATACATGCCTATACAAAAAGTTTATAGTTTTCGAGATAATAATTATAATCAGAGGTAAAAAAAATTAGGTCACGACCTTCACAAATGACCTTGACCTCATTTTGAAGATACTAACAAAAAGATGTCAAAACTGAAAACCCCATGTCATTATCTGGTCAAATAGTCAAGTTATAACAATTTGAAGCTATTTTACGATTTTTTCAAAATTAAACGCAAAAACGCGTAACCTATTTTTTATCCGAATTTCACAAAATGAACAAACTACAGGCTTAAGACCCTAGAGAAGCCAAATATCACATCAGATTTTTTCTCCAATAAGTACTTTCGGAGAAGAAGATTTTTTAAGATTTTTGCACCCCTAGGTCACCTTGACCTAGTTATGGTAGCCATGGCAACGCCACGAACAAATCTGAATTGCACCGGCCCATATATACTTCTGACTAAGTTTCATTAAAATCTGTCTGGTAGTTTCAGAGGAGAAGTCGAAAATAGGTGTTAACGACGCACGCACACACGCACGCACGCACGCACATACACACGTTGCGCTATGCCATAAGCTCACATGACCTTTGGTCAGGTGAGCTAAAAACTGTTTTATTCAGTTACCCAATGGTGCTGATACAGGTGCAGATCTTGTGGTAATGACAGTTTAGCAATTTACAAGTGAATTTATTCTTTGAAAAGTTACTGGTGTAAAGTAAATTAATATGTAACCAACCAATCAATACTTATACAGCATTTTGTTACATTTTTGAAAAATTGCCTTGTCTTTAAAACTGGGAAAATTAAAGTTCTGAATAAAGCAAACTGCAGTATAACATGTTTGTAATAGGTAGGATCCTCAATGCCAAAATGTTGTGTGACAATATCTAAGTTGATTTTGTGAATAAGGACACCTACAATTAATATGTAAGTGTATCTCTGTTGTTATAGGAATTTTCATGGTCAAAAAAGAAAGTTTTGGCCATTTTTTCTTAAGGGGAAACTACATATCAAATATTTGGTAGTAAATTTACACAAACAAAATCACTATTATATGTGGTATATAGAAGCTTACTTTTGATGTATTTTGTTGTTTTAGAGCTTGTCAATCTTTGGAATAAAAGGATAAATATTTGTTTTACATACTGATTAACCACTTCTCTGGAAAAAAAATAAAATAAAAAAATCCATAATTAATCATTATTATTGTTATACATGTATTATATATTGTAATATAAATCCTTGCCATTAGAATATCAATTTTTTGGGTCAATCCAAAAATAAGTGATATTTGACATATATTTTTGAGATGTTTTGACCTTTTATGTCATATGCAAAACAGGTTCCACCATTTGCCTGGTTTTCAGCATGTTTAAATCATGATAGTGCTAATTTTCCTTTTGTGCAGAAATATCATATGCTAATTGCGGATGTGCATACAGATTTCCTGTAATGACTTGTAAAAGTAAGTGAAAAACATCAATCTTTATTAAAGCTTATTGGATTCTCTGTGGAAATAAAGAATAATTTACTGTCACACAATGATTAGGACAGTGACATAATTATTGTCCAGGTATATCAAATTATCACTCTTCACACTGCTTGATCATTTTTGTTTGTTGCTGATGTTAATTTTAATTTGATATAATAAACAATTTATCAGGTTGGGACAATTTAGACAAAATTGGAATTTTGGTCAAACCAAAAGTTGTTGGATTTTATATAAAGAAATGTGATTTGCAAAAAAAATGCTAAAATTCAAAATTCATTAAAATTATTGATAATTCCAGATATTTTTTACCCCAAACTAGAGACAATCTCCCTTTGAGGAGTCCCAATCTGTTTGATGTGCATGGATGTCAAGAGATATGAAGATTTGGTTCACCCTTAGCGAGCCACTATATGACTTGTTGTAGTCATATCTCCCTCACTCACAGGTATTAAATGTACACTATAGTTGATATATATATGATACTCACTTAGGCATGTGCTCTATAATGGAGTTTAAGAGATAAAAGCCCTCATGATCATTAGCTTTAGAAGCAATTAACTTCTGAAATATTCCTAGCAATCCACTCTGAAATAGTAAAAAATAAAAATATAAATCAAACAAGAATTCTGAGAGTATTTCTACACATGTCCTCTACTGCCAAGAAAAGCATAAAACTGTGGTCTCTTTTTGAATGTCAATTCAAGATCTGATTTTGATTTGAGTTGTAAGCAGTGATTTTGTTGAATTAAAAAAAAAAAAAAAAAAAAAAACTACCTTCTGCCTGGGATTGAAGAAACTGAAGTTCTGAGATCTAGCAAACTGCATTTTGATATGCTGATAGCAAGATCTTCATTGCAAAAACACTACATTGTGGTTCTATTAGATATTTTGAGGAAAATGACAACTAGACTTAATTTTCAGTGCATCACTATTTTTTTGGGGAATTTTAGTGGACAAATAGAGAAATTTTAGTCATTTTTCCCTAGGGTAACTACCTTTATTTGGTAGTAACTTCAAGCAAACAAAATCACTGGTAAGGGACATTAAAAGGTATATTTGACCAAAATGCATAGTCACTACTAGCAGTAGTAAAAGTTAATGACACAAAAACTGCTAAAATAAAACTAAAGCTAAACTAGAAAAACTGTGAGCCACAAGCTCACAAAAATCCATCGGATCAATTTTTTAAATAGGAGGTGCACATCTACATTATATCACAAAGATTATGTGAAAGTTTCATAAAAATCCATTGAAGGGTTTAGGAGGAGTTGCGGATAAGAGATAGGTACCCTAAGGTGTAACGGAAGGATGGACACACAGACGGACACCCCTATCACTATATACCCCCCACTTTTTAAGCAGGGGTATAATAAAGGGAGAAGATATGGTTATAAAAAGTGGCAAAAATAAACGGAGCTATAAAATGACCAAGTTGTTACCAAAATTACTTACCAATTTTTCTGGTTCAATCTGTTTAGAACCTTTTTCTATGTAAGCCTGAAGTAATCTAACAAGAGGAGGGATATTTCCAGGACGTTCCCACAAAGCTGGGGCTAGTAAATGTGGAAATAATGCCATGTAAGTGTCTGGAACAGAACCACCCTGGTGATAGTCTATCAACAAGGACAATATTTGGAACACATATGGAATAAATTCTGAAATAAAAAATTAATATCATTCATTGTTTGAAACCATAAAATATCACGAGGCTAAAGTGGAGTTAAAACAAGAATCATACTGCAAGAATGCTGAAGCTCACCTCAACATCAAGTCCATAAAAAACATACAATGAATACAGATGACAATGTTGGTGGTCAAGAAGTCTAAAGTGTTGGCTGAAAAATCACAGTCCCTATTGCCATTTAGGTTCAAATCCCAATCAAACAGACCCTAGTGTGAGAAAGTATGTCAGTCTGCAAACTGAAGACAAGTGATTTTCTTTTGAGTATTTCAGTTTTCTCCATCATTCAATATTGCCTCAAAATTATTTAAAAACAACCACTTTTTACTATTCAGATATTACTGATCACGCAAGGAATATAAATTCAGATATTACTGATCACACAAGGAATATAAATTCAGATATTACTGATCACACAAGGAATATAAATTCAGATATTACTGATCACACAAGGAATATAAATTCAGATATTACTGATCACACAAGGAATATAAATTCAGATATTACTGATCACACAAGGAATATAAATTCAGATATTACTGATCACACAAGGAATATAAATTGAGTTTTTTGTGATCAATAAATACAGACAAACTACAGGTACTGTAGTTAGAATAATAAATCTCACAGCATTCCTATGCAAAAACGAATTTCAACATTTAACCTTTACCTTCTGTACCAAAAATTGGCTAAAATTTAATTTGCTAATGCAATTGATAAAATTTATATTTTTGACATTATTTATATTTTATAAAACATGCAAGATTGTTAGTCGAGTAAAACATTTCTGTGAATTACCTTGTACATCTTGTTGTAAAACTTCAGTAAATGGCTGAAATAAAGCTTCTTCAAACTGATGCACAGCGGCTGGTGAAACCTTACATGTTGTCTTAATGCCGATACATATAGATTCAAATAAATAATGATTAAAATGGGGCTTACTAGGATTCTGCAAATATAAAATAAACAAATTAATTCATTATTAGAAATATAACCAAATGGGGTTATCGGTGCAGCATACTCTTTTTTGTATCTGATACTAGATGTACGGTAGGGGTATAATGAAATAGTTTGCTTCTTTTTTCAAAAGTTTGCATGCACAACATAAAATTCAAATCTATTAGATCTACAGATGTAATGGAAAATTCCAGTTCGAAACAATAAATAATCTGAACATCAAAAATTCCATAGTTTATACTAAATACAAAACAAAAATTTCCTATGTATTTGTTTATACATAATTTTATTAATAGGTAAATTAAGACAGCTGAGTAGTTCTAATGATAATCTGTTGATGTAAACTTCTGGACAGCTACCATATGTAAGGTGAAATGGGAATAAAATGCAGAGCTTTCTGTTTTTTGTAGATTTATTTTAAATTCAGGCTCTTTCATAATGGGGAGAGATTTATCCAAAATAACTCACATTTTCCCTTTAGTATGTAAAACATGGAGCCCACAATCCTTGACTGACAATCCAAGGTGAAATACAACAACTCAATACAGGACAGAATTTGGGCTGTTCATACATTTGAGTCAGTGTTACACATGCATGAATAAGACAATGTCTTTAATTGATGTTCCTGCACATTTCACCAAAGCTTACCTTACTGACAAGTGCTAATTTTTCTGTTAGAAGTTTCATAAGTTGTGGTAAAAATGGAATTACATTTTCATTTAACATGGACATACTTCTCATCAGAGCTGAAAATAAAAATGAAACAGAATGAAGTAAGCAGTTACAGCATAAAAATCTACATATTGCAGTGTTTCCTCTGGGTCTCAAAAATATATCGCCAGGGCTTTCGCCACTTTTAATTTTTTTCGCCACTTCCAGTATTTTTTTCGCCACTATCAGACATGCTTTTGTCAACATATTTACTATATTATTTCTAATTTTTTATTCAATGTGCATGTTAATATAATTGCAATAAGAAACATATTTTTCCCCATTTTACAGAATAACCAGCAAAAGTGACTTTTTCCGCTCGGCCAGGATGAGAGAACCTTGAGTAGTTTTTTTCTGTGGGGGAATTCACATTGCATGTTTCAATATGTTTGACTGTAAATCACTGCATTAGACTTGTATATTTAATAATATAAGTAATTGCAATTTTAAAATTCTTTACTCAAAATAAAAATATCTCTCCATTTCAAAATTCAATATTATTTATTTATCTATTTATTTATTTATATACTTTTGGTAGAATTATGTACAAGTAGACTACTGTAGTTGGGTTCAACAACATTGATGTGATTTCTTTTATGTAATTAGAAATTTGAAGAGTAAAAAAAAAAAAAAATTATTTGGATATGAACATTCCATTATAAATTAATTTCATATAACTTAGATTACAATGTAAATGTGAAAAATAATTTGCTAAAAAAATTTTTTTTCTTAATATTTTCCATTATTCAATCGGAAAATGCTTTTATTTATGGATTATTTTGTGGAAAAGGATCATTTTGAGAAGGTTTGTTATATGATTAAATTTTCATATCAAAAAACGAAATGCATTATTTGTTTCCCAAAACCACATGGTTTTTTGACAGGGCCTCCAACTCAGACTCTAGTTTCTGTGGATGACTTTACTATTTTCCTTTATTGAATATTCAATCGGAAAATGCTTTTATTTATGGATTATTTTGTGGAAAAGGATCATTTTGAGAAGGTCTGTTATATGATTAAATTTTCATATCAAAAAATGAAATGCATTATTTGTTTACTACTGTACCGCCACTTCTGTTTTCATCCTTGTGCGTAAACATTGATAGAGACGTTTTTTATAGCAAATTTTGGAGGTTCTTCCCAAGAATTAATGTTGAGTACATCAGGCAACAGGTAAAGGTATCTATAATCTCGTGGCTAATTATCAGATTAAAATACATAAGTATGTCGGCACCTGAAAGCAGACAATAGCCTAGGAACACTACCCGTGTCACTGTCATATGTCCACACGACAGTACAATGGTTTTTTCGGTAACCAGTCAAGTTTTCACACCTGGTACATTGCTTGGGGCACTTATGGTTAATTAAGGGATTACCTGTAGGTTACTGAAGTTGTTTTAGTTAACACACTTGCCGATTTTCACATGGCATAAAATCAAATTTTTATCGCCAAATATTTTTGCCAATTTTATTATTTTTTCGCCACTTTAATAAAATTTTTGCATTTTGCGAGGATGGCGACCTACAGCAGAAACACTGTATTGGCTCCAAATACAGTAAAAATATATATAAATCAATCAAACACAAACATACTGGCCCATATCCTAATCACAATCTCTAAAGCAAAGTAACAACTTTGAAAACTAGCAAATTAAGTTTAACACATGAACTTCCACCAGGGAACTGATAACAGGTGCTCCAGAAGGGTAAACACCTCCTGTTTAGCTGACTACACCCATCATGTGTGTAATCAAAATGGAGAATGGAAGGAAGATGTAAGGTCTATAAAACAACATCATAATGACATCAAGGACTTAAATTACCTAAGTAAAAAACAAATGTTCTCGAGTAAGTGTTTTTATTTCTAAATGTAAACAAAAAATAAAGAGAGAGAGAGATGGAAGGTTTCAGACAACAATGTACATGTATGATGTAAAGTCAGTTTCTATGCAGGGGTTCAAAATTATGTTTTGTAAAGTCTGGGACCTTTTGCTTTTATTTTTGACAGGCCCCAAAAAAATCCAGTATCATCACTAAAAGATCAATGTGCATTTATGTTTATCATATAGAAACAATAGTATTATTTTGGTAAAAAATGGCAGGTCCATCTGACTTTAAAAGTTAAAATCAAGGGTCCAAATGTAAAATCAATAGTTCCTGGATCTTGAACCTGTAGAATTTGAGCCCCTGCTATGATGGTAGTTAATATGAAAATTTAAACAATCTATATTTCATTAATAGAATCTTACACCAGTAACAGGGTAAGACAGAGATATCTCAAATGAGGATGAATATTTTCCTGTCCAGAACGAGCTTTAGCAAGTTCTGGACACTGAAAATATTCATCCGAGTTTGAGATATCTCTGTCTTACCCTGTTACTGGTTAGGATTCTTTTTCTCACACATTTGCAACATAAAACAAGATTTGTAAAGAAACATTTGCATCAAATGTTCAGTTTTCATGTCACCATCCGTGCCGACCGAAAATGACGTAATCAATTCTCATGTAAAATGATTATGACGTCATTAGTTAAGCATGTATAAGTGAATATGACACTGAAAATTGTTGGTTGACTTCGTAACTTTTTTCAACTTATTAAGTCCTGTCAACGATAAATCTAGAGCAGGTATAACTACGTGGGAAATTCAGCGTGTAGCCTGTCTCAACCCTAGGGTGAGACAAGGAAATCCCACATGGGTAAAAATGCAGGATTTACATGTCACATGTGTAGAAAAATAAATCCTTGTAATGTCCTAACTAACCTTTCATGATATATTCATTTTCTGCAGATCCAGGGAGATTTAATGCTTCTACTAAATTATTTATCAATGCACCAGCAAAGCTCTGTATGTCAGTAAAAGCAATCCTGAAAAGTAAAAATACTTGTATATACAATGTACTTAAACATCAGCTGCTTTTAATTTCTTTTGTGTGAAATGTATACCAATATTTTTCATTGTAACTTTTTGAGTTTGTTTAAAATCAAAATTGAATGTAATCCTGGATAAGTGACTCTTGTTTTTAATGTTAAAATAATTGGGAAAATATGGCTGGCATATTGAATGTATGATTAGCAGTTGTCAAAAGTTGCCAATCTGGCAATCAAATTTAAATTTAATTTTATTTTAGATTCATCTGAACCGGAAACAATTTTACATTACAATACACTTCTGATCTGTATTAGTATATATATATACATGTACATCTTTCCAATAAAACATACTAATAATCAGGAATTTAACCAGAATGTGACATCCAAGAATAAATGCCTTTGTCTGGTTATCATGTTATTAGAAGAGACAAATTCATCTTGATTAGTTTTTTTTATCTTTCTTATTATATAATGGTATCTTTATCAAGTTGTCACATTTTAAATTCTGCAATATTTTTTTCTTCATCTTACAATATTTCACTTCCACAATTGATTTAAAACTCCTGGCTCCATGTAATTTCACTTATATTGATTGATTGATTGAATGGGGTTTTACTTCCCAGTCAAGATTTTTTTATTTATATCGAGACATCACCAGCTATAGGTGAAGTTGCATCAATTTTTACCTTTGCAGTGTGCTTAGGGCGATGTGCAGGGAGGGTTCATTTTAAAACATGCTATGCCTGCTGTGACACAGGGCATCAATTTTGAAGGTCTCTTCTGAAAAATTCTGAGACTTTCATTTCTAAATGCCGAGTGCTTAGCCAAAAAACAATCATTACCTATTTTACGTTTTGGTGAGACAGGGTTGGAAACCACAATCTCCCACTATAAAGTGAGCATTCTACCACTGAGCTACCTTAGTGTTCATTTGTATTAAAGCAGGTTACACTTACTGTCCTTGTTCATGTATTTATAACAGTGTACTTACGGAGCTCCGCCTCCATCTGGGGTTTTAACCATTAAAATTCTTTCTATTGTGTGTGCTGCATATGTATGAATAACTTGACTGCCAGCTTTCAAAAACCGCACAAGATGTGATATACCATCCACTAACACAGAACGTGGTAGCTACAATATAATAGAAGATTACAAGGTAAAAGAGGCTGTATAACTACATTGTAAGTGAAGCTGACTTATACCCCAACATAGGTTTTGACTTTGGGTCATGAGAATCATATCGTCATTAGAAAACTAGGATAATTCCTCAAAAGAAATCTAGTCAAACTTAAAATCACAGGTCCACAGGTTCTTATCACAAGTATAATATGTGCCTATTTCAGAAAAATTAGATCTTGGACAGTGTTCAATCTAGAAGGGGCTCTTGCACCATTGCCCCAAAAATAGAAATAGTTTTGTCTCAAAAAATACTGTCTGTGGGCCAACCTGGGCCCATGTTTTCAGTCTTGGTTTCAAATAAACCCATTTCTACCTCTTTCTAATTTATTTTTTTTACTTAATACTCAAATCAAATGATAATAATATATAATAATTTAGAAGACTATAGAAATTCTTTAAAACAAGACTAAAAACCAATAATCCTGTGTTGGGATTTTCACCTGTATTTTTGAATGCCAATTACTTAATTTTATTCATATCTTGCATTAAATATGCTGGCTTGCCAACCTGCTTACTATTTTTCTACTGCTCAAACAAGAAATCTGTGAGCTACTGCTCATTAAGTATATCCCTGTTTTCAACTTCAACCAAGTCCGTAAACAGGAAGTAGATGTTCGCAGACTTGAAATCGGAACTTGCAGCATGGGGCCTCATACTGAACTCTCATATAAAATCTCAAGTGTCTGTGATTAGTAGTTGCTGAGAAAACTGTTACAAAAATCTTTTCAGACGGAGGGACAGATGGACAGAAGGACAACTGTAAACCAGTATGAGAGAGGGATAGCAATTATTAAATTGGTTATAATGTATAATCTCTGTAAAATACTAGACAAACATCTCAAGTATAAGTTAGGAGTATCCATACCTGACTTCTAAACACCATTAGATATTTTACAGCATCTGCCTTCAGTACAGGCTGGGAGTTCACTAAAAATAACAAAAAAGTATGATATAGGCTAACAATATTGACCTGTCTGCTTGACCTTTAATTTGAATATTTATCATAGACCAGAGCATTGAATTATAGGAAACACAAGTTAGTGTTAATGAGAAACGCTCATTTGAAATATATATCCATATGTAGAATCAACAATGAGAGTTTGACACAGTAAGGAAAACATTAACCCGACATTAGACACTACAGGTGTAAGTTTGTGTATGGCATATGTATTAACTGTGAATTCTAATACTTCCCATGTATTGGATGGACTTTCCTAAATGAAAGGTCACATAGACAGATCAATGTTGTTTGCCTATACAATTGCATTACATTATGTATACAAAAACTTAAATGAAAATATGAAAATGCCTGAACTATAGAAAGCATAAATTTAAAATTGAGATGTCTACCCTTCTGGAGGACCTGGCGGCCTCACTTCTCTGTTTGGAAGTTCACATATTTAACTTAATTTGCCAGTTTCAAAGTTTTAACTTTGTTTTGGTATTGTGATATGGACATTGATTGGTATGTTTTTTTATATATTTATGAAAAAGTTATAATATACGTGTAGTGGTAATATATGTGAATTAGTTTTAAACTTTGTAAAGAACAAATATTGTTTAATAGGTCTATCATAGATTTGGCTATCATAATTATATAGATATAAATGTATATACATGTATATGCTGATGTATGTTGATAACTTAAACATCATTTTCTCAAATACCATGGGTAATTCAAAGTCATTTATTCTTATATTGTTTCTTGAAGGTTTAAATTTGAAAACTGGAATTCCTGGAAACCTTGAGGTCAAAATTGAAGGCCAATGTCACTCAGTGACACATTATGTTGTTATTGTTGTATGCACATAAAGATAATTTATTTGCCAGAGTAATCCCAACATCTCTAGAGGTAGCATTTTCTTTTAATCTATGGAGATATTCTATATTATTACACCTTATGTAAAAATCTAGCAATTTCATTAGATAAAAGCTATGTAACAATTTGTACTGTCACATAAAATTTATAATGTCACATAGCGCTGTGCGTGACTATGTGACAGTACTTTTGTTCGAGTCGCCTCCCATCACTGGATCATGTTGGCGCTTTGAATGAAACATGTTTTCAGTTGTGTCTATGCAAGCATCTTATTGTTATTGATATTGTTTACATTCATATGTAAAAACAGCAAATTATGTTTGCCGAGATTGACAATGAGTATTTTGCCAAATTATAAGAGTCTAAAGACTCTACATCAACTAAACGGACCATTAAGCGGGTTGTGATAACGTTTCGTAAATTTCTTGGCTTAAATGACTGTGAATTAGAGGCATTCCTGGCCGATAAATTGGATGAAAATTCATATAGACATTACTACTGTAAAGATGAAGGATGGACATCATATATTGGTGAAATAAAACTAACATTCGGTGGAATAAAATAAATATTACATTTCTGACAGGGTGACAGTACATATTGTCACCTCTCGAAAAGCATTGTCAGCCCCAGCTATCGGCTAAGCAAACAATGCTTCCTCGAGGTGACAATATGTACTGTCACCCTGTCAGAAATTAATATTTATATAATATAATCACAATTTGGCATAGTATTAGTCTCAAGTAAGAAAATAATACTAAACTTTATTCAAGATTTTCTTTGACAATTTTGCTATACAAGCTATTACAAACACAGTGGCACAGCCAGCAGATAGTGGAGACACTTACCATCTTCAGACTGTAAATCTGGTAATATGTGTGAATTGAAAAAATCTGTTGTATTAACTAAACCACTTGTCTGTGTTACACCATGCTGGAAATCAAATTTTTTACATATTAAACATGTAATATCTTTAACAATTAAATCCAGTGAATTAGAATAAAAGTCACTGTGTTTATGACAGTGAAAAATGTTCAATTTCCATAGCAAAAAATATCAAACATTATTCAAGTTTATTGGATTTCTTATGAGAATTAAGCATAATTCACTGTTACAAACACAGTGACTCTGATAGCAAAATCACTGTCAGTAATATATTCTTGGCAATTTGCAAATATGTTCAATGTTAACATGCATATCTCCTACTTTCCACAGTTTTATAAACTTCTGATATACCTGGTACATACTTTTGAACAAAAACTTTCAAAAGAAGCAAAAGAACTTCTGTTTATTTTACCCGGTATACTAAACCATTATCAAATATCAATTTACACTGAATATGATGATCAAGATAACCTATTTCCCTGTTTACAGGTATATGTTTTGTACATACCTTCTGAGTCTGGCCTTTTGAAGCAAGGGATGTCACAAGGTAAATTGCTGCATCTTTTGCTTTCCAGTTTCCAGCTGGGTTTTTAGCATACTCCTGCATAATAAAAACAAGGTGTTAAATCAGCTGTTTTGTGCAAAAATCAAGCTATCTCATTCAACATGTCTAAAGAAAATGCATATTTATATAATTTAAAGTATAATTAAAATTGTGTAATTTAAAGATCATGTGCATGTAAATACTGTGTATATGGATTTATATTGGTACTTTCAGCGAGATAAACTGTAAAAAGTAAGGTACCTAAAGATATTTAGGAAGAATAACTCAAACATTGGTAATATACATGTATTATGTTTTTACCATTGGGAATAAGGCTAAGTTTTGGCTCTAACTCAAAGGCAGAAAAAGTCCTGCCTTTTATCATTGTTTTAAGTTGCATATAACAACTGTTCATAGAATACATTTTTTCATTTACACTGAATTTCAAGAATTTCAAGATGTTATTGCCAATCAAAATAAATTTACATATGTATATTTACCTGTAACAAGCCTTGTACATACTGTGAGAAGTTTTGTATGACAGGACCTTCAAATGATTTACTAAGAGCTTGAACCAAATCACATGCAGCTCTTCGCCGTGTATCTACGTCTACAAACATAAACAAAAAATATATACTGACAAATTTATTCTCTTTAAAGATTCCACCCCATAAGGCTGTTAATTGGGCTAATTAGGGGCTATTTCAATAAGAATAAGGTTTACATGTCAGGAAATTAACAAACACTTCCATCATAAATTGCTTTGCAATTTTATGAGAATTGCCACTTCCTAAAGCTTATTTCTACCCAGTATAATACAAACAAATGGAAGTTATTTCAAAACAAGAGGCCCATGGGCCTTAACGCTCACCTGAGGAAGAGTACATATCTTATGCAGAGGTTCAATGGCCAATGACATTAATAAAAGAGAATATCAAAAGTTTTAGCAGTAAGGGCCAATAATATGCAAGTATTTTTGCAAGTTAATTATAATAATTATTATATAAGTATGCTATATATAACATATTTAGTCTAGCTACAATATATTATTTATAAACAGCTAAAACATCTGTATATTAAAATGTGCATTAGGCCAATACCTACAATATTCCAATATACATGCCTATACAAAGAGTTTATAGTTTTTGAGATAATTAACCGTTTAAATATTCGTTGGCAGCTTGACCTTTGAACCTATGACCTTCATTCATATATCAAAACGATCATTAGGCCAATACCTACAATATTCCAATATACATGCTTATACAAAAGGTTTATAGTTTTTGAGATAATTAACCATTTAAGTACTTGTTCAATTCTATGACCTTGACCTTTAAACCTATGACCTTCATTCATATATCAAAATGATTGCTAGGCCAATACCTACAATACTCTAATATACATGCCTATACAAAAAGTTTATAGTTTCTGAGATAATTAACCATTTAAGTATTAGTTTGCATCTATGACCTTGACCTTTAAACCTATGAACTTCATTCATATATCAAAATGATCGTTGTGCAAATGCCTACAATATTCTAATATACATGCCTATACAAAAAGTTTATAGTTTTTGAGATAATTAACCATTTAAATATTCGTTCACAGCTATGACCTTGACCTTTAAACCTATGACCTTCATTCATATATCAAAACGATCGTTAGGCCAATACCTACAATATTCCAATATACATGCCTATACAAAAAGTTTATAGTTTTTGAGATAATTAACCATTTAAGTATTCGTTCAATTCTATGACCTTGACCTTTGAACCTATGACCTTCATTCATATATCAAAATGATCATTAGGCCAATACCTACAATATTCTAATATACATGCCTATACAAAAAGTTTATAGTTTTTGAGATAATTAACCGTTTAAATATTCGTTCACAGCTATGACCTTGACCTTTAAACCTATGACCTTTATTAATATATCAAAACGATCATTAGGCCAATACCTACAATATTCCAATATACATGCCTATACAAAAAGTTTATAGTTTTTGAGATAATTAACCATTTAAGTATTCATTTGCATCTATGACCTTGACCTTTGAACCTATGACCTTCATTCATATATCAAAATGATCATTAGGCCAATACCTACAATATTCCAATATACATGCCTATACAAAAAGTTTATAGTTTTTGAGATAATTAACCATTTAAGTATTTGTTCGCATCTTTGACCTTGACCTTTGAACCTATGACCTTCATTCATATATCAAAATGATCGTTAGGCCAATACCTAAAATATTCCAATATACATGCCTATACAAAAAGTTTATAGTTTTTGAGATAATTAACCATTTCAGTACTTTTTTACATCTGTGACCTTGACCTTTGAACCCATGACCTTTATTCATATATCAAAATGACCATTGTGCCATTACCTACAATATTCTGATATACATGCCTATACAAAAAATTCATAGTTTTGCAGATAATTAACTATTTTGGTATTCTTGGATATCTGTGACCTTGACCTTTGAACCCATGACCCTGATCTATGTATCAAAATGATCGTCATGTCAATACCTACAAGTAACTGAAAATCCTATGCCATTATCACAAGAAATGTTTAAAAAATAGCATTTTTTATCAAAGGTCAAAGACTGGGACATGACCTTGACCTTCGACCTTGACATCAATTGGAAGAAAATTGCAAGACAAGATCAACAGTGAAAACTCCATACAATTATCTTCAGCTGTTATGAAGTTATTACAATAAATGTCTCATTTTAAAAATTACATAATTTTACGCAAAAAACGCGTAACCCATTTTTCGTCTAATTTTCATGAAAAACACAATTTTAATGTTCCCAGGTATGCTGAATCCAAATATCCAATCAAAATTTGCCTGCACCTTTTGCTTTCAGAGAAGAAGATTTTTTTGTCTTTTTGCTATTTTTAGTAACAGCGGCCATCTTGTTGGGCGTGGCCAAACCCCGAACACAATTTTGAAAGGCTGCTACCCAGGCATGATAATCACTAAGTTTCATCAAATATGGCCCAGTAGTTTTGGAGGAGAAGATTAAAATGTAAAGTTTACACACGACACACGACGCACGATGCACGACGGACGACGGACGGTGATAGATTGCAATAGCTCATCTGAGCTTTTCGCTCAGGTGAGCTGAGCTAAAAATTAGTACAGTAGAACTTCGATAACTCGAACTCCGATATCTCGAATACCACGGATAACTCGAAGTAATAATTTTGTCCCGACCGGTTTTCTATATAAACAATATAAATACAACTTCGATAACTCAAACTCCTGTAACTCGAATACCCCCGATAACTCGAAGAAATGTTAAGGTGCAAAATTAAAAATTATAGGAAAAAACCTTCTAAAACTCGAAATATTTTTAACAATGGGTGACCAATAGAACGTTTCAGGGAGAACACAGTAATTAATCGACAATTAGCTATAATACTTTCGTATAATCTGATTAATGATTGGAGAAGTTGTACAGATCAAAGATTTTGCTACTGTATTAATTAGTATCAATTGAAGGATTAGTACTCTGTGCCGTAATGGGCGATGAAGTGTAACCGTGTACCCTCTCAGTAGGAGCTGAGTTTTGTGCCGCTGGCAACAACAACAAATTTTCAAGTGATTTAAGCTAGGTTTTAATGACCGACACAAGGTAGGCACACTAGTTTTATAATTTCTATAAAATGTTGTCTTGTTTTGTATATTATAACATACAATGTACATGGATATTTTTATCTGATTCAGTTCTTTGAATGCATTAAAGTCATGTATTGGTAATACACATTTTGTGTATTTTATGTATGCGTTTGTTGTCGCCATCAGTCCTTATAAAAACATAATTAATAATTTGATTATAATTCATTTATTATTTTATGTAATACCGGTACATATTACAACTGTGTATCAGTAAACAGTTTTACACCATCCAACATTTCTCCCAAAGAAATGAAAGTTACATTGTGACGTCATTCTTTAACTTCGAAAACTTGAACACCCCGATAACTCGAAGTCATCATCAAAGTCCTGTGCACTTCGAGTTATCGAAGTTCTACTGTATAAAAAAATAAACTTCAAAAAATATATTTATATATATACATGTACATGTATTTGATTTTTTTTTTAAATTTGACAAACCTGATCCCTCTATATCCCTTCTGATGTATTCATCTGGGTTATCTTCAAATAGTTCTTCATCTGCATCTGTATAATTTAAAATATACATTTACATTGTGACTTTTTGGTACATTCCCTTCTGTTTTCCATTGCCATTGACATCAATACTATTTTATGATTCAGCAATTTTGCTTTGAAGTCATCATGTGTCTTTCTATTGTGATTTAATGTTTGTTTATAAACCTATTGTTTTCAGTGGATGTTGACTTGGATGAAGGAACAGCTGATAGGCAAGTCACTAGCAAACTGCACATACCTACATATAACTTTAGGATTTCTTGTTTCAGAGAGAGAATTCAGATTGGTTGATTAATTGAATCATGGGGTTCTATGTCCCAGTGAAGAATGTTTCACTTATGTCAAGGTACCACCAGCTACAACTGAAGTGGCATAATTTTTACTTTTGCAATTTACTCAAAAGAATGTGCATGAAGGGTTCTTGAACGTGCCACATCTATTATGACTATGGTTTTTAAGGTTATTGAAGGACCACATGACTTTCAATTCTAAATGCCGAGTTCTCTATCAACTGAACTGCAATAGTCTTGAAAGAATAAAGAAATTATTATATATTTTCATATACTTTCTCAACACTCAAATGATATTGAAAACCAGGACCAGAATTGCTCACTGCTATCATTTTGGATGGGTCAGAATTGGCCCCTTTACTATCATTTTTGCGGGACTGTATCAATGATGAAATGATCTCTTTTAGATTGGTCACTCTTACACAGTAATGCTGTCAATTGTTCTTACCCCTAAACTGGATATTTGGTACAATAACTTTCTCACAAATACTACTTAATGTACTAGGGTCTTCAAACAAAGATTTATATGATGGTCTCTCTGCTACAGATGCCAAAAACTGAATGGCATTGCTAACCAGCTGAAAAAAATCAATTAGAACATATCTGCATATACATGTGTATAAATATGTTCTACATAAAAAAATTGTTTTTGTGCAAAAAGAGTGAAATTTTTTATTTTATAATTGAAGCAATAAATTTTCCATTTGGAAAAAGCCTTTTTGATATTCAAAACCTCAAAGATAATCAATTTTAAATATAAAGTAATGGGTGAATTATAGATAACTTACTGATGGTGAAAAACTATTTCTACACATGTACATTTAATAAAACCCATGACTACATGCATGTGCATTCAATAAATCGGTAGAGCAAATGCCTTTATGATTAGGAAAATTGAAGTTATGAGATCTAGTAAACTGGATCATTTTTCAGTGCATTACTGTTGTTTTGGGGAATTTTAGTGGACAAATTTGGAATTTTTTTAGTCATTTTCCCTAGGAGAAACTACCTTTATTCTGTATTAATTTTAAGCAAACAAAATTACTGAACTGTGTTTCATTTTTGCTACTTGTTCTACCTTGGCTTCAACAACACTGTCACAACTTTAAAATATTGTTGTAAATACCGGTAAATGGAATTCAGCAAAAACAGTTCTCTACAATATGCTGACATGAAAGTAAGAGATTAGTGTTAATCCTACACCTAACTTTAAATGTTATGTATGTTTGCCAAAAAAAACTTAACTGCTGTTTAGAAAAGCAAGTTGTTCATATATCGTCGAGCGTCCTAAAATCGAGAGCGTCCTAGATTCAAGGCCATTTTTGTTTTCAGTTTATTACACGCGAGTATTGTCTCTGCAGTTACGATTTCATGCATTAAAGACAAAATTTAGGTATTTACTGTGAAACTATCCAGAAAAATCAGCTGTCTATTTTTCAGCTCTCAAATTCTTGTTGCATTAGCAAATTTTGTTTGTTTTCTATTAGAGTCTCGAATCACGTCCGGTCGAGGATATATATACATGTATATAAATGCTTACTAAATCATATTTGACTTGTTGACCTGTGGTTACAAGTAACTCCCAGATGGCCTTTACAAACCCTGGTAAATGTGGAGAGAATTCTTCATCATATTTCTGGGCATATAATGCGACATTATCACAGATCTGAGACTTGACCTGCTCTAAAAGTCCTGCCTCTTCTTCATCCTGTAGACAAGAAACAATAGTTAAATAAGCAAATTTTTGCAAAGGCTAATTTTCTTGGTAATCAACATTTTAATTTATTCACACTTTTAAATCCACTAGGTGATTGTCAATATAATTGCATGCAAATAACATATTTGTTAAAGTCTTATTTCTGTGACTTATTCGTCTTGCAAATTTTTATGCAGAAATCAAACAAGCATGAATATTTCTTTATTTATAGTACACACAAACACGAAATCAAGATAAATGCAAACAACTGAAAAATGTACGTAAAACGTTAACCTTAAAATTCTGTGCCTAATCATATACAGTACAGCCTGTGAAAATGGAACCATAAGTAAACTGAAATCCTGTTCAGACAAGAAATCTATAGTATAGCCTGGCTTTCAACTTGAACTATTGACCACAAGTGTTGAAAAATAAACCAAGTTTGTACAAACAGAAGGGTTTTTGTCCCATTTGCAATAGACATGTCTTCATAATCGAGTGTAGTAATTGAGTTTTACACCCAAGTTAAGATTCTTTCACTTATATCAAGGCAGTTGAGGGATGGTGAAGGAAAATGGAGTGTCCAACAGTGCTCCAAGTAGCCTAGTAAATACTCAAAATTTGCGACCAAAAATCGGATTTTGCGACTACAAATTGTCAGACGATCGCCATTATGTCAAATAATTTTTTTGAGTTTGGCCACTAAAAATCGGGAAACCCGGAAATTTAGTTTATGACCCGTCACTCAACCTGACAATAGTCTCGCCATCAATAATATCTTAAAAGCGCTTGAATCAAAGCAGGTGACTTTATAGTTTAAAGCGCATATCTGACCGTGATCTAGTTTTGCACAATGGCAGCCAAACGGCAAAAATCACTTTTTGATTTGGGTTTTGTTACGAATTTTACTTTCTCTAAATGATTAAGTTTGATTGTCTTCTCATCGCTCCGCCTGGAAAGTTGCCTCCCGTGGTGGGACCATTCCGAGGATCTCACTAAACCATTCAATCGGTAGTAGCCACGGACGGTGTGATTAGAAAAAATATTTATAAGATTTGGCCACCAAGAATTTTACCTGGCGACAAAAATCTTGAAATGGCTACTGAAATTTTTGAATTATTAGCCATGTGGCTACCAGTTTTCAAAACCTGCTTGGAGCACTGTCCAAAGAATACCACCAACTTTCAGCAAGCAAAATGACAATCTTCCTAATACTAGTATTTGTCCCAAGTGGGATTTGAATCTAAGCAGCGAGAGGCACTGGGATTTCTAAATGTGTGCTTTTTACCACTTGGCCACCAAGTCTTCATATTTGAAGTTTACCAGTGTGCCATACAATACTTCACTCAGAAACCATTATTTTCTATGGAAATAGAATCATTCCTCATACGATGACATTAGTCAGGGGAATTAAAATGTAAACATGGTCTACACTAACATTATGATGCATTGATCATGTAGTACATTGATTCAAATCTAATGAAAGGTAATTTTATTTTATTCCTTGTTTCAGATCTGTTGAAAGTTATTAAATCAATAAATAGGTGAAAATCAAACCTCTGTTCTTAATAGTTTGTTGTCTGCACTTAGTAATGTAAGAAAGTGATTCATCCATGTCCCCATATTATCTTCAAAGTATTCTGGAATATCCTAATAAAAAAAAAGATCTATGCTATTTCATCATTAAAATTAAAAATCTGGATCCCAGTGTTCAAAGCTCTATTAAACAACTAGTTAGTGAATTTTCAAAATCTTATTAAAATGACAAATATTTATGACTCAAATCAATTCTATTTTAAAAAAGAATTTGTATGCATTAACTTTTTGCAAGAAATGAGAAAAAAATATTTGCCCAATACAAAAGGAGCAAAATTTTGCCAACCAACTGAAAAGCTAACAGAGCTTCACTCAACTGAGTCCTGTCTTTCAACAGATATCCATTGTCACTTTATAGTATCATTAAATGGGCACATGGCAAATGCAAATTCAAGAAAAGGTATCTTCAGAGTTTTAAGTATAGATTTATTAACTCAACCTACAGTTTAATCTACAGCAAAAATTAGCTTCCAATTTAAATTATGGAGTCAAGAGTATTAATCTTTTATTGAGGGGACTTGAGAGAAAACCAAACAAGCTTCATCAAGGACCAAGTGGAACTCAAACCTTGATGGTGAGGCACTTACCAAAATAGGATGTTTGATCTAGATCTCTGATTAGCTAGGCCGTCTAGTCCCAGGCCTTGAAAAAGTTAGGTTCATATTCACAAATGCTGTGCCAACACTATGACATAAATTGTTCTAGTTTATTTGAAAAAAGGGAGAGTTGTAATTTGTAATTCATACAACCAAATATTATTTCTTTATGAAAATGATATGCATATATGCTGTTTGCATGTCCTGTGTAATCTTTGAAAACAGTGAGTTATCATTCAAGTTTAAAGACAAAATGAACTACACTTCTGACACTTAAATAATATTGAAAGATGAACTAAAATGGCCCACTATCAGCATTTTAAGGTCACTATCTTCACTTTTAGGCCAATAACATGAGCAGCTATCTTAGATTGAACAATGAAAATGTGCATAAGAGCACTATTTCAGTATAGTATGATACAAACAAAATGGAAAATATACTTACTGTCCGTTTACTATGCTGGAGAGAAAGAAATAACGCTAATATCTCAAAGATTTGAATGGCACGGTTAAAGATCAATTAATCATTTACTTACATGAGCCGAGTCTTTGCTAATAATCCTTATTTCGATCTAATCCATGCATTATAACTCCTTTAATGCACCAAAACGTGTTTTGGATGGGTGTTTACAATGGTAAAAATTTTGACAAAATGGCGGAGTCTTTCGTGTGACGTAATGATGACGGAAGAATTTATTATTTACGTAGGTTCTCGAGGGGTACAATGAAGGGTAGTTCAAAAGTCAGGTTGAGTTTAAAAGTTTGAATTTACGTAAATTTTTTCAAAAGTTTGAAAATATGGAAAGGTAGTTCACTTTATTACTTTATTAAATCGATTTTGGTCATCCCGGTTACGCAAAAATCAATCCGTCCTTGAGCTGCACTAACCTACGTAAATAGTCGACTCTTTCGTCATGACTACGTAACATAAAGAACCCCGCCATTTCGTAAAAAAGATTACCATTGTAAACACCCACCCAGGTTATATTTTGTCGCATAAAATGATATATTAAGCTAGGATGGAACCGAAACAGAAATTTTCAGTTACGACTCGGTTCATGGAAGTAAAAGAATAATTGATTTGTACCCATCGTATTGAAATTTATAGAGTATTTTGCGATCTTGCTTTCTCCGAAATAGGCTAAATAAACAGTAATATAAATGTTAACTTACTTGAAAATTCAGACTGTAAAATATCTTACAAATGAGGACAATGGAACTAAATATAACTTTCAGTGCATTGGGATCAGAAGAATGGATCTGTGCTAGATTCATTGTGCCCTAAAATGCAAAAATACATAATATATGTAAAGAATAATAATTATAATAATAATAATAATTTTTATTTTAAAGTGTAACCCTATTTACAATTTTGCATGACGACTCTTTCACGCATATATCTACCGGCCAGCCTGTATAGGCGTATAATGCACCTTCAATATAATGATATTACCGAGACTGTCTATGGTAATACAATGTAATAGTTTCATGAAAATAATGAATTATGTTTTAGCTCGATTTCGCGTATGTAGGCAGTCAATTAAAATAATTTGATAGGCATAATATGAGGTATTTTTCCTTTTCTGGTTATTAAAATCACCATTAGCCACTATTTTCCGAGAAATTCTTCAAAAAATAAAATAAAAATTCAATGTTGTGAACAATACTTTGAACAGGACTCTATTATTTGCAAATTTTGGAAATTTGGCTTCTGATAATTTCAAAATTGGAAACCTAGGTATGATCTGATTGGAACTACATGTAATGCTATAATGTTTAAATATCAGTTTTTTGGTTTTTTTTAGAAAATCAATTCAAAGTGGACCTAGCTACATGTCTTTTATCAGTAGCTGTTTCATGCTAAAAATTCTGAACAGTTTAAACATTAGGGCAATGTTGAGGCTGATTTTTTCAGGCAAACAAATTCAATGTAGATGGACAACATGCCCTTTTATCAGCAAACCCATTAATCATATATCACTTCATAATAATCTTACAATAAAAAGTTCTGTAAAAGGCTTGGCAAAGTTTTCCAGCACAAATTTAATTTCTGTCCAAAGTTGCTGTGATTTAAATTCATGTCTATATCTGTAAACAAAAAAGAAACCATAGTTTAGAATTACATACATTAAACTGTACTTTTAGCAAACAGTGACACATTAAATCAGTTTTAATTTTTGTTGTTTCCTATGTATTTCTGCTATTACACTATAGTATTAATGGGGTTTGTGCTTGTACGATATTATATTCTCAAAGTTTGAGCGGAACACTTATTTCCAATGGATATGGAATCACACATGCTGTTGTTTTCCTGTAAAAAACACTTATTTCCAATGGATATATATGGAATTACACATGCTGTTGTTTTCCTGTAAAAACAATGTTATTCTGGGAATTTGTGACGTTAATGTTTTCCAAAACGTCTTCCGGCACAAATGTTAAGAGGTATTGATCATGTAGAACAGCGACCAACACCGTTTTCAACCTACAGAAATCTTTAAATGAACACATTTATGAAGAAACAGAGTTGTTCCTACAAATACAGAGAGTTACTACACACTGTCTAGACAAAAGTTATGTTCAGTTCAGACAAATTCTTATCTTACACTGATTAGTTTACTCAATATTGATTGCCATGTCATGCTTAAATCCCCAAGAATTAAACTGAATGTAATGTAATCTGTATGCCATCACGATGTAATCATAATTACACATTGTAAAAAGAAAAAAAAAATTAGTTTTACTGGCGGATTAAAGCCAGTGTTGGAAATAACAGCTAGAACCACAGTCCACGACTGGTAACTTATGTGAAGGACAGGCCCTGGTTACACAATCATTCATTTCACTAAAATCTGGCAAATTTGATATTGTAATAATTTTGATAATTTTTAAGATTTTGAGTTATTTGAGGTGTCAATTTGAAGATATATAAACTTATAACATTTGTATCCAGATTTTGTCAATAATATCAATTTGTAGTTCTGACATATATGGCCAAACTGTAGTTCCGAAATATGTGGTATATATTAGCTAAATTTCAGAAAAACCTTAGTTAAGACCAGGACCTGGTAATCTTTAATTGTCTCCCCTATCCCACAATAAAGTTGCTGAAATTATCAAGACAAGGTATGGCTGGAAATTTTAACTTATTTCAAACACTGTAAGAGCACAACATTGCCATATTAATGGTATGTCCTACTAAAATTTAGAATGGGTTTAAATAAGATAGGGCCATCTGATGTTAACAAAGAAAAGCTTTTTAAGTTGAATTATCGTATTTGGGGTTATGTTTCCACAGCTTTCACTGTGCACAATAAATAACTACCTTTTGAATAAAGAATGTGCTGTTCTTAGTATTCCATTTATTACGTGGAAATCCCCAGTTTCAAACTTAGTTGTCATCTCTGTGATCAAATCTGGCCATTTGTCAGGGAAATCTTCTCTTCCAATAATACTTATTGCATCACTCAACTGAAAAAAGAGGTGATAAAATCCTATTAAAAAGCAAGTGCAGTGGATAGAGTTGTATATCCCAGTCTAGATGTTTCACTTATATCTAGAAGATTATTATACGTTAACATCCCCTCTAACAGATTAAGTATCATATGATCATGGTCATGTTCACATATATTGACACATTCTTGTTTGATTTGATAACGATTTAAAGTCAAGCACACATCTGTCTTTGTAGAAGACATGACATATAAACATGTATAATGATGAAATTTTGCAATACAATATGTATACATGTTTATATTGCTATATAATTTACCTGTTTCTGTATCTGTTCAGGACTTTTAAGCATTAGACCAACAATCATTTGTTTTATTACAGTTCTGTCTTGTTGATGAATTTTGTCAGGTGTATCTTCCACCTAAAAGCATTACAATAAACATTAAAGCTTCAGTAATTACCAAAGATTATAATATATTGTCACCCTTTAAAGAAATTTCTCGAATAGTGATTGGTTAACTTGCCGGGGTACATAGAACTATGTTCGGAAATCTGCTGGGGTACATATACGCATGCGACGTTTCGCGGTAAAAGGGAAATAACTCACACATCGTGGACGTATAGCTACTGTAAACAAACATGGCCACAATGTATGTAAGTCACCATGACAGAATACGACATTGAAGTTAAACAGAACAAACTATTACCGTTTTAAAGGATGACAAAAACGTTATACAGGGTTTTAGTAGGTTACACTGCCCCATGTACCCTGTCAAAGATGAATGTGCCCTTTTTCTGCGACTCAGGATACATAAATAAGGACCCAATCTGGGCCATAAAACTCAATAGGTATCAAACTTAATTGAAATCTTTAAAGAAAATACAACAGAATTAGTCTGTTCTAGTGTTTAAATGCCAATGAAACAAAGATGGCAAATTTGTTGATTTTCCATATGTTAAACCATTTTCCGTCATTACTGACTCATATTTTCACCAAGTAAAATAAAGCTCGACTAAGTATAAAAGTTAATATTTTCACAATCATACAAAGTTGAGGGTATGAAAATTGTTCTTGTTTGTGCTCAGACTTCCTGCAGTGAAAACTACCGGTACCTAAATTATGACCAAATTGATGAACACACTTTAAGATCAGATCATATCATAACTTTATCAAAATCATCAAACAAAATCAGGAGTTGATTTTTTTCAATAAAACCAAAGTATGTAGAGGTGTTTACTGTTTAGAAGTACAATGTAAATACAATGTTTAACTTAATTTGCCATTTTTCAAAGTTTTTACTTTGGATTGTGATCTGGACATGGAGCAGTATGTTTGTGTTTGATTTGGGCTTGTGATTTGGACATGGAGCAGTATGTTTGTGTTTGATTTGGGATTGTGATTTGGACATGGACCAGTATGTTTGTGTTTCATTGATATATTTTAACAAACCAATTTCCAGGAAATGTAAGTAAACATTAACTTACAACCCTCCAGTTTCTCTTTGTGTAGTTTTTAAAGGTGATAGATGAACTGACTCGTATATGAGGTGGCACGTTATCTTTGTCTAATAAATTTAACAGCAACAATGGATAGTTTTGCTGGCCTTCAACAGACTCCAAAAATTTCTCAGCTGAAAATAAAACACAAAATAAATGTTTTTATTAAAGTACCATACTGAAATAAACAACTTATCACATGTAGATCATATGACACCTGACAAATGATGGCTGGTTGAGAAAAACATAAAAACTGAAACTCCAATGTCAAAATCTTCACATATAATACAAGTCAAAATATCAAATAGGATGAATTTCATTATTGATTTTAGTATTTAATTCAGAATTTATAATTACCATTAGGATATTCCATTATTCCAATGTAACAGGAGGCAAGTAACACAAAATAAAATATTTGTCATATTTTCTAGTTACAAGCTGCATGCCAATCATGGTTCAATAATTTGATTAATCCCTAAATTTTTATCCCTAACCTTAACTCAGTTTAGCTCAATTTTTTATCCTTGTCCCATTTGGTGACTAGGTCAATGTGAAAAAAATATTTCCGGTATATGAATGTTAGCAAAAACACATTTTTTTCTTTGGTCTAAGATTTATTACAGTTGTAATGTCATGATTTAGTGAGGAAACTGCAGCAAATATCAATGAAAAAATAAAGTGATTACTAAAATATCATTACCTTGACGACGAACAGTTTTATCTGGAGCCAATGTCTGCTGTAGACATTCAGATAAACTTTGGAGGTTGGCATCATTAATTTCCATCACACTCATGGCTACCGAGTTTGTTCTATAAATAAAATAGAAAGATCAAAACAATTATGTAACATTAAATGTACTTGTCTGAAATTAATCAACAAAACGAGACTGTTATGGCATCTTGAATCTTAAAAAATATGAATGTCAAGACTTAAGTATCTTAATGTTTTGCTAGAAACACATTAAATTGCCAAGATAAATTGTAATCGTAAAGTTTTTTCCTGATGTAAATTATAGCTGGTTAGATATTTATGGCTAGTGGACTACTGGTACTATTGCTGCTATGAGTATGTGAACACAAGCATAAATGTAGCGATATAGCTACAAGGTATTAGTATGTACTATGCACAGGTTAAGAGACATTACTACATGTACTGCCTCACCTATGGGGTAGAGCTACAAGGAATTAGTATGTACTATGGCAGTATGCACAGGTTAAGAGATGTTACTACTACCTCACCTATGGGGGCGGGGTAGAGCTACAAGGAATTAGCATGTACTATGGCAGTATGCACAGGTTAAAAGATGTTACTACTATCTCACCTATGGGGTAGAGCTACAAGGAATTAGTATGTACTATGGCAGTATGCACAGGTTAAAAGATGTTACTACTATCTCACCTATGGGGTAGAGCTACAAGGAATTAGTATGTACTATGGCAGTATGCACAGGTTAAAAGATGTTACTACTATCTCACCTATGGGGTAGAGCTACAAGGAATTAGTATGTACTATGGCAGTATGCACAGGTTAAAAGATGTTACTACTATGTCACCTATGGGGTAGAGCTACAAGGAATTAGTATGTACTATGGCAGTATGCACAGGTTAAAAGATGTTACTACTATCTCACCTATGGGGTAGAGCTACAAGGAATTAGTATGTACTATGGCAGTAGGCACAGGTTAAAAGATGTTACTACTATCTCACCTATGGGGTAGAGCTACAAGGAATTAGTATGTACTATGGCAGTATGCACAGGTTAAAAGATGTTACTACTATCTCACCTATGGGGTAGAGCTACAAGGAATTAGTATGTACTATGGCAGTAGGCACAGGTTAAAAGATGTTACTACTATCTCACCTATGGGGTACCTTTATGTCACCTATGGGGTACCTTTTAGGTGAAACAGTAGTGTTCACTTTACAAAACAAATGACCCAGGTTCGATTCCCCGTCGGAGGAAGGGAAATTTTATAAATAATTTCATTGTCACTAGCATTTTCGTTACATAAGTACTTTAAGAAATAAAATTGTATCATCACATACCAACCAAATATTCTGTTTATAGTGGCAATATAAAAGTGCATTTTATATTCATTTATAGGTAGTATGAAACAATATGATAAATGGTGATTTTGGTGTTACTTTATGCACAGCTAAAATGAAGTAATGATACTTTGTAATGCAAAACATGACTAAACCCTGAATTTACACAGTCCTTTGTCAAATCTTAAATTTAATGATTAGGTACAAATAAATAAATTGAAGCAATATTAACCACAATTTGGTCAATTGTGTAATTTTTCTGAAATGTGATGGGCAAAGTGTCCTAATGCAGTCTTGGGGGTGGTAAAGACCAATTGTCT
Source organism: Anadara kagoshimensis (assembly GCA_021292105.1). Taxonomy (NCBI): domain Eukaryota; kingdom Metazoa; phylum Mollusca; class Bivalvia; order Arcoida; family Arcidae; genus Anadara; species Anadara kagoshimensis. The sequence goes on along the minus strand of CM037860.1, from coordinate 17,777,599 downwards.
GGTTAACTCAAATTGCATTTGGGTTCATAGGATCAACCTAACACTTGGAGCAAAAGATACAGGCATAAATGGGTCTCTACAAATCTAATAGGCAGTCAGGACTCAGATATAATTTTTAATTTCACTTGGCACAGTAACTTAATGGAGAATAAAAACCACTTGACACTGGCATAGTCACCACAATTACAAAGATAATATTGTGATTTTTGTGTTTGATGAATTCTTGCGCTGTTTGCGGATTTCTCTACTTTCAATTTTAGTTAACTTTTGTCTTTGAGATGCGGGTTCAGAAATACTTTCACCTGCAACTGATTCATCGTCAGACTCAGTGAAAGTCTGAACTTGGACTTTTTATTACTTGCTTCATCCTTGTATATAGTTTTAGAAAGTCAAACAGCATACTTTTGTTTTTTTTTCATCATAGAAGTATTCGGAACACACAGTTTTGTTTTTTTCATCATAGAAGTACTCGGAACATCACTTGAATATTTTACCTTACTCCGAGTGAAGTTCTGAATGTAAAACAACAACTGTGTGCATTTCACTATGATGTGTGTAAAAATTTAAAAATAATGTTCGATGGAAAGGTTGGGTGTGTTAAAAATTTTTATCTATCTGATAAACTTAACTAGGCTCTGTGACAAATGACAAAGACGCACCACTTTTCAAAGTATACATGTATTCTATTTGTCAGGACCAGTGGGTTGTGTTCATGACAGTCCTCAGGGAAAGGCAGGTTGGCGAAGGAGCCTCCGCTGACAGGCCATGTTGTCTAAATTAAAGTCCTTAGGGAAAGGCAGTGGATAAGCAACTAATCATTTAATTAACAGACATCAGGAAACCACATTTGAACGGATAATATTAAAACCATTATTCAATTTATTGGCTATAAAATTTAAAAATAATTTGTCTTTTATTGACTATTATTTTAAACAAGGCGAGTTTGAACCCGATACAACTAGAACAATCAAAACTGAAATTTTCTATTCATATAGCCTTTATGTAAATAACTAACATTTTACATATCCATCCATTTGACAATCAAAATTTTGTAACAAAATGTTACAATGAATGAAAGATCAGCTGTTTTTTTCTCTCAACGAGTCGAGAACAGAGATAGGTAAGCCCAAAAAAATAAATATAGTTAACTGACGCAACTGAAAAACTGATACTAGAAATGAGAAAATAAATTGTTAATGTATAATATAGAAATATGAGTCTTAAAATATCGAATAAATAACACTCACATGGCCAGGTTCAAAATAAAATAAATAATGGCGCCTTGTCACTCGGAAGTAATCTTGAAACGAAGGTATAGGATAAAACCCGAAACCAATAAAAAAGGGAAAACAACTCTTCACGACTTAAGAGTCGCACCATTTAAAGTTAAGCCCATACAAATGGGACCCAATATTAGTAAAAATAAGGAGAAAGGTATTTGATCGAAACGTTCGCACTGCTTGAATCGATAACAAACATTTTGAAAAGTTGAAATCAGATAACCAGTGACCATATATCATTTTGGAAGGAAAAAATAATGTTGGTATAGGTAGTAAAAGGAAATTTCTCAAGTTTGGAAAACTTGTTCAGTGATAACATGCCCACGGTTCAGGTGTTTCAAAATAAATAAGTGTTTAGGGATTGCCCGGGTACATAAGAGGCATTTCAAAGCTATTTAATTCGCTTTTAACACCTTTTATATTCCACGTTATTGTGCTTTTTTACCAAGTTACCTGGTAGCCCATTTTAATTCGTGTTCGTGATAATATAACACCTTTATAGTTTGCATTTTACGTCTTTATTTTGCGTTATATAACATATTAAAATTTTCAGTTTGCATTATAACGTTCGCTTCTCAGTTGACGTTATAGCGCTCAGCGAGTTATTTCGGACTACCAGTAACGTCTTTTTAAAATGATATATTGTATAGGCAAACAAGTTCAGTGACCTATCCGCTTGACCCTTTTTTTTTTAAATATTTTAAATCACGGACCAAGTACTGTAATAGATAATTTTATCCCGGGGAAATGTGTCTGGTAGGATATAATTTCATAGTGAAATCTATCTGGCGTAATAAATATCATGGCCTTTTCTGTAAAATATTATCCATGGACAATATCTATCCTTTGAACAAATTTCACAAGAAAATATTATCCTAGTAAAGTATGCAATGGGGAATAAAATAATCCGTTACAGTACAACTATGTATAGGAAACACAGGTATTTTGAATATACATGTATCTTGAAAAATACTCACCTCATAGAGCACACCTGTGCCATATGTATGAATTAACTTGGATCTTAACAGTACCCATATTGGGTGGATCCTTCCTATATGAATATTCCTAATGGAAGGTTAAGCGGACAGGTTGTTGTCACCTATATGTACATTGACCTCTTTAATTAAAATTAGAATAGCAAGGGCGTAGATAGGAACCAATTATAACCGCGGGAGACTTAAAAGAAGCGCCAAAGTCGCGTCAAATCTAGGGGACTAGGACATGACCACCCCTCCCGTGACAAATTTAAAAATCATGGCGAGTGCATTCTGGCGACACCTGAAGCTGACATTGCTGCTAAATAAAACATATACTAGTTATGAATTTAAACACATATATTCCGTCCCATGTCCATTTTTAAAAACATTGTCAAGCATTCAGTCAAAGCTAACCTTTGTTGAAACCGAACTTTGCATATATAGTTGAACAAATAAAACAACTTAGTAACTCAAGTTTTATTGGAGATTTTCATTTAGTAAGTCGGCGTCGGATAGACAGCAATTAGTGACTAACGTACATCCTGTAGTGGTTCCTTTAAACACAATTCTGGGCCAATAAAATGGGAAATAGGAAATCGTCTGAAAAATGTCACAGCTATAATTTTTCAATATGACACTAAAACTCTTTGGTACCTTCAGAAGAATTCAAAACAATTTTATATGTGTTCACTATAAATTATTTTTATCCTTTTCTATTTCCTTCGTGATTAAAAAAATATTAAAATACGATCTGATTTAGTTGCCTCATAGTATCCTACGCCCCTGAATAGAATACAGTTTGCCGGCTTTATTAATTTAAAATAGCGTATGATACAAACTACTGATAGCCCAGACCCTTGTTTCAAGTCATTCCTTAACTAAGTGTTTCCTAAACTGAAATCTGACACATTTTGTTAATTGTTTAGATATTTAGGAATTTAAGGTGTCATTTTGAATAACAGTTCAAGCGTATATATAAGTATGCGTTTGACTTTGTCAAAAATGTTTATTCGTAGTTCCAAAAAAGATTGACAAATTTGCTTTTAAGTTAAGAAAAATATTATTTAGGAAATGATTATGAAACCGATACCTTTGCTATTGTTTGATAAACTGTGGAATATTAGTATATGTGGTCATACGTGGTAATAAAAAAACAAACACACCAATCCACGTCCAAACCAAAATCCTAAAGCAAAAAATTTGAAGCCGACAAATGAGGTTTTAAACATGTGAACTTCCATCAGGGAAGTGAAGCTGGGTGCTCCGGAAGGTGTAAGCATCTTCATCCTCTGTTTGATAATATAATGTTTTGGTACCAATATATTCAAGCATGCAATGGGTTTTTGTCAGAATGGTGTGATGTTAAATGTGGTTTTAAACAAAGCTGTGTTCTTTCCCCTTTGTTATTGAACTTATATATTTTGTTATAGATACTTTGTCCACTCTGTATAGGAATTGACATTTTAAGCCATATTTATTAAAATGCAGATAATTTGGACCAACTGGACATATATGCACCATGATTAATTTAAATCAATGGGACATTTTTCTTATGTTAGTATGGTACCTATATATACATGTATGTATTGTGGACAATTATAAACTTATAAACTACAACAAAACGTGTAGCAGCACAGCAAATAGAGCTATTGAACGTCTTGTTGAGAAATTAAAAACTGCAGTTGACTTTCCTCACTTAGTTGCTATAAAGCACTGTTCTACTATAACTGTAGGTTAACGCTGGTGCGGCTTAAATTAGTTCCACAGCATTGGCGCTGTACAAAATAAACTTCTAGTGCTAAACAGGGGTTCTGGTTATTTTGTCAAGCACCGTAGGAACTGCACATCCGTTGAAGCTATTAGAATATCCAGTGCTAAAAAGAGATTCTGGTTATTTTGTCAAGGACCATGGGGACTGTGCTTGTAAACAAAACTAGAACAGCCTCTTGAGAGACATATACCCCACGTCCACAACTTTGTCGAGTTGTAATCATTCTGTAATTTGACCTTGACGTATGCATCTAAATTAGGTATGCAACACCTCACCTCATATTGCTTTACATTTGTGTCTGGTTTGATCAAAATTGGAAAATATGCCATATGGAGCGGATACAATACATGTATATAAATTGACGACAAGACGGACGAGTGGTTCATAACTGCCTATGTCCCCAAAAACTTTTTGTGAGAAGAATAAACATGTTGAAGATATCATTTTGATAAACAACATATTTGTTGTGCTCGACAATATAATTTTCCCACAGACAATCGGTATACCAATGGGCACAAACTGTGCACCACTACTTGCTGATTTATTTCTTTGTTCGTATGAAGCAGAATTTATGCAGAACCTACCGCGTTAAATCTGAGAAGAATGTCGTCAAATCATTGAACTTTGCAACATATTATATCGATGACGTAATATCGCTTAATAATTCTTTTGAAAAATATTTGAATGACATCTTCTGATCTTGAAATGAAAGGCCGATTTTTCAGTTCTGCTTCATTTTTGGACTTATACCCCAATAAAGTCACCAACAAAAGGCTACATCTGAAGCTATTACATGTAATATGACAAATGCGAGGGCTTCAATTTTTATTTTGTCAACCCGATTTTCTATAAAGCAATTTATACCTGCTTTCACTACCTACAGTGTATTAGTTTCCACACGGTCAACTCGCTATGGTAAAGTATGTTCATACGATATAACAACGAAGCAAGCTGGTTACATATAATTTGTTGACTCGGGTTCTACGCTTATGATGTCCCTAAAATAATTGACCGTCATTATAAAATTGAATGTATGGCGTCTTTGTGACTAAAATTATCCGAGCTGTAGGCCTATTTGACGTCTCATAGTTGTTACATGTTCCTTGCATTCTCAATTTTAGGCCTACATGATCGCGGCGGTTGTAGAAAGCTAAACAGAAGGTGCTTTAACTTCCGGAGCACACAGTCTCACTTCCCTAGTTGAAGTTCACATGTTTATCTTAATTTGACAGTTTTCAAAATTTATACATGTACTTTGTTTTGGGGTTGTAATTTAGACTTTAGCAGGTATGTTTGTTTTTTATTCTCTCTTAGTTTTAGGCGTTTCGCCTCAAATACCGCAGTTCACTGTGAAATTGTGTATGGTATGGACTGCCATTGGTGTGAAATCATGGAACTCTGACAGAATTCTCTTCTTTAATGATATTGGAGATAATAGACTTAATAAATGTGTGACGGTTTTGTGTATGGATAATTTGAAGAATCATGTCACTGGAGCAATATTGTTTATAATTACCGTGCCAATATTGACATTCAACTTTGGAGATTGGAGCTTGGGACTAAATGTGGATCCAGGGACAATAAACTAAGAACTTACAGAACTTTTTTTTTTATCTTTGTTTAAAACAGAATTTTATGCGAGCCTGTTTTTATATCTCGCACGCAACGAATGCCTTGTCATATTTAAGACGAAGAAAGCATTTTATGGATTGAAGACATATTTTACATCTAAGAAGACTGCCGTTGCTATAAATGAACGTCCATTACATGTTTATACGTGGATACATGCCATGCTGTATGATGTCATTTATCATTTGCTTACTATAAATGGCACGCATAAATTAAGTGACAACTGAGCGTTACAGGCCCTGTTAGACCTCTTGTTTAATGATGTATGGAAAAAAATACTGGTAAATCAATTTGTTCCACAAGACACAGAACAAAGGATTTCATTTCAATATTAGTTTGCATCAAATATTCTGACATTAACACAAACTTTCACATTTTTAATCGCAAACATCAATACCTGAAAAATAATGCTGAATAAGATGTATATACCTCAGTTTCAACATCATTTCATAACCAAGATTTCCTTAAATCTAGCAAGATTTCATATTTTTATTATTTTTGTTTCTGTTTAGATACATTTGTATTCAGGACTTAAGTTGTCATTTTGAAAATCATTGTCACCTACATATGTATATCAAAAAATAAGTTTAAATGTTTTAATTTGTGGTACCTTAAAATATTGTCCAATTTAAGGAAAATCTTAAGAATGACTGTGATCTTATAAGATTTACGATCAACAGTATTTGCCATACTGCCATACATAAATAACAGCTGCCAAAAAGCTGGCGCTGGTGATGGACTAATATAAGTTGTCAATGCGGCATGGATGTGTTAGCTTAGTATTAAACTTTCGACAGGTCTTTACTGTATTACTTCTGCATACACGAGAAATTGTCTACCATTTCGGACCAGTGAAAAATCAGTCAGACCAGTAAATTTCTGAACTTGTTGGTCCAATGATTGGTACGACATATTGGCCTTCCATGTTGTCTGCTTTTAGGACCTTTAGAGTGCTAGTAGTAGTATACTTGTCCATAGGTTACGACTAGGAAAAACTTTTTCTCATTTGGGACATTAGAGAAACAACATTTGTATTTTCAACAATAAGGAAACAAATTTTTCAAATGATGTTTTGAAAATGGTGTCATATACATGTACTTTCCATAAGGTTTTCAGCACAAGTGTTTCCTTTTTTCCATATGGACAATCAAGAAAATATTTCAAAAATGAAGTTCCATATTCAATTTGGCATTTTTTTTCTAATTTCGATACATGTATAAAAATCAGATAACAACAAAAAACAACAACATAAAAAACAAAAACAACATTTAAATTAAATGTAACAATCTTTAATCACCAAATAAACTCTTTCAATCTGTAGATAGAGCCTATAACTCTAAAGATCTATGTATAGATATAAATGTTAATGTTGTTAACACAACTATCATTCATCACTCTTCTTTTCTTTCCTTTCTTTTTGGTAATAATCTAAATATATCAAAAGATGCCAAAAATGATGGATGAAGATGGGCTGCAGGTTGCGACTCATAGGGTTTGCCTTGCAGTTGTCTTTCCTTCCTCATCATCAATGAACGTCGCATCTGAAATTAAACAGAAACATGTTCAGAAATGGAAATTACTTAAACATAGCAACCTGGATTGGAAAAATAAACAAAATTTCCTTCACAGTCTCTCCTCTAATTTTAGATTTTTTAGGCAATTAGTGGCATATACTTGTTCATAGAATTAGTTGATTATTGTAATCTTAACAGCTTTACCTTTATCTAAGTTTCTTTCATAGTACCGGTAGTCAAAATCACAAATGACTACTAATTTCTGAGCAACTCTTTCAAAATAACATATTTGTGAAAAACACCTTTAAGAGGGCCATCTTTTTCACAAATTTTGGTAATCTGTCTACTAATAATTTCAAAATTATGAAAACCTAGCTTAATTTTGTAAAACTTTAATCCTTGCAATTCCACTTACATTGTCTAGATTTGAATCCCACTTATGACAGATCCTAGTGTGAGAAAGTTTGTCAGTTTGCTTGCGGAAGGTCAGTGGTTTTCTCTGGACATTCCAGTTACCTCCACCATCTTTGAAATGACCATCTTGTGTTATCATGAAAATCACAAATGTTTTTTTCCTTCTGCATGTTTCTTCTTATAATTTTAGTAAATGAAACAATCTTGATTTCTTTACTCCACAATTCCAATGTTGACAACGCACAGACAAGTCAAATGAGATATAACCACTGAAATAGCTCAATGGGTTAGAGTGCTCACTCCATAAGTGGGAGGTCATGGGTCTAAATGTGGATCTGAACCAAGACTTGAAAATGCGTAGTGACTGTTCTTTCAACAAGCACTCGGCACAGGCAAAATTTCTGAACCTTTGCCTATAGCTGGCGACGTCTCAAAATAAGTGAAATGTTCTTGACTGGGACGTTAAACACATAACTAAACTCCAAACAAGAGATATGGTATAATGATAGATACTTACACTTGTATTTGAGATATTTTTAGTTTTTTCTAGCTCTTTAATACATGTATATAAATTGGTTAATGTTTAGGCTCCAACTATTTGAGAGCCAGAGCTAACACTGGATTGACACAAGTCATTCAAAATATAGTTTTGAATCCTTTTTGCATCTTTCAACAGTTGGGTCCTTAATTGGCATTCTTTCACTTGACCTACTTTTTATGCATGAGTGATTTTAGGGACAGTGGGAGACTGCTTTTATTGTGCTTGCCACAATCATACAAAAATAACAAAATGATCTTACTGATTTAGTATGAGTAATACATTCAATAACATCCTCCATTTCTTTGCTGCAAAATTCTCTGGCCTTCCTTTTGCCAACTCGATATGAACAACGGTAGAAATCCAGTTCAAAATCAGCACAATGTGTATGTTGCAAAGAGTTCCAACCATATAACGCTTTATTAATTGGTGAATTGGGAAACCAGGGGCTGAGTTCCATTTTGTAATCCATTTTCCTACACAAAGCATAAAATACATTGAATAAAAACATATTATGATATGTTAACCCTGAAATCAAAAACCAACAGTGAAAACTTGTTTTAATGCCTACTGAAAAGTTACAGGTCTGACTGAAAAGTTAAAGGTCTGACTAAAAAAATACAGGTCCCAGTTTCACAGTCATTTCTTAACTAGGATTTTCCTTAACTTAGCTTCATAATTTTGTTAGTTGTTAAGATATTTAGGAATTTAAGATGTCATTTTAAAGATTATATTTCAAGCTTATGACATTAGTATTAAATTTTACAAAAATATTACTTCTTAGTTCCAAAAAAAGAGCTTTCCAAAATCTGCTAAATTTAAATTAAGGAAAATCTTAGTTCAGGAATAATAGTGAAACTGGGGCCAGGTGTGACTGAAAAGTCACAGCTTACAGGTCATGGTTTGAAAGAATGGCCTAAATATGAGCCCTGCAAATGGTGGTAATGCATCAAAGTGCAAGTATTTGTTATTGTAGTGTTTGAAATTTGTTACAATTTCATAACTGATGGTTCCCTAGTTCAGTTGAATTACAGACATTTCATCCCATATGACTTTTTGTCCCATGCCATTTTGTACCATTTTCAGGACTACTTGTCTCATAATTGTAAGACATTTCATACCATAGGACTTTTCGTCAAATGAACATATTAATGACTTTTTTTAAGAGATCTTATTTCTTTATTTAATAAAAACTGTTTTATGAATAAAACTTAATTGTTTATACATTAATTCAAAGTCAACTTGGATAGAATTATAGTCATTTCGTAACATTTTAAATACCAGTTCGTACCATGTCCATTTTGTACCATGACCGTTTTGTACCATACACTCAAGCCATTTTTTACAATATTGCAAAGCTACTATCTCGTACCACAGTGAAGTGTTATCAATTTGTACCATAAATTAAATGTATCATAGTGAAAGTCTCTCTCTTTCTCTCTCTCTCTCCATGCTTGGACTTTGGGTATCTATGTTTTTGCTGAACTATGGGCATTAGATCTGAATCACGAAATTTCCAAATAATTATTGGAGAATCTTGTCAATGTTCTATTTCTTCCTTTCCCTCATATCAGCGCTAATTAATATTAATAGGTAATACTTTTAAAATATTTTTTCTCTTTAATAAAGAACCATTTTTAAAAAAATATGATCAACAAATAATGTTGAACATAAAATGTTAAACATATATTTTATATATATACTATAGTATGAAATGGAAGTGTCATGAATTGAACTACAGCTGTATGAAGTGGAAAATTTGGGTAAGAAATGGTCATGGTACAAAATCTTTATATCAAAATGATCGTTACATCAATACCAACAATATTCTAATATACATGTCTATACAAAAAGTTTATAGTGTTCGAGATAATAAAATAACCCATTTCGGGATTGTTCTGCATCTGTGACCTTGACCTTTGAACCCATGACCTTTTTCTATACATCAAAATGATCACTGTATCAATGCCTACAACATGTATATCATACAAAAAGTTAATAGTCTTCAAGATAGTTTACAGTTTCAGTATTCTAACCCATCTGTGACCTTGACCATAAACTAATGACAAAAATCTATATATCAAAATGATTGTACATCCATATCAACACAATTCTAAAAAACTTGCCTATAGATTTTTCAAGAAAATTTACAATTTTGGTATGGTTTTGAATCTGTGACCTTGACCTTTGACTATATATCAAAGTGATTGTTGCATCAATATCAACAAAATTCTAATATAAATGCCTATACAAAAAAGTTTTCGTGAAAATTTACAATTTTGGTATGGTTTTGAATCTGTGACCTTGATATTTGAACCATGACCTTTTCTATACATCAAAATGATCGTTGTATCAATAGTTACAACATTCTAATATACATGTCTATACAAAAAGTTAAATGATCATTTTGATATATAGATGAAGGTCATAGTTTCATGCTTTTGGTTTTTACATTTTTAGCTGTTTATAAATAATGTATTGTAGGTAGACTTTAGATATATTATATGTAGCATTCTTAGGACAAGTGATGATTAATTTGCAAAAAATCCTTGCTTATAATTTTCCCTTAATGCTGAAAATTAGGACATTCTCTTTTATTAATGTCATTCAGCATTGAACCTCTGCATGAGATATGTACTTGGCCTTAGGTGGGCGTTAAGGCCCATGGTCCTCTTGTTTCAAAATTAAACGCAAAAAGGTGTAACCTATTTACTGTCCGAAATTCATGAAATGAACAAACTATAGGCTTAAGACCCTAGAGAAGCCATATCTTATCAGATTTTTTTCTCCAATTGTCGGTTTCGAAGAAGATTTTTTTTTTTTTTACAGATTTTTGCACCCCTAGGTCACCTTTACCTAGTTACGGTAGCCATGGCAACACTATGCACAAATCTGAATTGTACTGACCCATATATACTTCTGACCAAGTTTCATTGAAATCTGTTTGGTAGTTTCAGAGAAGTCGAAAATAGGTGTTAACGACACGCTAACATACACACGCTGTGCTATGCCATAAGCTCACATGACCTTCGGTACAATCTTTCGGCCGAAATAGATGTCATGGCTTATTCTGTAAAATTTTATCAATGGATAATACTTAAATATAAAACGAAGTGGTTATTGACCCGTAAGTGTCAATAACAAATGTGTTATTACCACATATTGTTTATAACCGTATTTTATAGTATTCATGTACATGGACTTTATAACTTTATGATTGGCTACAAATACATCAATTTTGTGATAATTAAAGTATATTTAATAGAAATTGTCATATTTGGGTCAAACAATAGATTATTTTGATAAAAAACTTAAATTTAAGTTTTTTGCAGTTCATCACGATCAAAGATCGATCATCAATCATTTAGACAGCAACTTTTTGGAAAAAATATCAAATAAATTTGGTTTTTATTCAAAATTGGACTAATCAATCCTATTCAATTGATGTATGAAGTTACATGCATACAGCTATATGGGTATAAAAAAATATGTGGTAATAACATCTGCCAATATAAAATCTCACAAGAAAATACTATCCCAGGAAAATATTTCATTGGGGATAAAAAGAATTGATTGGGGTTTGACAATTTGTGTGGGGGTATTTAACATTGTCCAAAAAATGTCCCTATATTGCAGGTAAATTAAATATACTGAATTTACCTCACTTTGTCCTATTTTACACTGTTAAAACACACAGAGAGAAAGAGAGAGAATTTTTTGCTGTTGAGGGAGGTTGAACAAACAGCTCTTTTTCAACAACGAGGATCTTTCTCGTAAGCTCAGGCATTCGATAGTTGGGAAATTATGTTAATGAATTGAGAATCAATTATAAGTCTCTCTGTCTCGTACATTAAATTTACAATTAAACTTCATAAACTGATAAAATTGAATATCTGACCTTGGTTTACAGCTTCAACCACCGGAAATAAACAAGCCAGTCTTCTTCTCCTTTTCAAGTAGTTTCCACCCTTATCTGGAACACCTGTTTTGTTAAACTGCACGTTTGAATACCGTACGTTTAATTAGTGCCAATATCATTAGTCAATGGTACATTAAACAGTTAATGATGAATATAAAAGCGACGCAGAATGTAAAGTTAGATATAATTTTCATTAAAAACGGCTATAAAAGCTAGAAAACACTAAAAGCATCATGCCTCGTGTTAGATTGGGATACTGGTAGTTGTATGCAGTTCCTTGATTATTTTCGAATACCCGTGATTGTTTAGTTAATAGATTTAATAGATTCTACAACGATAATGACTGAAATACTTAGGAGGACTAGCAAAATTATATCACAGTTTGTCTACATTTCATTTTAACAATATATCTCAATTATTGTTTTTAAAACTATGATTAACTTTTAGTATACATTCGCGTTATGATCTGCAATGATCCAATGATATGCATGTGATTCATGGCCTCTTTCTAGAAAACTATAAACTTTTTCAAAATGTTTGTACGGGGAACAATCATGTGACTTATGTTGATCACGCTTACAGTAGTAAAACGCTCGCTTCGACGGTAAGTTGACTTTAGTTTTGTATGATAGCGCATGAATTTGAACATAAAACGTAGCCTGCGGAAGATGTACATGTGCCTTAAGTTTTATTGCCAAATGACAACATTCAAATCCCCGTAGTTTCTGCAAACAATTCGACAATGTTTTGATCAAGTTAGATATTCGGGTTGATCACGCTTTCACTTTTATACTGTCCATTAATCAACAAAATTAGCGCATTTTACACACGGATTTTCTGTATACAACATCAGAAAACTATTTCGCCTATGTTCATGTAAGTAGACACCGTAATTTGTCCATATTTGCCAAATTATGAAAAATGATCACACTTTCACGAAGCTTGTGGGTTGATCACGCTTACACGAACCAAAACGTATAACGGATTAGAAAGCGTGTTCTTAGAAGTTTAGGAGAATCACAAACATATTCCTCTGGACTGAAGTGGTTAAGTGATTCAGTAGAGAAAATTCTGCCCACATGCGGTACATTGAGCACACACAATTCTGGAAACTGGGAGGTTATTTCTTCTTCTTTCTATTATTGAGTAGAATCCTTTATAGGTTGTCTTGACTCAGGCGCATGTTGGTGGCAGTTAAAATCCTCTATATACAATTATTAAAAACTGATAAATCAGTTATCTTCCTTTACATAGACAGGGCCCTGTGGTCCACTGGCAGACCACTCAGTCGGCGTTTGAAATCTTCCGTGGTTGTTGCAGTTGGTATGTCTGGTGGCAACAGGTTCCACTGCCGTACTGTCCATGGAAAGAAGGAGAATCTTAAGGTGTCTCGGGATGATGGTATTTCCCTCAGTTTATGGGCTCCCCTGGTTCTCGAATCCCCTGCTGTGACATAGTTGTCGGATGGAATGGCAACTTCATCATGTATGATCTTATACAACATGATGAGTCTGGCTTTAGATCTTCTAGCCTGCAGGGTTTCCCAGTGGAGCTGCTGCAAGATGTTAGTCACAGACCCAGAAGTGTAGTCGTGGTAGTTGTTGACTACAAATCTTGCTGCCCTTCTTTGTACTGCCTCTAAGGAATTGATGTGCTGCTGAGTATGAGGATCCCACACTGGCGAAGAGTACTCTAGTGTTGGACGTACTAGTGTAGAGTATGCGGTTGCTTTGGCTGATGGTTTGCATCCCCGCATATTCCGCTGTACGAATTCTAAGGTTTTACTGGCCTTTGCTGTTATTTGGCTGATGTGTGTATGCAATTTCAGGTCCTGACTTATGTTGACTCCGAGATATTTCCTGGATGTCTCACGATCCAGGACTTGTTGGTGTAGTCTATACCGGGTGGTAATGGGTTTCCTTTTACTGGTAACGTGAACAACTGTACATTTGTCTGGGTTGAAGGACATCTGCCAGGGTTTCTCCCGTTTTCTAGGGCGTCTAGGTCTTGTTGTAGTGTGACAGTCTTGGCTTGTGCGCCGGTACAGTAGCGAATCATCTGCAAATAGTCGAATATCTGATCTGGTACATTCAGATATGTCATTAATGAATGTAAGTAACAAGAGAGGACCGGCGAGGACTGTGCCTTGAGGAACTCCAGAGTATACATCTACTGTAGGTGATGTTGTACCTTCAACGATGACTTGTTGAGTTCTTGAACGAAGGAAATCATCTATCCATAGGATGGTATTTGGAGGGAAGTTTTTGCAGTTTATGATTGGGTATAAGAACATGGGTCAAATCATTTGTAAAAAAAAGTTAATCGTTTTCTACATAATTAACTATATCAGTATTCTTTAACACCTGTTACCTTAATCTTTGAGTCCATGACCTTTATTTACATACACACGCTGCATTACGCCATAAGCTCATATTGACCTTTGGTGAGCTTAAAACTATAATGTATACTTACAAAAATAGGAAAGGGTGCACAAGAAATCAAGGATTTGAAGTCAAAATAGCAATGCGCTGCTCGAACAACATATATTGCGCAGCCTGGAGAAATAGCAAATCTGTTTACGCCATTAGTGTATTAGGAGCATATCTGTATGGTATAAATGAATTTGTCTCTCGAAACTAAAATTCTTGGCAAACTCTATATATTTATATTGCATACTTAAAAGGTCAGAAAAATATTTCACCAAGACGTTCAGTATTATTCTAATAAACATGCGAATAAGTCTTAAAGAAAAAAAAAAAAAAAGACAAAGCTGATCAGTGTAGAAAAAAACAACGTTCAGAGGCGTGAAATTTGTCATCAGTCAAAGGTCAGGCAGACTATATACTAGGCACTTGATGGTGTTGTCATATAGCACTTTTTTAATTTAATCATAAAATACATTTAAAAAGTGGTATCTGACAGTATGAAGAAACAATAGTTACATTTTGATCAAGTAATTAGCGGTATTTTGGATGCTAAATTCACCTGACATCCAAGCGCGACTAGAATTCATACTTGTTTCTAAAAAGGTGGGGTGTTACCCTATTTATGACATGATAACATCTCATGGTTGATAACATCTCAAAATCCTAATCGATGTGTATTCGGTGTTGAATTCAAACGCCCTACAGAAAACTACTAGACTATACATGGATCCGTTCAAAAAGATATAATCAGTATTATGTTATATATTATATTATATAATGTACAATATTATATGTTGGCGACCAGATTTCAGTGTTTCACTTCAGTGTTCGAAGTGCATCATAACGAAGAATAATTAATACACCATTTTTGAATGTATTTTATGATTAATTATTATGACAATTCAACAAACCCTAGCTGAATATTCGTATATATACTGACCGTAGATCTATAAAGATCGTAGATCCACACTGTCAAAATACGGCTGAATGTTCTAAAACTGGTTATTCGAAAAGAATATACGTTTAACTTCGTGTAAGCGTGATCAACTCACACTCTTCGTGAAAGTGTGATCATTTTTTGTAATTTGACAAAAATAGACGAATTACAGCATGTGATGACATGAGCATAGGCTAAACAAAGTTTCTGTGGTAATAAACATCTAGTGGATACAGAAAATCCGTGTGTAAAATGAGCTAATTTTGTTGATTAATGAATTTAAATTAGCGACCGCATAAAAGTGAAAGCGTGATCAACTCGAATATCTAACTTGATCAAAACATTGTCGAAGTGTTTGCAGAAACTACGGGGTTTTGAATGTTGTCATTTGGCAAGGAAACTTAATGCACATACATCTTCCGTTGACTACGTTTTATTTTCAAATTCATGCGCTATCATACAAAACTATGGTCAACTTACCGTCAAAATGTTATAATTAAGAAATAATTGTTACATTCGCATTGTATAATTTTATAGTATTTTTTAGTACTTTTTATATCTTATTAAGAAATATGATGCAAGTTTAAAAAAGTTTGGCTTATTTTTATCAGCGACATTTAATACAAGCTTTATTTAATGTCACTATTTTATAACAAAAAATATGTTATGATTTACATACTGCAAATAAGTTACAAAATATTCAGAAGTCATTAGAAGCTAATTAGAAACTTTTAAATAAAACCACACCCGAATATTAAAAGCTACGGCATTTCTAAACAATATTTAGTCACTACGCGTGACGAAAATGGAATGGTCTTTAACAAGGTGGCGACTTAGCTGTCAAATGTTTACAAATGATAAGAAAATCTCCCCCTTGAATTTTGAAATACTGAAAACAAAATGGTTGAATTGATTAGTCTGAGGATACGTAAAAGGGCAAATAAAATGTAGATGTATAATACTAGAGTAAAAGTATTTAAACATTTAACTTGACACCGACACTGTTTACGAAATCAGTTATCATGGTATTAGGAATAGGGATTTAATTGTTTAACTATAGGAAGGTTAATTCTGCCGATATCTCAACCCATTTTAAATTCCCATTCTTGCATCCCCGGGTGGAGTCCGAGGTAGATAGGTTTTTATACGTAATATAGAAAGTGTCTGATACTTCAAAACAATTACGATCGATGACTTGTTATTTAAATCCGGGTATAAATTCTTTAAGATAACTTTTTTAGTCATTAGCGGTGAAAATGTTGCATACGCGTGTTGAGGATATGGGAATTTTTAAATGTTTTCTAATTTTTGGTTTCATTCAAATGGTAAGTTATTATTATTATTATTATTATTATCATTATTATTATATAGTAGTAATTGATTTTAGAGTTCTAGACTCGCTGAAAGTTTAAAAAATAGCATTTCTCAAGATGTGACAATTTATACCATTTCTTAAAAGGTATACGACAATATACATGTAACTTTTTAACATGTATTTCATGATAAAAATTGAAATAACTTTGTCAAAGGCACTTATATTAAAAACTCTTTTAAACACATCGATTTCTGAAATATTTGTAGTTATTTCATTATGCTGTGTGAATGTAGAACAATGCTGAACATGCACGCTGAAATAATTTAAGATATAACTTATGGCTAAATAAAGAATATAAATATAATATGAATATAAATACAATATGAATATTAGTGTCTTGATAAAGGCTTGATAGTCTTGAGAGTTCACATTATTAAAAAAGTTAAAAAAAAAAAAAAAAAGAAAAGAAAAGAAACACATAACAATGACAAACAGAAAAGTAAATTTTAAATACTTTATTACATGAAAATTAAAAAAATAAAAATAAATATACAAAATATCTCACGAAATAGCATTTATTACATTAAACTGGTTGTATAGAATGCTTACTTCTATGTTTTAATTTAGAAAAAGGAGAAATTGTGATAATACGAATATCAGACATGCCGCCGAAAAAACACAGTACAGATCTGTCGAAAGGTTAACACTGATATAGTGTCGACTAGACAGTTCATCACGTTCTAACGTTAGCCATCTCTCGACAGCTTTTCAGCTCTCGACATTTCATTAATCGCTAACTATTTATATCTTAGCTACTCGACAGTCGAGCTTCGGTTTCTATTAGTTAGTTTAGTGTTAAACTTTCAACAGGCCTGTACTGTGCTTAACATATTGTAGTTTATATATTTTAATGTCTATTTGGTTTGGTAATGACATGTTTTTGCCGACAAAACAACTTTGTTAAAACGTACCGGTATACGTTTTGGAATTTTGAGAAAAAGTTTCCTAAAACGAAGAAGGAAATGTATCTTAATCTGGTACAAAAAGAACATAACACAAAAACTTAAAATATACTTGAAAGGACAACAAAAACATGAAAACTTATATCAGAGATATAGAATCGACTGCAAAGAACATGGCAAAACGCATAAAAATATACTAACAATATATTTGAGTGTAAAATACACCAATACGCATAAAATGTACCTAACACTAGAATAGACTGTGAAGAACACGATATATGTATGTAGCGGTCTGGGTAGCTCAGTGGTAGAGCACTCTTGTATAGTGCGGGAGGTCTCGGGTTCGATCCCCGGTCCAACCCTGTATTTTTTCTTTTTCCTCTTACATGTATATTGGCTATAACGTGGATAACGAAACCATGTCAAAACACCCAAAATGTATTTGAGAATAGCAAAGACTACAAAAATCACAACAAAAACACATAAAAAGTACTTGAGAATAGCAAAAACAACAAAAAGCGCAACAAAAACACATAAAATACACTAAATAATAGTAAGGTCATCCAAGAACACACCACAAACCTTAAATAAGCGACAATAGTAATGGCAACAAAAACACAACATAAAAGTAAAATGCGCCTGACAATAGAATCGACTGCAAAACACGACACGAACATAAAATACACTTGGTAATAGTAAGTTCATCCAAGAACACACCACAAACCTTAAATAAGTCACAATAGTAAGAACAACAAAAACACAACACAAAACCAAAAACATGTACCTAGCAAAAGAATCGACTGCAAAACACGACACGAACATAAAATACACTCGGCGATAACGTGGGCAACAAAAAACGTAACAAAACACATACAATGTAGTCACAATAGCGAGGACAACAAAACATAAACATCTTCAAAACAATACAAACTGCAATCCACGTGTTTTAGCATTACGAGTTATAATAATAAATAGGTGACAACAATGAGAACAACAGAAAACATAGAAAATGTACTTGACAAAAGCAAGGACAACAAAACCACAACACTAAAACTTAAAATGTACTTAACAATTTAACAACAGAATTGACTACAAAGAACAAGACACAGACATAACTTAACAATAGAAAGGACACACACACACACACACACACACACACACACACACACACACACACACACACTGAGTATTTATGGTTCGACCCCACTCCCCAATTTTTGCAACGTTTTATTGGCTATACAACAACATATTTTTATGAAAGAAAACCTCAAGTATTTATTTCGCGTCATTTGACATTTGACATGTATTGATGAAGATGACCATGGGGTCCAATTTGTGTATGATCCAAACATGACACGACTTAAAGACAACATATTGAACTTCCAACGTTGTTATTTACTAATGGCTATAATAAAATGACAAAGTTGGTATTTTCTGTTGATAAATGACTTTCCATTGACCGAATATAAGATAAAATAAACATTTAATTCATATTTACTAATCACTAAAGCACAGTACAGGCTTGTCTAAAGTTTAACACTAAGCTTACGAATTAATTAGAATCGGCAACTTTATTTCGGTCCTTCAGCAACTCTCCTTTTTCAGCAGATATTTCTCCACAGCTATTGGGTATCCGTATATCGGTCACTCCTCAGCCAAGCCTCGTCTCTTTTTCATTAGGTCGGTTTTAAACTTTAAATATGTGAAACTGTTTTCAAATTAACATGGAAAATGTGAGACGGCAATAAAATTAATTTTTGTAAATTTTGTAAGTATATGAAATAAGGTATTTTTCCAAAGTATAAATTGACTGTCTCAAATGTTTGAACAAAACGCTTCGCCTAAATGTGTTAATGATTTCCCATGTAAATGATAATATTAAAACCCTTGAAATGTTTTTTTGTAATTTTTATTGCATCGTGTAATCGGTCGGTCAGTTTTATCAGGATACATTGGTCCAAACATGTCAAAACCACAAATACCAAAGAAAAGTAAAACCAAACATACCAATCAATGTTCAAACCACAACCCCAAAGCAAAGTAAAAACAAAAATACCTATTCATGTCCAAACCATAATCCAAAAGCAAAGTAAAAAACCAAACAAACCGATCCATGTCCAAACCACAATCCCAAAGGAAAGTAAAACCAAACATACCAATTCATGTCCAAACCACAACCCCAAAGCAAAGTAAAACCAAACATATCAATCCATGTTCAAACCACAAATACCAAAGAAAAGTGAAAACAAACATATCAATCAATGCTCAAACCACAATCCCCCCAAAAAAACCAAAAAAAAACCCCAAAAAACAACCAAACAAACATATTAATCCATGTCCAAACCACAATCCAAACGAAAAGTAAAAACGAACATACCAATCCATGTCCATACCGCAATCCCAAAGCAAAGTAAAAACAAACATTTCAATCCATGTCCAAATCATAAATACCAAAGAAAAGTGAAAACTAACTTACCAATCAATGTTCAAACCACAATACCAAAGCAATGAAAGAAATCTTAATGTAATTACACCACATGTCTCTAGAGGCTTCCATACAAGTGTTGTTTCAGCTTATTGCATTGTGTTTAAACCTGATTATAAAATGTTGAAATGTACAACCTTGTTATATAGCTATCATATCACTGAGATCTGACAATGTCTATAGTGGTCATTGTAAATGAAATCATAGGATATAAAGGAGTGATAGATTACGGTTCTTTGAAAAATTACTTGGAACAAGTTAACGAGGGGAGGGGGAAGTTAAGACTGTTTCATTGAATAAAATAAAGATAGAAATATGAAAAAAATAATTGTAAAGTACAGGGTGTAGTTACACTATTCTCGGTGATAAATGAATCTTTGCAATAATTTAAATATCTGTTGGTTTTATTAATCCTGTAGTAATGTCAATGTGTAGTTTCATATATTACTAACGCCCACATATTGTAAAATTACAACTATTGTTAGGACCTTAAAAGTACTTTCACACCGTAGGATATCCTTTTCAACTGTCGACCCCAAGTGAGCATATGATTCTAATGGTTGGGTTATTACCAGTATATATAATAGGCCAAATAGTCTGCAATGTTTATTTATGTGGCAAGTGTACTATCACTACAAAATACCGCCATCAGCTGATCGATTTGTGTTAAATTTAATTCTGGAATAAATAAGTAATTTGTTTGGTCGCGAAAATTGCTAATTCAACGTAAAGCAACATTCAAGTAAACAACTAATTTTCTCTGTTTTCCCGATGCTTGTTCGAAGCCGCGGAGTTTTATCATCAAGGTCTCAGTATATTTTTACTTGGTTACCTTCTGTCTTGTCATGTAAGTGCTCTAAGTGTGATTTTTTACAGAAATATAAATATATATATATATATATATATATATATATATATATGTGTTATAAATTTTAAAATTAATTCAAAAATTAAAATAAAACACGACACTAAAAAATCCACTTTAAATTTCTTAAGGATATTTGCTCATTACTTGTAACATTTTGTGGTTTGTTTATTGTTTTTAAAATAGTCGGTTGTTTTTTATTTTCTATGTTCTAGGTCGTTGGTGATCCTTTTATTAGTATAGAATTCGATAGTTATAAAAACCACAACACAGAGAGTACATTAGAATGTTGTGGGCAACTGGAGGAAGTCATACGACCGAATTGTACATGTTACCACGATATCAAAATATGCTTGGAAAGGTAAATATATATTTTTTATAATTTTATCACAAAATTTTTATCGGGTCTCGGGTAGACTAGGTAGATAACTAACATAAACACGACATTGATTAAAGGCAAAAAACCGTTTGTGGGGTTATTGTTAAAAAAGTTTCCTTGTTTACATGTCGATAAATCCAGATAAATTAAAATAGATATAAGATTGTAAACAACAGAGTTTATCAACCTGATTTTTTGTTGTTTTTCTTTTTTTATGAAATGTCAAACTGTTCAATCCCCTCCACTCTATGTATTTCTTTCAAAACATCTTTTCTTTTAAACAGGATAAATTTTTTTTGAATGTTTGTTTGGTTATAAACATGGCAGATGTTTGTTCAATGTTTTGTCGAATTAAAAAAGCAAGTCTCTATTAAGACTAATCTGTATCATAAACACGCTCAAATTATTGAAACTTTTTCAAGGAACTTAGTATAAAATCCCCGAACTCTCGTCTTTAAATGTCGAGATATATATTTATGTAAACAGTTTAGTTGTGACGCCCAGTTAGGTTTGTTGTAGACAACTCCCAAATATTGTTTGAGGCGTTAATTTAAATATATACTGGGACCAGTCTCAGAATCACTTCTTAACTTAAATTTTGCAAGTTTGGCAATCTCTGAACTATGGGTGTACATTTTTGACGAAACTGAATGCAGATGTTATGAGGTTGAAGTGATCTTTAAAATGACACCCCAATATCCTAAATTGTCTGATTTCCGTCATCACAGTATCTTGATAAGTTTGATTTCTCTGTGTCCAGGATTGCCCTGGATATATTTGACGTCTCATTGTTCCTGTCACACAATTTTGATTACACACGTGGCGGATGTAACTAGCTAAACAGGAGTTGCTAAACTTTCTGGAAAATCCGGCCTCACTTCCCTAGTGGAAGTTCACGTGTCTAACCTAACTTGTCAGTTCCAAAGTTTTTACTTTGCTTCTGGATTGTGATTTTGACATGGATTAGTATATTTGTTTTTATTCAAATGCCAGATTTAAATTAAGGAAAATCTTAGTTAAGCAATGATTGTGAAACTGGAGCTTGGCATTCGTAAAAGAGAACAGGCACAAAAGTATTGAAGCTAAGGAGTATTATGTCACGGAGATGAGTGGAGACATTTGATTTATTATGTCACGGAGATGAGTGGAGACATTTGATTTATTATGTCACGGAGATGAGTGGAGACATTTGATTTATTATGTCACGGAGATGAGTGGAGACATTTGATTTATCAAATGCAAAAACCATGTATATTGTGTCTTTTGAGATAGATGTTCGAAAACAAAGTCTGGAACCATGCAGTTAATTTCAGCGTTACCTAAATTTTGTGAAAGCGTCTTTATAAATTCACAAGTTGCAACAGGAGAAACAAAGAACAAAAACATCACACCAAGAAACAAAACAAACAAACAAACAAACAAACAAACAAACAAACAAACAAACAAACGAATTAAGAAAACAATTTAATGTACTTTAAGGAGGGATTGTCCAATGGCCTGGGTGTCTAAAGCGCGTACTTATATTACTTATAACACCAATGTTCACCGCCTAGGTTTGAGGTTCGAATCCCACTCGAGTACAAAATGGATTTTTGAACTTTTATAAACGGGCATATGTGGATCATTTTGAAAATTATGGATAAAATATTTTGGGAACATATTTGTATGTTTTCTTGAACCCTATTCAAATTTTCACCTTTTATATAAGCAAAGCCAGGTTTCAAAGTACCAAATATGAAAATGCCCATGCATAACAAATATAGAAAGTTTAACACTGAGCTAAAGAAAAAAGTCGAAGATCGGCTGCCGAATAATCGATAGCTACAATGGCCAAAAAGCTGCTTAGAGATAGACAGTACCTGCTGGAGCTGTCACGATATTGATAACGAGAGACCGACATGAACTGACGATTTGGCAGCACCAATATGTTTTCCTTGTCTTAAACATAAAACAGTAATACAATGAGTAGGTATTGTTGGCAGTTAATTGATGCTTACAAGTTTCCAAGTTTCCACATCCGAAAATTATATTTGTTTGGTTTGAAAATAGATGTATTCTCCACATGCCTTTGTCGTATTTACCCCTATTATTCTTGTTTCCTGGTCGTACGGTCTCCACATGTCTTTGTCGTATTTACCCTTATTATTCTTGTTTCCTGGTCGGACGGTCTCCACATTCCGTTGTCGTATTTACCCTTATTATCCTTGTTTCCTGGTCCTACGGTCTCCACATGCCTTTGTCGTATTTACCCTTATTTTTCTTGTTCCCTGGTCGTACGGTCGCCACATGCCGTTGTCGTATTTACCCTTATTATTTTTGTTTCCTGGTCCTACGGTCTCCACATGCCTTTGTCGTATTTACCCTTATTTTTCTTGTTCCCTGGTCGTACGGTCGCCACATGCCGTTGTCGTATTTACCCTTATTATTCTTGTTTCCTGGTCCTACGGTCTCCACATGCCTTTGTCGTATTTACCCTTATTTTTCTTGTTCCCAGGTCGTACGGTCGCCACATGCCGTTGTCGTATTTACCCTTATTATTCTCTTTTCCTGATCGTATAGTGCATGTATGGTACTCGTATAATTCTTGTTTCCTGGTCGTACGGTCGTTGTTTCCAAACATTTATTTCCTTATTTACCTTTTATCTTAATCCAGAAGTCACTGCCTGGATATGAGCGAATGAATCTAGTTATTTAAGTGATCAAGTTTCTTCAAGTAATGTTTCCTCTACTTATTTAGATGTCAACGCTGGTGTTACACAGAGATTTATTTTATGACCTATTCTTTCCTTTATTTACATTATTGATATACATGTAGTTGCTGATATTGGAAACAGTATTAAATAATTTGCTGATGACACTTCACTTTTTGACAATGTTGAAAATTCCTACGAATCTACCTAGTATTCAGATTCTGATCTTTCCAAAATACATCTTTGGTCTCAAAGGTGGTTAGTTTCTATTAAATCTGTGATTATTTCTAAAAATGTTAAACCTTTTCAGCTTGCCTTATATATGGATGAAACTCTAGTTCAAGAAGTAGACTTTCAAAAAGGTGGGGCGCATTAGAAATGAATATTAATTTTTACGATGTACCACAGACACTCTCCTACTTATCTACATCAAATGGCTAGATCTACAAATTCAGAAGTTCACTCTTATAACGCCCGTTCATCTGAAAAATTAGACATTATAATATCTAGAACAGACTTCTATTATAAAATTATTCCCTCCTTCCACAATTAGAGATTGGAACATTATCCCAGTTTCAGATAGAAACAGTTTGGTTAATATTTTTATATCCCTTGTGGACAAGAAAACACAAATTAAAAAAAATCTACGTAGGTAGTCGCATAGGATAAATATATGACACCAGGAGAATGAGCTATATTTGAAAATTATCAAAATCGGACATCATA
The DNA here is from genome assembly GCA_021292105.1 of Anadara kagoshimensis. NCBI lineage: Eukaryota > Metazoa > Mollusca > Bivalvia > Arcoida > Arcidae > Anadara > Anadara kagoshimensis. The sequence goes on along the minus strand of CM037860.1, from coordinate 17,752,772 downwards.
GTAGTACGTCATCACAATATTGTTGATAAGCATGGTGTCTCTGTTTCCGGGTGCCCTGGATATATCTGACGTCTCATAGTTCCATGTCCCTTTCGTTCACCATTGTATAATGTGATTACAAATTGGTTAAACAGGAAGTGGTTATCTTTCAGGAGCAACCGGCCTCACTTCCCTGTTGCTTTCGGATTGTGATTTGAGCATGTATTACATGTAGTAAGTTTGTTCATGATTGTGTTTGTATTTATAAATACATTCAGACCAATGTTTATTATGGTGTTGTTTTATTTGTACAGTATTATTTGTATTTCAGTTTGTGTGAACCAGTAATGAAGTTACAAAGCGTCAGTTATCAGGGTGGTTACACATTCCAGCGTGGTCCAGGAAATCCTTTCTTGTATAATATTAATCAGGTAAAGGTATTTTTTTTTATTTAGCAGGTATTTTAAATATGCATATATTGGCATATTTCAAATGTAACCATCAGACTAGTTTTTATTAGTAAGCACCTGTTTTGCATTTGCGCATGTCGGCATTTCCCTATAACTATTTTACATTTTTTATCTTAGCAAGCAGTTGTTCTACACTTGCGAATTTTGTCATATTTTCCCCATTACCATTACACTTTTTTATTCTAGCATGCATCTTGCATTTTGGCATATTTTACTCTACCACAACAAGCTAGGTTTTGTCATAGTATTTTGCATTTGCGCATCATGATATATTTTACCATATGACCATCAAACTTGTTTTGTCTAAGCGTACAAATGTTTTGCATTTACACATTTAAACATATTATGCGCTATTAGACAGGTAAATGTAGATTTTGTATATGTCGGACACATTGTTAGATAGGTTTTTGCATAATAAGATACGCAGTTTTACATTGGCGAAATTCGGCATACCATGTGCAATAAAACACGTTTTTGGCCTTATCAGTCTGGTAGCACATTACGAAGACAAATGTTTATGTTTTCATAACATGTATTGAAATCACAGTGACTATACTCTGCCACAACCATGTGTATCTGTTAAGAGCAAACAATACTGAGGATTTAAATTATTTTTGTCATAAGCAGTGGACACATTCTTAGATAAGAGTATTAATCTAAGTGATAAATAGAACATCTTTAGTTGATTTAAAGCTAAAACAAATTCCATCTTTACCTGTTATTCCAATTAGGTATTCAGTATAATCTTATCGCTTTTGTAATTTTTAAGATTTGTTTTCTGACTAAGAAATACATACAAATTGAAATGTATACACGTGTGTATTAAAAATATAACAGATGAGATATCTATATCAATGATAACATGATACAAAAGCATATTTGTTTGCTACATAGAAAAGGGTAGTTTAGTGCGTTCTGACACATTTTGTTTTTAATTCGTAACCAGACACGCCTTATCTCCGCGCAGCATTGTTTTGCAAATTGTAAGTGTTCGTTGGTAGGTGATCGAGTAGTTGCTGCATAATATACTCACCACAATAAAATTGTTTACCGATAAAGAAGTAATCTTAAAGTAGTGATGACATTGGCGTCTGAATTGCTTACCGATCACAGCGCTACTCATCGCCTGATTTTATCTGACGAAGTCCAGTAATGTTTCTCTACCATACCTTAACTGGACGCATAAATGTCATTGGAACAATCTTGATTGAGGCTTAAAACACCATTGCTCTACTCCAATCTGCTCTAAAATAGTAATCGTTTTATCTTTTCTCAAAATTAGACCAGAGAATGTCCTATTCGAATATGATTTATCTTCGTTTCACCACTGTATCTAAACTAGCTTGAATCAATGCAATGTACAAACATGTGGTTGCATCAGTGATAACCGAATAAAGTAATAACACTGTTGATCCGTAGTTTGTCTGTGTAATTATTGCGATGTTGATATTTTTGAATTATTATTTATTTAAAATTTGAAAGAGCACATACCAATAAGAATTGCCATGATCACCTTCAGTTTACACGCATTTTCCTCCGGAAAAGCAAACATCGTCTTCAACACGCACCTGCTTCTATATTAAGTATTAAATTATATTATTTTAACTAGAAGATATTAAAAAAAAAGAAATGTGCGTGGAAACATGCACTTCTTTATCAAATAACGGCTTTAAATATTTTTCATAATATCTAAACGATTTCTTTATCTGACACTCCAAATCTTAAATATTTAAGAAAGAAAGTCATTTCTTAAGATTTCTTATGAATTATATGTCCACCTTCGCAAAAATTAAATTTTAATTAAGTAGTAATGCAATGAGAATATTTTCCGGATAAGGGTTTACAAATTTGGGTGGCAGACAAGATTACACCTTTAAATTACTGAACGAAATTTTCAAACAACTATATCAGGTCCTAGCACTTAGGACTGATAAATGATAAAATAATGAGTTTATAATATAGTGTACTGTTAGGTGTCATATCCTAACGGGTACACAGTTATCTGTACTCTGATAACGGCACATCCCACGGAAAGTACTTAAAGCTATCACGTGTTTACATATAACACCCATAAGTCTGTTTTGGCTGAACATCAACATAACAAACGACTTAAAATAATTCAATCTTCATGTAAATTTAAATAATAAAATTTCTACTAATCCAAGCAAAAATCTTCCTATATAAGCTACTTCGGAAAGGTACTAAACAGGTTAATTTAGTAAAAAGGGTAAAAGTATTTAATGGCGTGGACGTGATCTGTTAAGTGTTCATTTCCAACCTACAATTTTTGCCAAGCGTAAAAGTAAAACCCATAACAGACACATGTACTATTGATTATCGGTGAATGATTACATTGAATCAGTTTTACAACTTTTATTGATTCTTTATTAAAATATTATATACATGTGATGTAATTCAAAACTATAGCCAAATCATAAGAAAATCTCAATAATCTGTTCACGAACTTCAGTCATCTGCTGTTTTTAGAAAACGCTACCACCTAAGAAAGATCTAAGTGATAAATCAAAACTAAGAGATAAACATATATTTATAAAATAAACATTTATAAAGCACGGCTTCTTACCGTTCTCCACAAAGTATGAGACGTCGTTTTAAATATTTTCATTTAATGTTAAAAAAGTTCAGACTCGACGTTCAGAGTTGATGGACATTTCAGTCCTTAACAACCACTATTAATTAATATATTCTTATTGAAGCAGTTTTGCCTTGTTGGCGGTATATTAGGAAAACCACAAGCGAATTTAATTACTTTGATTGTAGCGCTTTAACTACTGGTGATCTGAGGAGTTCTTTTTGCTTGTCATGAATTTAAAATTTCAGGGTTACTGACAAAATGAACATTTCAAATCCAATCATAGATAGTATACGTTTTATTAACATTTTAGAACATTTATATTACTTTTCTCAGTTACTAAGATTTTTCGTTTCTCCGTTAAGTTGAAGTTTGAGTTAAAGTGCTACATTTGGTATAGTCCCGATGACCTGTTTTGACCATGGAGAGATTGAATGTAGATTGTATCTCATCTTTTTGTATTGTTGTGGCATCCAATTTGTTTTGCCCTGAAGTAACTGCATATTGTTTCAGTTTTAAGTTTTACAGCACTATACGGCCATTTCGGAATACAATTCCCCATCAGTAGTGCTTGGACCAAAATTGTGAAATCTAACATTTTTTCAACATGTTAAAAAATATCTAAAGGACCAAAATTAGCAAGGAAATACTTTGCATGAGTGAGGAGTATACCTAAGTATTTAAGAATTTGTTTAGTAAACAAGTATGCATTATACATGTTTTCATTTAACACGTTTTTTTAGAGGGACAGTTTCCATTTACATATTGTGATATCCCATCAGTTTAATGGAAAAAGAAACATTAATCAGTTTAGTTTTGAATTCAATGGGAAAGATTCTGTAATGAATTCCAGCTCAGCAAAAAGTTTACACGACACTGGCGTGTCAATATCAACATACACAAAAAGGACTTTAGCAAAGTAAGTAACATCTGAATAGCGTAAAGTAGAATTTGTAATATTGGAAAAGTTATTGACTAGAAACTAAAATATGGCAAGTTTTGTTCTGGTCTGCCCTGGATAATACTTCAATTTTCCATAAAACTCCAATATAATATTCGGATAAATATTACACCTGGCATTTCTGATTCTCTCTATAAAACAATATAAATTATTAAGTATTACTTTTCACTTAAGATATAATTTTATTTTGATTGTTTGTTATAAATTTATGCGATTTTATGTGATTTTTCATACAGTAGATTAAACAATTTTTTATTTCAATTCTGGTTTTATAATGATACTTTCAGCTTGTAATTAATACTATATATTTAGACAATCGGCGAATAAAGTCTTGAAACTCTAGGCATCCTTTTTATTTTCAGATTGGAAGTCAATGTAGGTACATACGATATCCCATATAGCAACTGTGACTACAACCAATGTTATAATGGCGGGAAATGCTCTAATGTCGCTGGTGTGAATCACTGCGCATGCGGAGCCAAGTAAGTAACGTCATCATAAGCAACGTATGCACAACGTAAAATGGAGGGATGGATTTTCATTTTTATGAAAACACGGCTTTTTAACAAAGGTCTTTCGCTTGGTAATTTCCACTAGTCGTAAAATAAAGGGGTAATTTATGCAATGTTGTTTTGTTTGATAAATTCAGTCTTAATTAGATTCACACACACACACACACACACACACACACACACACACACACACACTTGGCTATCAAAATAAAGATAATTAATTATGGAATGAAAAACAACTTGTTGTTCTCTTTGACAGACCATAAAGTGACAATGCGAATGAATGACCGCATATTAACAAGATCGATATGTTTTGTCTGCAATCACAGAGAACTCTATTTAAACCATCAAAAAACTGTGAGGGAATCAAAGGAACGTATTTCTACTGGTACCTGAAAACAACTACATGAAAGGAAGGAAACAGCTAAAATTACAGCTGTCAATTTTCTTTACATGTACATCAATGAAATCTAAAATAGCAATTTTCATGGCACCGTAAGCGAGACTTGAAACTGCAAACCAATCACGTTTACAACAAGTAACCAGCAAAATATTTTGTTTATTGCATCAAAACTTCACATACCGGTAATCCATTATGAAAGTCAAACCAGCATAACGATCCCACCTGTTTACAGAACATTAGTAGCTGTATTTGTTTCTTTCAAACCGTAAAGTTCTTGCATTTCTATAATATGGATGTAAAATAAGGTACATGCTGATGTATACATTAATCCATTCAATTTCTGTATACTAAGTACCTGACTCATCACAGATACTATCTTGGTGTTTCTGTAGAGTAAAACTACAATTATTAAAGGGTGATATATTGGTTTATTAGATGCGTCATTCACACTGTTTACCTTATAATCATTTCACAACCATACGAGAAAATAAAATCTAAAACAAAGGTACGTCAATTGAATATCCGTAAAATATCGATGAAACAACTTGTCCTTCTAATGGACAAACGTCATTGATAGTGTATAGCTTATGTTTCCAGTGCATTAATGCCATAATCGTTTTTTGGGCTTTTTAGCTACTACGAATTGCTCTGTTACAACTTTGTTTTGACACTTTACCTACTTGTAATTTCAGATATACCGGAACCGTATGTCAAACGGAGAGGTCATGTGATCAGATACTCTGTCAAAATGGCGGTGTTTGTATGGAAAACGTCAGTCAGGGATACAGCTGCATTTGTAAAAAGGGGTTTAGTGGTTTATTTTGCGAAATAAATGCAGCGGTTCCAAAACGTCTAGATATGAATGATGGTGTAAACTCGCCGTTCTTGAAATGTCATTCAGATTATGATTGTAAAAATAACGGAAGTTGTAATCGGTTAACAGGAAAATGTAACTGTGATGGGAATTATGCTGGCGATCTCTGCCACTATGAAGTTCTGGAATGTGAAAACAATGCATGCAATAAAATGAACTCTAAATGTCTTGATGTTTTAGGAAGTTACATTTGTGAATGTTCTTTTGGGTATGGCGGTCCACACTGCGACAAGCAAGAAACACCTCCCTCCATTCAACCATGTCCAAGTTGCCAAAATGGTGGCACGTGTTTACAAGACATTTTAGGACCCGTATGTTTATGTCCAGACTATTTTACAGGAAAAACCTGTGAAACATTTGTGAACACAACAACAGCTATACATATTCACGGGGTTTGTCAACCCCAGGATAGTTGTTCCGCGGGACATTACATATGTGACAAACAAAAAGCTTATTGTAAAAGTGGTTGGAAAGGAGAGAATTGCACGACACGATGGGTTACTCCGACTGCAGATCCAGAATGTCCCAATATTTTATGTAAAAATGACGGGTTTTGCTTTAAAGGCACATGTTGCTGTAGACCTAACTTTACGGGAAGATATTGTGAGGAAAACCTGATTGAATGTCCCTTTAATCCTTGTAAAAACGGAGGCAAATGCCAAGTATCTAGAGACGGTTATATCTGTGATTGTACCAGAGGATATAAAGGGGAAAACTGTACTATTCCTGTTTCACAGGTAGAATCATCGTCAACAACAAAGGCTGCAACAACAACAACAACAGCAACAACAACAACAACAACGACAGTTTCAACTACGATGTCATCCACAACAAAGTTGAAGACAACAACACTTACACCGACCACACAATCTACAACTAGAAGCACAACACCATCAACAACTACTCTTAAACCAGTACCAAGTTTAAAACTGTATCTTAAAGGAAGGATAAAGCCTAGGGAAATGGCTACACTTAAAAGAACATTGGGACAACAATTGTTACAGACTTCAATGAGTAAGTTGAAGACATGTTTTAACATACAAACCATCGGCGAGAGGAAAATAAGCTTTATTTTTAAAAATTGATTCCATTTTTGTTATATAATTTATATACTCATTTGTATGGTTTTAAGTACTTTTAATTGGTTTTGTTTTCCTCATGTTTCTGTTACAAATGCATATCAGACCACAAAAAGTCAGAGCCAAAGAAAAAAGTACAGATTTTTATTTGAAAAAAAGAACTGCATCGCCATACTAAAGGACCTTCATTTAACCATTTTGAGAACAAACAACTCTTTTTGTGCTTTCAATTTTTTTTCAATTTCTCATTCCATATTTCAGATTTTCCATTCAAATTTTATATGAGTATTGCTTTGTATTTTGATTTGTCTTAAAAACCTCAATACCAGATTTATTTAACTGAAAAAAATTAACCAAATAAATAAATAAGTGAATATAAATAGAAAAAACTAACTAATCATTTTAGCTATTTCAGAATTGTAATTTACTATTTATTGACTATTGTTTATTATGATTACTTTCCTTCACTATGTTTATGCTTATGTAAGGGTGTCTCTAATTAATGCTTTCATCAATCATGTGGCTACCATTAGTAAACTGTTTTCAACAACGGTTTTCAAAAAGTGTTTTGATTTAATAATTTGGTTTAATGACAGTACTGGATACATATGCGTGGGATAATAGAAAGAAAAAAAACGCAATAAATAAATAAATAAAATAAAATAAAAAAAGAAACTAGGACAGAAAAATACAGTCAAGTAGCAAACGAAAAAAGCAATCAAGAAAACTGACGTGGTTTAAACATTATTGAAGTTCCCCGTCACACGGCTAATTTTACAATCAGTCCATAATTTTTATTTTATAAAAATGAGCCGTGTTTTACGAATCAACAATCTGGCCAGTTTATGCTATCTATCCATGTACATGAAATCTTTAAATAATATTTATTAAAATTTTTAATTTCTCATTTTAATGTTCTATGCTTTAAGGAAACTAGTTAAGAATTAGGTTTAAAAAATCTTTATCTTTTGTTAATGTGTGTAATGATTTATTTATAGATGCCATGTGTACCATAGATGATCTTGGAAGACGTCAAATGATTGATACAGTGAAAGGGTAAGTGTGAAGTACTGGGAAGAGACTTATCACAGTGTATTTTGTGTCTTCATGATTGCTAGCGGATGTAGCTTATCCTTCCGGAGCACCCAACCTCTTTTTCTTGATAGAAATTAACATGTTTAACTTAATTTGTCAATTCCAAAGTTTTTACTTTGCTATTGGATGTGATATGGACATGGATTTGTTTTTGATTGTGAATCATTCCTTTACAGATTTAAATTATTACTCAATGGAAATAGAAATGATTGTTTATATTGTATTTTCATAGTTTACCTCAAATGTTTGTAGGTTTGTAAAATTGCGGAATCCACACCTTGTCTCATTGTTCTGTTTGTTGTTTGTTCTGTTGTCTTTCTTCTTGGTAGCACTGAACATTAAAAAACAAGTTTGAAAAGAAATTCCCTTGTCTAGGAATCGGCATTTTAGTATTGATGAAACATATTGATCTTCGTTTGAGGCATGGAGTTAAAACAACTCGTGAACTACAACAGTGTAAAAATAAATTGGACTGAAATATTTTCTGATGTGTGTAGTGTTATTATTGCAATACGTTTGTGGTGTATTCTATCAGCCGTATTATTTAAAAGATTCTGATATTATTTTTCACGATTTTTTTAAATCAGCACTGTGTTTACATGTGTAACATTATTCTTTTCCCTTAAAAATTAGATCGTTTGTCACAGAAATTACAATCAGTAGCAGAGGTTGTAAATCACTAGAACAGCCAGATTTTAAATCAAATTATTTGACTGCTGTCAAAAGATTTTATCAGAATCTGAGTTTCACCTTGTACGAAGACTCTGTTAAGAAGTTGGAGTATCTAGAAAATGTTTACAAGCTGTACTTAAATGGATATGTTGATGATAGTATAATTCCTCTAATAAAAGAGAAACTGACCAAAGCATGGCGTACTGACCGAACAGGTAAATACCACATATTTTCAGCGTTGCTTTTGCAGTTAATTTTACTTCTAAAGCCATGTTTTACTTCACTAATATATTGTTACATAAACAATGCTAATGTTATTTCAGAAACAATTATCAAATACATAGTTAACATCAAAGTACGAATCTATACCCGTCTAAAGAATTTGAGAATTTTGTTCCCCATTAATCATCCTGCATTTCTCAGATTAAAGAATGAAAATTTTCTGTTTACTTTCTCAGTTCTATATAGGGATGATAGGGGAACAGAAGGTGTTATTGAGGTAAAAGGTATACATTCTCAAGCCTACGCGACACTTTCAAGTACCAGTAATAAATCAATTGTAAAATACGTTTTTACGTTTTTCTGTTATACGTAGCTAGCTAAACTGGAGGTGCTTACCCTTCCGGAGCACCCGGCCTCACTTCCCTGGTGGGAGTTCACGGTGTCTAACCTAACTTATTAGTTCCAAAGTTTTATATTTTGCTTCTGGAGTGTGTTTCGGGCATGGATTAGTATGTTTGATTTTTATCTATACATTTCGATAATTATTTTCAGGTGTTGTCGGTATCAACATCACAGTAATTCGTACGGATTTTGTAATCGGAAACTATGGGTAGGTACATATTATGGAGGTTTTCAATGATTATAGTTATTATCTTTTTTAATACTTTCGAGCTACAGAAGTTTTCACATTAATAAAATGTTAAGTGAATATGGAGTGAATGATCCATTTATAAGTCGTTCTTCATTAAACAATGATATTCGTAACTTTTAGCCTTTTTAAAAAAGTTCTAAAATACTACGATAAGTACACTATATGTATTTAAAGTTTTAGTTTGTCAGAATTGCAAACTATTTACCTCCTTTTAAAAACCTACAAAGAATTAACTGGTAATAAGCTTTGCATTTAAATGCATCAGGGGTATAGGTAATTACCCTTCTAAAGAGAACCCGACCTTGCTTCCTTGATGGAAGTTAACGTGTTTAACTTGATTTTCCGCCTTTAGGATTGTGATTTGGACATGAACCAGTATTTTCGTGTCTGATTCAAATGATTAACAGAATGCATTATGTTTCAGGACGCGGGTTACTAAACTATTGTATCTTGCATCCTCAAATAATGGACTCATCACACAACCAGTGAAATTATTCCTAAGATAAAGACTCTTACAGATGTGATAACCAACGAGAAGCCATATCTAAACACAGTTTACGATGGACAAAACACGAACATGTACGCTGATAGCAGTCGCTTGTCGCTTCTTAAAACTAAAAGATCAATGATACCTTCTAGAAAAGTGGTATCATCAGCAATAACCGACGCCTGGGTAAATTACATAAAAGGTAATTTATTTTAGCTTTATTGCAATTACGTGTTAATATTCATGTACATGTGCGTGATTAAGACCTAATTTCGACTATTTCTCTGAAATGACTTCAATGAGAAATAGTCATCACGTTTCACGTTTAATTTAAAATTCAGTAAAATGGCTTAAAATTGTTTTATCTTAACTATATGAACAGATAATTACATAGTGTTTTAGATATTTTCTTAAAACGGCCCTCCCAATGGGGTCAATGTCAATGACAATGACAATGTTCAAGGTCATGAACTATTTTTTTTAGTTTTGATTGGTATGACTAGACACAGCCTTTCATGTTAAGAACGTGTTTTGTGTTTGCGTCAGTTGTACTGTATGACACTGGTTAATTAGTTCAAATGAATATTGGTTTGTTTACTTTTTAAAGCTGTTAAATCTTTTCACTTTTGTTATTTTAGCAAATTACAGTGGATGTAAACAAAATTGCTCCGTTAAAGTAAAGTTTGCCAAAGAAGAACCAGTCTCAAAATACAACAGGTATTTATCATTAGCTAATTGGTACCAAGGTGGCGGTTCACGTGTTTTACTTAATTCATAACTAATTTTTTACCTTCACTTAAACCTGACATTTGAATGACTTCATATTGATATATTTGAGGTGTCATGTTTGAAATTTCTTTAAGAGTATGCCATCTGTTTTGTAATTTTATCAGAAAATATCATTCATACAAACTTTAATTTGATTAAATATGTGAAAATGAAAAAAATTTTGAGGAATTTTAAAATTCAAAATAATTTACTTTTATAGTTTTTATTGTTCGGAGAAAAAAAGCTTTGCATAATATCTATATATTGAATTTTGATTTTGCTAAAAATAATTATCCGAACGTAGATTAATTGAAACAGCATGCACTTGAGAATATAGCACAAACTATGTTATACCACGACTACTATTTCTAAATTTTACTAACCCTTCCGGAGCACCCGTCCTCTCTTCCCTGGTGGAAGTTCACGTGTCTAACCTGACTTGTCAATTCAAAAGTGTTTACTTTGCTTCTGGATTTTAATTCGGACATTCGGATTAGTATGTTTGTTTTTGATTTAACATTTAATGTTTTTTGCAGCATTGATGCCAGAACTTTGGTATATTTTCCACTCCTTGACGGATCTTTAGTCACTGACTTGTATTATGGCGAACCACGTATAATTGGACTACCATTTTGCCAGTGCAGTGCTGCTAGAAGAGAACGATATATCGATGTGAATGGTAGAATTAAACTAAAAGATATGCCAAATATACAGGGAGCAATAAGAAAAGCATTCAATGTGCAGATCACAAGTAAATATCATTGTAAATTATGCAAATGCTTAAAGTTTAAAACACAACAAAACATTGTCTGTAAGATCAGTTAGTTGTATCAGTAATTTTTAAAATCTAATGGATAAAATGTTCAAGTAACTCTCAACTCTAAGTAGGTGCTTATGCTTCCGCAGCACCCAGCCTCACTAACACTGAAAAAGTCAACATCTTTACTAGGAATACATGAACCAGGTGGCAGGTCTCAGAAAATTGTCATTTAATACATTGCTTGAAAATGGTAGTTGTTACCATTTATACTTCAAGCAACTTGTATGTTTCTAATACCAGATATATTGTAAAATGCATAATAATTACATACCATATCAGTGTTAATTTTACAACAATAGCCTACTGTTTCGGAATACAGTTCTTCATCAGTAGTGCTTGGACCACTATCGCGAAACCAAAATTTATCAAGGAGTTGAAATAAATGAATACATACAAACTGAATTCATCAGGAAAACGTTCATAATACATGTTTTCCCGTGAACGTTTGGGTACTGGTGGGGTCAATGTTTTTTTACTTAAACTGAGGAGATAAAGTTCTAATATTGGTAAGGGTTCATGAAAAAATCGACGTTTAAAATTATAACAAAAATTGTCAGGATTTGTTAAATTTGGGAATATGCAAAAATTCCTGTTTTATTTTTTTAATTTTCCCCAATATTGGAATTGATCGACTCCCTCGAAGTTACCGTACATAATCAATGTTGTCATCACAAGTTGTATAACATGGTAATGTGGCTATAAGCCTGTGTGGTTGCTTTTTACCAAAACAGGTATTAAAAATGTTTCATTTTTCCATTTGTAGGACAATATATAACATTTTTACAGACACAACATTTTTTGGACCGAGAAGGGTAAGGAAACTGTTTTTATTGAGAATCAAGTATGACAGTTATTTTGATGTGACCACTATCTACTTCTTCACTACTGTTGATTTATATAATTAAATAAAATGTTATTCCTGATGTTTTACACTCATAATAAACTAACAGTATAGTTCTGTGGTAAATTAATTTAACACTAAGCAGCAAGAGTATAAGTGCCGAATCAGCAGCTCGTCTTAAGCCATTCGGCAGCCGAGCTTCATTAGCTCAATGTTAAACTTGAGACAATTATTTCGTAGTCTTTGACAGGAGAGATAGCGTCCAGAGTTAAAAGTCTCTAAGGTTCAAACAACACATCCAACCTTTAAAAATAAATACATATCAAGTAATAAGCACATTTTGAGACCAACGATTGCAACCTTGTCTTAAAAAGGGAACCTGCTGTAGTAATTTAATTGTATTTAGTGATATGGTCTCAGTATCATATATAGTTTCAATTTAATTATTCAGTTTATAACCACCTGTCCATATTACACTGTAAAACCTGACGAGTATTTTTAATGCAGCTTGGGTCATTTTATAGATGTTATAACAAAAGATATTATTATTACAGGCAATTAATAACAAGACTACCGTTTTTGTTGTCTGCTAACAAAGACGATAACTACAATCAGTGGCCAAATCCAAACATGGCGGGTAATATAGTCCAACTTACCAGCGAAATTCAGAAATACCCTAGGACCGTGTCAGTAGTATCAGGCAAACGGATCATAGAGCTAATATTGAGTGGATCTGTTAAACAATCAAAGGAAGATAAAGTCATTAACGGTATTAAAAGTACCTGGAGTAACATTAATAAACGTAAGTTGAATTAAAGTTTTTTCAGCCTTGTGTGAGACTAGCTTGAATTTGCCATGTCTGAGAACAATTGGGTCATTAGAAACTGTGTTAATTGATACAACAACTCGTTTTCTGCCGTTAACCTAAGACAACATTTGTTCTGGAGCACCAATATGCCAGAAACGCTTTCATATCTATGTACAAACGGTTTTAGAGGTGACTTTTTAGAGGATGGTTTTAAATAGAAATTCCTCACTTGCCAGCCTTTAAATGAGAGAAAAGTAAAAATGTTAAGGATCAAATTGCAACATTTACTTTAAAAGGTACACTATAAACTCCACCACTGGACAATTGCTCTAGTGCCCATTCAAAGTCTGGAATTTATAACCAAGTTCTAATATGGATCTTTCACGTGTAGTTTTTTAAATTTAGTTTTGTTGAGTTGAATGGCTAGTTTTTGATGAGTAATTTATTCGCCAACTTTTTTTTTATTTATCGAAAGCGATTTCGCAATTGTAATTAGTAGTTCGACATTTGATTTCGCACAGAAGCAGGTGTTCGTTTTTGGAGATTGTTATACAGTGCTTGAAATTACAATATATATAAAATTGCTTACTTAATTGATAGAGAATATGTTTTTCTCCCAAAAATAATATATCAAGAAAGTAGTTATATGTTCAATCAATTAAACTTGAGAACAACTGTGCCAAGTAACATGTATGGGATTAACCATATAAACCATTGGTTAAACCATCCATCATAAAAAATAATGAACAATAATAATATTTCTCTGCAAGAAAAAATGTCGTGCTATAATATAATATCAATATGTTCTTTTTATATTATATTAGATATTCCTAACGATAAGATAAGAGCAACAGTAGAGACTTGGAGTGATCAATACTTTTCTGAAGCTGGGTGTTATGTTATTTTTGTGTTTATCTAAACATAATATTGACCTTTATCACATACAAGATTCGTAATAATAAAAAGTTTACAAATGATTCATAATTGACTCTTTATCCAAATACTAAGTAGATCAAATTAAAAACAAACATACAATAAATGTCCGAATTACAATCCAGAAGCAAAGTGTAAACTTTGGAACCGACAAGTTAGGTTAGACACGCGAACTTCCACCAGGGAAGTGAGGTCGGGTGCTCCGGAAGGGTAAACGCCTACATTGCGTTTGAAATTTTATTCCTGTGTTCTATCATGCACAAATTATTTTAGGAACTTTATGGGTCTTGTAGATTGCATAAGTTTTTTTAAGTAAACGCGTTTTAAGCAATGGAATTACCAGTATTCAATTTCAAAATGGAGAAGTGATTTATTTGTATTAATACCAAGAGTACTTGGCTTCCTTGATTTAACTTTTATGGTGTTAGAGGTTGTTGGTTCAACACCCAACATGCTTTTGTTAGGTGATGTAATATCTGAACGTGATGGTTGATAAACAACTCATATTAAAACGGACATGCATGCTTTAAGGAATCGATTATTACCACAACTTATTCAATTCAAAACTGATTATTATTAAAATGCCTCTGTAACAAAAAATTATATAAATATAGAAAAATATGATTTTTTTCAGTGGCCAGGTTACACGTGTAAAGTACTCAATTACCATTGGTAACGCCGACAGCAGTTTAGTTGACATAGAAAGACCAGAACTTAGCGATATCTCAAAACAATTAAGTAACTCAGGCGTTACAGTTTGTAATTGTGTTGCACGACACATTAGGACATTTGGAGTGATTGGTGTTGTAAATGAAAGTAACAAAACTAAACTTGAGTCAGCTCTGGATAATGTCTGGAGAAAAATAAATCAAGGTAAGTGGATGAACTATAGACACTATAATTCATTGTATTAGTACAGAATCAGAAACATACATACCAGTACATTTCCAAATAACGATCCCAAAGCAAAGCAAAACTTTGAAAACTGATATATTAAGTAAAACACGTGAACCAGGGAAGTGAGTTTCAGATGCTCCGGAAAGGTAAGCACCCACCACGTGGATATTACATTTTAGCTTTTTTAGTGTCAATTTTGTTTCTTCATTTCATTATTTCCTGATTTCAGTAACATGGCGAAAACACTTGGCTTAGTGGTTATGATAATGAGTTGATGAATCAAGGCTCCATGGTTCGAATCCCAAGTTAGGATGCGTTATACGTCATTGAGTCAGAAATTCAGTAACAGTGTTCTTGTCCATCAAGCTGCCAAATAAATAGCTACTGGAATATAGATTGAATGTTAACGTCACGATAAACAGTCTCCGATCAAAGAGCGTTTACGGCACTTGATCAGGGATAAGTACTGGTCTAAATGAGATTATTATTTCGGGACATACTATTCATTAACTTAAGTATTGAGTTAACATTAAACAGGAGTTGCTTACCCCTTCGGAGCATTGTTCCTCATTTCCCTGGCGGAAGTTCGGTTGTTAATTTGCTTTTGAGATTGCTATTTGGACATGAATCGGTATGTTTATGTTTTAAAAATACTATTCCTTTGTTCTGACGTATTGCATTTATGTTGTATCCCGTAGGGTTATATTACTTTTGTAAAGCAGTCACCTTCGCTCTTATCTACCTTTTGAATCGCTTCTTATCCTACATGAATAATTGTATTTCATTGTCCCAAATGCCTGGAGTGGATAATTTTTCCATTGTACTAATTATTGGATTTTTTAAGCCATGAAATTTATTTGTGTCAATTTTCATTTTCAGGTTTGAATGTAAATATAACAGCAAATATTCAATACATGAATACAGAGTATGAAACACAGCAAGGGTAAATATAATTTTTTTAATTCCGGGTTAGATTGAAAATTTCACAGTAACGGGATTTTATAACTTTTTATTATAAAAGCTACATATAAAAGAGACTTTTGAGCTGTAGTTCATGGTTAATCCACACATATTTCTTCCTGTTTGTTATCATTTGTGTTCTTGGCAGAATTATTATTTTTTTCAATATACTTACCGTGTTTATTTACTATGTACTGTCATAAACTGTAACTTATGGTAACGTACAACAATACTGTTCTAAATTTTATGTTACCCATAAGTGTATATTCACGGAAGTATGAATTGATTATCTCCGATCAAAACAAAAACCATCAGCTTTCTATAAATAACCTGTATAGTTTAAATCAATGAAATTTTTCAATGCTTTTTTGCAATTTTTAAACCAACGTTATTTTCAGAATAACAAAATCAAATCTGTTAATCTGTTTCTTTGTTATTGTAATAAAAATAGACTGTTATGGATGGATATATTTGACGTACCAAAGTTCGATGTTACTTTCATACACAATTTTGATTACAAATTTGCTAGCTAAACGGGGTGCTTACCCTTCCGGCCTCACTTCACTGTGGATGCTCATGTGATTAACCCAATTTGTCAGCTTCAAAGTTTTACTCAGTTTTGATATTTTGGTTAAGACATGGATTGGTATATTTGTTTTTCTATAATGAAGCACATTGTAAAAATTAAATGTATAGGTCTTTTTTATGAACACCCCGTGTAATAGACTATGGGCATGTTTCCAGAAGTATTACGGTTGAACTAAATTTTAGCAGTCAACAGAAAAACTGTTTAACTGTTTTACATATTATTTAAATTGTATCTGTACATGTGTTTTACACTTTGTTTGTATTTATATTGCAGGCAATCCGCTACAAAGATTCAATACTATGTTTCTGTTTATGAGGACAGAAACTCCGTAGACGAGGATGATTTGGACTCGCCCACTAACCCCACATTAAAAGCAGACATAGAAAATGGTATACCAGGAATTGATATACATACTGAACCATTGAAGAAGAAAACGTCAGAATCATTTGTAAGTAGTATTTTGATTTTATTTTGGAATGTTCTTTATCATTCAGTCAACAAATATTAACTTTAGTGTATTACTTTTATATAAGTTTTCCTTATTAATTCTTTTGTTTAAAAACAAACACAATTACTTGCCGTTTTGTCATTAATGACCACAACCGTCCAATCGCTAGTTGTGTCATAAATGCATTTTGTCAGATAGTGATATTTAGTTGACTGTTGGTATATCTATTGACCCAAATATGCCTGTTGACTCTATTACACTTGCTAAAATTTTGCTCGAGTTATTTCTCATGGATGTGCATGTCCTTTGAATCAGCAATAACTACATTGTATTTCGATTGTTAATTATTAATGTAATAACGTTGTATTTTTGTAAAATTAAATGATATATTTATATATGCAAGTCATAAATGTGATATTGTTCATACTATGGCAACATTCATGTTGAATTTATCGTTTTTATAAAGTTTCAATTCCAATTTCAGAAATGGTGGATCGTTGCTTTAGCTGTTATTGGGGGTTCGATAGCTTTCATATTGTTAACAGCAATCTTAATTGGAATATATAAAAGATACGGGTAAGTCTAAAGAGATTTGATGCATGCTTTTGTAATATATAATTACCTTTTTATATAGCATTTCAGTGTAAAAAACCAACAGACAATTAAAAGCTGGTCAATAAACGGAGCACTCGCCGTCTTCACTTCCCTGGTGGTAGTTCATGAGTTTAACCTAATAACCTAATTTGTCAGTTTTAAATTTTTATTTTACTTTGGGATCGTGATTTGGACATGGATTAGTACTTTTTTTTTGTTATTGATGATTACATATTTAAGATAATTTTACAGTCTGATATACAGTGTACAATGTTGTATTTTGACTGTTGTTTTTGGAACTTTGTATTTTGCATTAGATCAATTGGATTTTTTCAAAAGTTCCACTTCAATAATTTGAACTTGCAATGCTGAACGTCTAACCTCAAAATTTGTTAATGATTGGTGGTAGTCGATTACGGCAATTTTATACAACTGAGCAAGCTACTATGGAGACGAGAAAAAAAAAGAAAATTGTTGACGCAAGAATATTGCAAGCCCAGGTTTATCAAGGCCCTCTAAAAGTTAAAGGGCTCTCAAACAATATTGTTAAGACGTTTAATGTCTCTATCCAAAATTACTATTGATATATTTGACGTTTTATAGTTCCATGTTCTTTACATTCTAAATTTTAATTTTATCCGTGGCGGATGTAGCTAGGTAAACAGAATGTGGTTAACATTCCATAGCACCCGGTCTCGTATCCATGTTGTACGTTTATGTGTTTAACTAAATTTCACAAAGTTTTTACTTTTCGTAGAAATTGTGATTTAGACATGAATTGATGTGTTTGTTGTTGATGTTAGAAACATTAGAAAATCATCGCCATGCTGATGTCTTTTGTATTTGCGGCGAATAAATGATTAATAATATTTATCATTAAAACTTAACATTTTAAATTTTTGGATAATGAACTTTTTTTCTTTTTACCCATTTAGAAACAGCGAATCCAGAACATTGTTACAAAAGCCAGAGGATGTTGACGAATTTGACAAAGAACATTTTTCAGAGGAACCTGATTTTGATAATCCCTCTTATAATCTTGGTGATCAAGCAGTTGATGACCAGAAAAAGAGTATATATACTATTAATGGAAACTGATATTATAACATAATATAAACAGTTGTTTAATGATATTTGTCCGTCCAGCCGGAGTGTTCTTGAGGTGTTCTAATATACCCGGTAGAAACTACGAGAAGGACAAGTAATCTCAATATTTAAAGGACCAAGAAGAACAAGGATTCCTGAAATTTGATATTTTGCGGAAGTGTCAATTCAGAGGAAGTTATTTAAATATATACATGTATTACTATGGTTTAATAGAATTTTTTACGACATTGCGTCATCATTCATCGATCATGTTTTAGCCGCATTTGTGTAAACGGTTTAAAATAAAATATTATAATTGCATTCTGCAGTTAATATTGGTGTTCATTGAATCTACTCTCTTTCATTTACTTTTAATATATACAAAAATGTATTCGCTTTATTGTCAGATTTGTTTTGTAGTCTTTCTTGTGTTAACGGTTCCTAGGCGTTAACTACACAACTTTATCTTAAAGACGAAACTACATTTTTCCCTTTAGTCATTACTTTTTTGTATATTTTATCAAAAACAAAGATACTAATTCATGTCCAAATCACAATCCCATAACATAGTAAAACTTTGAAATTGAAAAATTAGGTTAAACACATAAACTTATACCAGGGAAGTGAGGCCGGATGCTCTGGAAAGTTTAGCGCCTTCTGTTTAGCTAGCTACACCCGCCGTGTGTGTAATCAAAATTTTAAGTGATATAAACATGGAACTTTGTGACGTACACATATATTTAAATGACTAACTGGTCTATTAATTATTTGAACCTAAAACTAGAAGAAAAGTCAGATTATGCTTTAGGTTTGCCAGTGTTTACAGTACTAAAAACTCATTTATCTTATTCACAGGGATAATACACTCTTAACGTATACAGACCTGTAGGTTTGACCATAAATATGATCATGGCAACAGCCAAAACAAACGAAGTAAGAAAAAAATAAACACATTATGATAATAAAACTTCTTAGTTCCTATGGACACCGACTGACATTCATTGTCATTATTCCATTTCCTTTGTGGGTCACTAAATTATAACCACGAGTCCCTAAGCGTGCAGAAATTTAAACCTTGCTTGGAGTTTATCTTAATATTCATTTCTTTTATGCACTCTTGATTATACAATAGAAATAAAAAACAAACATAGCAATTCATGTCCAAACCACAATTCCGAAGCAAAGTAAAAACTTTAAAACCGACATATTAGGTTAAACACGCGTACATTTCCACTAAGGAAGCGGGTCCGGTTGCCTCAGAAGGAAAGGCATGTGTGATTTTGTCATTTAAGTTTTGTGTACATGCAAGGCATTTGTTTTTGTTTATGGAGAACTTAGAAAATGTTTAGGATATACAACCAACGTTTGATCTACATCATTATGTATTTGTATTGTGTGGTTAGAAGTGCATAATTATTATCAGACGTTTGATTCTATTATAAACATGAAGGTTCAAATTGCATGACATTTACATCTGATTGGACAATGACACAATGTGTATGTGCATTCACATTGTCTTCGATTATTGTCACATGACTGAATGTAACTTCACTATGCAAATTTTGTGCCAGAATAGCTTTTAACACGGTTAAATCGTGTAGAAATGTTGACAGAAAACCAATGTGTATTACATATTATACCAGTTTCATATTTACAGCACTAGACGGCCGTTTCGGAATACAATTCCTCAACAGTAGTGCCTGGACCAAAATTGTGGAACCAAAATTATTTTGAAGATGTTGAAAAGCTACCCAAAGGACCAAAATATATTTTACCAAGTTAAGCTAACGAAATACTTTACATAGGGGAGTATACCTTAGCTTTTGAGAAATTTCAAATTTTAACTTGCAGGAAATTTAGACAATTATAGTATATTTCTGACAAAAATACGAACTTATTGCCTACTGAGTTTGTGATATCCTTGGGGCACCAGCCACCAGCAGAGATATCGGCTAAGGGGATTAAATTACATATTATACCAATTTTATATTTACAACACTAGACGGCCGTTTCGGAATACAATTCCTCATCAGTAGTGCTTGGACCAAAATTATGAAACCAAAATTATTTTGAAGATGTTGAAAAGCTACCCAAAAGACCAAATTATATTTTAACAAATTAAGCTAAGGAAATACTTTGCATGAGGAAGTATACCTTAGTTTTTGAGAAATTTCAAATTTTAACTTGCATCCAAGGCTTGACATCGCATTGTTCCATGTTTATTTCATTCCCAATTTTAATTTAGCACACATTGGATGTAGCTAGTTAAACGGAGGTTCTTACCCTTCCGGAGCAACTGGCGTCACTTCAAATGTAGAAGTACTTTGGTGTATTCTTTATTGTGATTTGTACATGGTTCGGTGTATTTGGTTTTGACTTAGTTATTTTCATCATTGTTGTGCTGCACTCTTTCAGAAATATATCTTGACTTGATCCAAACAAAAACTTTTATTATTGTCTTTGGCAAGCCAAAGCTAGGGGATGGAACCCACGACCTGCACCTTCCATTCAATCAAACCAAATTAAGAGGGTTTATTGATTTGTTGCAAGCCATACATACGAAGCAAGCACTCTACCAGCTTTTTTACTTCAAACTATTAACATTTGCAGCTGTTCATTAAAAGATGTATATTTGAATGGCTTTAATGTTGTTATAATGTGTGTCGGCTTGCTCTAGATGTATTTTTAATCATCTTTGTTATTATTTAAAATAAAAAAGAGCGTTTTATGTACTGAAATTTTGTTGATTCAATAGGTTAAATTCTGTGACTCAAATGTTAACAAGTGATATGTCACATGGTTTGCCAAGATGTTCTTATATTCATTATAGTTTTGTCACATGTTATATGATGTCCTAATAGATAACGTTTGCGTTATGGTGAGGTGATAATGTACACTAAGGCTTTATCTTTTTATTTTAATAAACCTGGAGTCGAGATGGCTTATAGAAAACAGTGCCTCTTAATGTCTGGTCTGGTCTGTTCATGAAATTTCCTATCCTAAAACATATATTCGTCATTGTTCCTATTTTATTTTCTCTCACCCCTATCAACATCCAATTATAGTCAATCATAAATTCCCCAATTGATTATTTTTTCTCTGGACACTCCGGTTTTTCTCACTTTACCAGTGATAAAGAAATAAAAGAATTGTGACTTGGACATAATTACAAATTACCATTTTAAGCCTCTTGTGGTCTGAAGAAAATCTTGTGACATCCTTTTATCCTTTAGCTGCAGCATAGCCATGGTTAACCCATAACTATTAAAAATAAAGCAACTACTATCTTTCCAGAAATAGTTGTCATCAAGAATATTCTAAATATTTTTTTAATATTTTTGTTAAAAGAATACCAGATATAAAAAATAAAAAAGCAATAACTTGACCAATTTATAGAACTTTACCAGTCTCTTCTGTACGTTAAAATTTTGAACATTTCGCAAAATCGAAAGAAATTTACTAACCTAGTAACCTCATGCAAACTTACATCTATAGGGTATCTATAGAGGCATATAGGGTATATTGTATTGATATGTAAATTAAGTTTCCTGATTATAGACGGTAAACATGGGTATTGTTGTTGTTCAGGTTTTTCATATGTGAATGTCCCAAAAATTGAACTCATTACATCACATTTGATGTAGGTGCAGAAGAGATTACTTGAACATAGATTACTGTTTAGTAAAATTATTTAAACATTTGTCCCATGAATAGAATAAGTTTAAATGTTTTGGCGAAGTCTAATTATTTTTACCAATTGGGCCAGGAGATATTTAACGTTTTTTTTCCTATGATAATTTAGAATCAATATTTTTAAAGCTTAATTTGTATGATCATTTTTTCCCCGTGACTACAATTTCTGAAAAGACTAACTACTTTTTCACTAATTCATAGTCTTAACAGACGATTAAATTGTGATTTGGGCATGGATTGATATGTTTGATTTTGATGTATCTGAAATGATAGAACAACAACTTAAACGAAGACATTTAAGTTGTCATGGTTAGTGTAATCTTCAGGGATTTTTTCCGGGACAATGGTGACAGTACCACAGGTCATGTAAAGGGAGATAACTGTTTACAAACAAAATGTCGGATAAGAATGGGTGGTATCAATTGCCGAAATATCTAATCAAAAGTCACTGTAACTTAAAAACTTACTACAGGGAACATGTTTTCGAGAGGCGATATGGGTTATTTTTTTATCAAATAAACAATAAAACAAACAGACAAACAAAATAAATAAATTATAAAATAAATAAATAGAATCCATGACATTCTGTGATTACAAATTATGTATATATAATTTTTATCAAAATGACATTAAATATAGGTATATAACAATTCAATTTGTATCTAGTACTACACAGATATATACATTTAATATTCCCTGATAAGATAAAAGCATTCATTATCATTATAAGGGTGAAAAGTCCATCAACCCATCTACCCCTGTGTGTCTGCTATATACTCCAGTGATGAGGATTTATAAATGATTTTTATTTTTTATTATCCCGGCCACAAAAATGAAGGTAAGGTTTTCTACATAGCACTTTTTACATTTCAACCATGTATACTAATTATTTTTAACAAATTTAATGAGTAAATAAGTCATTTTGGGGGAGTATTTGCTGTTGATACTCCATGTTATCCTCTGTGATTGATTGATTGATTGATTGAATAGAGTTTAACGTCCCAGTCAAGAACATTTCACTTATATCGAGGTGCCACCAGCTATAGGCAAAGTTGCAATTTGACCAGTGCCGTACACCCAGGACAATGTGACCGGGAGGGAGGGTAATTTAATGTGCCATGCCTGCCGTGACGTTGGGCAAAGGTATCTTTCAAAGGATCCCGTGGATTTTATTTGTAAACATCGAGTAGTTGGAGACAGAACTACTTAACGATCCCGCCTGGGGTTCGAACCTCCCACCGTGAAACGAAGCAAGCACTCTATCATTTGGCTACTGTAGTAGTATTTATCCTCTTAATTAAGCGCTCTATTAAATATGCAACATTTTATATTTTGAATGAATTACAGCAACACCTTTCAAGGGAACATGCTATCGCTGAATAGTTCAAAACCAAAGCGTCTCTCCTATGTCGGTTCGAACCCAAGTCGATCACAGGTTATGCTTTTTTTGTTGTGGATTTGTACTGGTTGTTTAGAGGTTCCCATGTGAGTTGTTGATGTAACAATATTAGGTAATTAACCAATCAATCAGAATTTTCTATACAAACCACAAAAGAGCATGTCAATATGACTTTTGTCAGGGAATCTTTACATACAGTTTGAAATTCTGTAGCTGAAAAATACGTACATGTACTCGACGATAGTCATTAGCCAGGACAGCCAAGAACTCGTCACAGAGACCACGCCACAAGGAACAACAACAACAACATCATCATCATCATCATCATCATCATCATCATCATCATCATCATCATCATCATCATCATCATCATCGACAACAACAACAAAGAAAAAAGACACAAGACACGTGTATTAAAATCATCAATTATAAAAGTGGTACATGGGACAGGCAGTGGATATAATAACAAAACAATGGTACTCAATTATGTGGTTTAAGGACTTTGGGGCAATGGGATCAAATTCATTCGGCAATTCTTAACATGTGGTCGAGTTTCAGGATTTTTTTTATCGATGACATAAATACACTTGTCAGGATGTTGGTTCATCTTGTCATAACATGAGGGTTATAGACCATGGACTATAAAATGGGTTGGATGGTTGAGGGGCCGCTGACAGTACTATAAACACACCCTCATACTCCATCACGTTAAACCTTCCCCCTGTTTTGATTTTTTTTTCATAATCTTGGTTAATATGGTGAATGGGGGGGGGGGGGGGGTGGAGGGGGGGTATCCTTTCTTCGTAACAGAATCTAATTATACCCATGATAAGTCTTTAGTGTTTAAATATAAGCAATGGTTGGTTGATCAGTTGATTGCGGACATGGTTACAGCATACGCATGTCAGATAAAATACGTAATACCGGAAGTGATGTCCTTGGTAACGCTTTGAAAGGTGACAAAAACGTAATACAGGGCTTTGGCAGGTTACACGACCCATATACCCCGTCAAAGATGACTGTACCGTTCGCCTGCGGCTCAGGGTACATAAATCTTTGACGGAGTACATCAGTGGGGCCGTGTAACCTGCTTAAGCCCTGTATAACTAATATTGTCACCCTTCAAAGAAATTTCTCGCATGCTGATTGGTTAACTTGCCGGGGTACATAGAACTATGTTCGGAAATCAGCCGGGGTGCAAGAACGCACGCGGCGTTTAGCGGTAAAAGGGAAGTAACTCGTACATCGTTGACTTCTAGTTACGGTAAACAAACATGGCGACAATATACGATAGTCACCGTGGCACAAAAAACGAAGTGGAAGTTAAAAAGATCCAACTGGTAACGCTTTGAAGGGTGACAAAACCGTTATACAGGGCATTGGCAGGTTACACGGCCCCATGTACCCCGTCAAAGATTTATGTACCCTGAGCCGCAGGCCAAAGCCCCGTATAACTTATAATGTTTTTTTGTACTAGTACAAGGAACAATTTTTTTCCACTTGCGATCGATCGGAGTCGAACCCATAGCGATGAGAAAATAGAGAATTGGAGTAGTATATAGTGGACAATAACATAATGAACATACATACAAGTGTCCCATCAAGGGCGGGAAGGGGTTTTTAATTAATCTTCTCAATATGTATTTGTCTTTTCTTGTCTTGATTTTTCTTTACTTTCAATAACTCGTATTCTCATATTGGTTGTTTTTAACACCCGTTGTGTTAGCATACATGTTTTTTTCAAATAAAATTATTATTATTATTATTAAACAATATTGTTTCTTTTGATAATGTTGGTTAGTTTTTACTTCGTTATCTTATTTAACTATTTTCTCCTTCAGGTTATTGCAGTACTTTTAGTATTACTTATTGTAAAAACGCAGTCACAAACGACAACCCCGCCACATTGTACCCCTAAATTAGGAGCTGTTACACCAGGACCAAATGGTAAGCTCTTATTAAAAACATGCAACACCATCCCTCTCCCAAACTACAAGATCATAAATATTAACACATGTCTTCTCCCAAACAAGATCACACAGGTAAACACCTTCCCTCTCCCAAACAAGATCACACAGGTAAACACCTTCCCTGTCCCAACTACAAGATCACACAGGGTAACACCTTCCCTCTCCAAACTACAAGATCATAAATATTAACACATTTCCTTTCCCAAACAAGATCACACAGGTAAACACCATCCCTCTCCCAAACTACAAGATCACACAGGGTAACACCTTCCCTCTCCTAAACAAGATCACACAGGTAAACACCATCCCTCTCCCAAGCCACAAGATCATAAATATTAACACATTTCCTCTCCCAAACAAAACCACACAGGTAAACACCTTCCCTCTCCCAAACAAGATCACACAAGTTAACACCTTCCCTCTCCCAAACAAAATCACACAGGTTAACACCATCCCTCTCCCAAACTACAAGATCATAAATATTAACACATTTCCTCTCCCAAACAAAATCACACAGGTTAACACCTTCCCTCTCCCAAACAAGATCACACAAGTTAACACCTTCCCTCTCCCAAACTACAAGATCACATAGGGTAACACCCTCACTCTCCCAAACAAGATCACACAGGTAAACACATTCCCTCTCCCAAACTACAAGATCATAAATATGAACACATTTCCTCTCCCAAACAAAATCACACAGGTAAACACCTTCCCTCTCCCAAACAAGATCACACAAGTTAACACATTTCCTCTCCCAAACAAGATCACACAGGTAAACACCTTCCCTCTCCCAAACTACAAGATCATAAATATTAACACATTCCCTCTCCCATACAAGATCACACAGGTAAACACCATCCCTCTCCCAAACTACAAGATCATAAATATGAACACATTTCCTCTCCCAAACAAAATCACACAGGTAAACACCTTCCCTCTCCCAAACAAGATCACACAAGTTAACACCTTCCCTCTCGCAAACAAAATCACACAGGTAAACACCATCCCTCTCCTAAACTACAAGATCACACAGGGTAACACCTTCCCTCTCCCAAAAAAGAACACACAGGTAAACACCTCCCCTCTCCCAAACTACAAGATCATAAATATTAACACATTTCCTCTCCCAAACAAAACCACACAGGTAAACATCTTCCCTCTCCCAAACAAGATCACACAAGTTAACACCTTCCCTCTCCCAAACAAAATCACACAGGTTAACACAATCCCTCTCCCAAACAAGATCACACAAGTTAACACCCTTCCTCTCCCAAACAACAAGATCACACAGGTCAGTTACCCCCCTTTACGTCACGGGAAGTTACTTTTAACTGTTTAAACAAATAAAGGATAACATTATCAGTTTGATATTTAATTTATCTATATTGGTTCACAATGACCATTTAATGTAATCTTTTGATGTTTGTATTTAAAACACTTGTATAATAATCACCCCCTTCTCTCATCGAAATTATTTTTTGCTGTAAGGAAGAAACATTTTTGTTTTAATCTTGTGATTTTTCGTACATATAACAAAGGCATGTTTGATAGAACACGATTTAATTATCAATAGCTGTTAAAAAACAAACGTGCTAGGAAAAGTCGCGGTGACTGAAGATCTAAACCGTTAACTTATTCACTAAACCGCTGCTTACTGTAGGTTCGAGTACCACTCGAAGTACTTTGACAGCTCCTTGAGGGAGAAAATATGTCAATTAGAAAGTTATTTTCCAGTAGTTTAGCAAGGTACTCCATTTTTCTACATTCCCCCAATAAAAGTGAGATAATCTTCACCATGGCGTACCAATCAACCAATATGCAAAGCAACGATAAAGACTAAATATAGAACAAATTTAATGAATGTATGGTGTAAACTGTTGAAAATAAGTAATTATGCATTTTCTTATGATTTAGAGAATATTTCGAATATAACTACCAAAAATTTCACTTTGATGTCGTCGCTATCTACCTTTCGCATAGTTTCGAGAATATTTTACTTGAATTTTATTTTCAAAGATCAGTGCAGCTAGTTTCATAATTAGATGAGTGTTGTTAAGAAGCTTTATTTCCATAGAATCTTTTAATTAAATGCCAATTTCTCTGTTATTAAAAACAAACACATGTGCCAACTTTCTTCCTTTAAATAACTTTATTTCTTGATTTAAGATCCACCATTACCGACGTTACCAAGCTCATTTCAGACTCGTATAGAAGGAAATATACATGACAAAAAGTATTCAATGACCGCAGAAGAGTACTATAGTGATGATCTTAACAAAGCAACATTAAAGTTGACA
This sequence comes from Anadara kagoshimensis, assembly GCA_021292105.1. Lineage (NCBI taxonomy): Eukaryota > Metazoa > Mollusca > Bivalvia > Arcoida > Arcidae > Anadara > Anadara kagoshimensis. The sequence goes on along the minus strand of CM037860.1, from coordinate 17,724,667 downwards.
TCTGGGGGTGCTACTACAACCCTGATATTTGATTATCCAAATGACCAGTTGTTTTATGTTGAAGGTGAGTAGCATACAAGCACTAACTTAGTATAGTGCGGCAAGTTAGACTCCGCCGTTTGGCCTTTAATTTGAATATTAAATCGGGCTAGATAGACAGTGTGATTTAGGTAAGGCAGTATGTTTCATTATCATAAACACCCCAGTATTACTTGTCAGTGTCACTATCATCCATCCTTTTTATTATATCTGACCAAAAATCCTTAAACTATCATTGGTCGATTTCTTATGACGTATGAAACCAACGAGCGGTCAACATTGCCATGGGATCCGCCAGGCACGGAATATCACAAAAACTACCGAGTAATCATACTTCTGCCCGTATATCCCTCTTTTATGATTAGGGACACTTATTAGCAATTATTATTTTATGCAATTTAATGCATTTTAGACAAACATTTTTAGTAAAAAAAAAAGTAAATATTGCCTTTGGTTGAGGTAAAAATGGAGGATTGTCTCCCCTTGAGATCTTTATCTCCCTCGCTTCTCGGCTCGAGAGGTGATGTTCCCACAGGGAGACAATCCTCCATATTTCCCTCAACCGAAGACACCATTTATATTATATCAACTTAGCACCCAAGCGTCGACTCTTGTGTTAAACCGGTCTGTTCACACACACACACACACGCGCGCGCGCGCATTTTAACTTAGTTATCCTTCAATGTTTGAAATAAAGTCTTACATATTGTATGATGTTGAAAATAACAAAATAATTAAGATGACATTTAACTAAACATTTCATTCGTCTGGGGACTTATCAGGCGTATTAGAGAGACAGACAGACAGAGAGAGAGAGAGAGAGAGTGAGTGTGTAATGGTGTTTAACGTCCCAGTCAAGAATATTTCACTTATATCGAGACGTCACCAGCTATTGGCGAAGGTGCAGAAATTTTGCCTGTGCGTTGCGCTGATGGCATTATACAGCAGGGTTCTTTAGCGTCACGGGACCTCGTTTATTTTAAGTTCCCATCCGAAAGAACCGTGACTTTCATTTCGTAATGCCGAGTGCTTGGCGAAAGAACAGTAACTACCCACTTTCAAGTCTTGGGTCAGACCCGGCCGGGGTTCGAACCCACGACCTTCCACTTACGGAGCGAACACTCTACCAACTGAGCTACCGCAGTGGTTAGAGAGAGAGAGAGAGAGAGAGAGAGAGAGAGAGAGAGAGAGAGAGAGAGAGAGAGAGATTCTTTTCCATTCTATTTCTATTTTTAGAACGTTTCTATTTTTACCCCCAATAAAGTCTTATTTTTTATTTTCAGGTACCGGTTTGAATTGTATGATAAGCAATCTCACTACCGATGATAATAATGTCTTGTTTGGTACACAGAGTATAGCAGGAATCCCACATGTTTATTCAACCAACGGAGTCTTACATTTCGCAGCTAAATTCGGCGAGGTGAGTAATAAAAACTTATTCTAAATCAACAAATATAAAATGTGTTGTTAGAGACAGTGAAATTCGACAAACATCGACAGTACTCATGATTCTCGTTCTAGTTGATGACGTCACGAAATCTGCCGAGTTGTGACGATTGTCCTAAAAGAGATTCACTACATGTATATTTTTTTCAAATCAGACAAGGAAATGAGTAGCATGATTATAAAATTGACAATTACCCAGTTTTTTTCCAAATTTCATAGTTTTCATTTTTATTGAAGTTGCCCATTTAACAAAATCTCCAATCAAAAGGCAGATTCATAGTTATTTTGCTTAAATTTTAGCTGTGGTTCTGATGCATTAAGCATGTATATATTTAGATATTATTGTTTTACAAATAAAGCTTTCGTTGTAACTTATACCTATAGAAAAAAATCTAAAAATATGTCGCCTTTTCTGATATTTTCAGAAATATATGGGTACAGCATTTGTGCGAGGGATTTTAGTTGATCATTGGCAGACTTGTTTAAACTGGACACAACTAAATTCTATTTTTACACTTGATTATTACTTCACCGGTAAGTAAAACAAAATAATGATTGAAACCAGAAGTTATAACCATAAATGTTGTCAATTTTTCCATTATCATCTTTCCTTTTCTATGCAGCAATATACTTGCTTCTCCTGCTTATGGTGTATTTGTTTCATAATTAATACGCTATTGTAGAGCTTGTTCAAACCATGGGGACTTTATACAACGAAGCAAGTGGCTTACAAATAAATTGTTGACGAAAGGACATTGCAGGCATTGGTTTATCAAGGCCCTAAAACAGTTTTTGGTCGTCATTACAAAATTGTTGATAAGTATAATGACAAGGTTTACACTATGGCCTTTATGTATATTTGACATTCTATAGTTCAATGTTTCTTTCATTCCGCATTTTTATTACACACACCAAGCGTGTGTAAATAGCAAACTTAACAGGAGGTGCTTACACTTCCGGAGCACCCAGCTACACTTCCCCGGTGGAAGTTCACGTGTTTAAAACGTAATCTGTCAGTTTCAAAGTTTTTACTTAGCTTTGGGTTTGTTGTTTGAAGTATGTCACTGAGACAATCAACAGTGTACTTCATAGGGCGCGCACACTGGAATGTAGCGCGCTGGTTATCAAGGTAGCAACGTGTGTAATATAATTTTTATTCCATAGCGTTATTGTATGCAGTATTGAGAAGATTATACAATAACTGTTTTTACTAATTACATTGCAATGACATGACCGAAAGATTCGTGATGTAATATGGATACAGGGAGAATTTAGATAGCGGTAAGTGGTGTTAATAATTATGTTCTATGTGGATGTTGAAATCAGCTCTTGTATTGTATTTCAGTGAAAAATTGGACAGATGCTATCCAGACACCACAAATACCGGTGAGAGCTATGGCTTCTGGATACCAAACGTGGCAAAATGGGACACAATATCCATTCACACATTACTATGAATATGTTGATTTTCGTGATGAAATTGTCGTCGACGATACAATATTTGAGGTAATCTCTCTCTCTCTCTCTCTCTCTCTCTCTCTCTCTCTCTCTCTCTCTCTCACACACACACACACACACACCTTGTTTCTCTTACTTGTTTTAATTTTGCTTTCGCCTTGCAACCATTCCAAGACATGTGTCAATGCTGTGACTAAAAGTTGTCATTTTATTGTAGACACCACCAGGAGTAATCTGCCCTGGCAGAGTCCAGACAAGACCGTTACCAAGGATACCAGACAAGTATCATTACCGTCAAGAGATTATAACAGCTGCCTATAATATAATTCAGATGGCAGACGTAAGTTGATGATTCAAGTACTAGTATTAATCTATATGTTTTCAATACTAAAATTAATGTTATTCATTATATGTCAGAAGTATTTAAATATTAAAATTGTCTTCAAAAATGAATATATATATATTATTGCATTGTTATGTTTTATGTCATCTGTTTAATACTTTTAACTGTTTATCATCTTTTAAATATCATGTTAGTGTATGCGTTTTAGCACTGCATTTCAACTATTAATACCTTATGTCCCTTTCGTTTCACTCTTTTGGTAACGATTAATTATTTATGCTCGCTTTGTTTCCCTCTTTTAGTAACTCTCTCGCCATCTCCCTCTTTTTGTAACGATTAATTCTTGATTCCTCCTACTTTTTTCTTTTTTGTAACGATTCATTCCTTATAACCTCTTCTTTTCCTTCGATTGTAACGATTGATTCCTTATGTCCACTTATTTACCTCTTTTTATAACGATTAATTCCATACGGTCTCTTCTTTTCCCTGTTTTTGTAACGAATGAGCCTGATGCTTCTTTCTTTTTATTTAACTTTTTTTCATCAGGTTTGGTATGATAGCGGGTATAATGTGGTGCGATTCGACTATAAAAATAGGGATTCAATTGGACCAACATATAGTACTAATCCATTAAGTGAAGTACACGACTACAATACAGGTATGATACAGTTGTCATGGTAACAAGTGTACACGATTAAAATGGGTTTTGTGTTTCCTTATTCTTTTTGTGTACTGGTAGGTTATATCTTGGTTTTGAAATATCGTGATTGATCGCGAGACTCGACATGACATGACATGACATGACATGACATGACAGGGATTTGTTTCCCAAAACTGCTCTGTTCGCTTTATTGCATTCTAAATTATATACATTTATTAATTAAAAATATAAAAAAATTGTTTGCAATAAACAAATATAAATATCAATAGATATTTCCATGTTTAAAGTCTCCAAACCATGGCGAAAGGCAAAATCACTCAAAAGAGAAATGAAAGGTGTTTGTAGAAAACTTGTAGGTAAACAAAACATTAAAGAACAATACAAGTGCCTGAGTATATCTCCAGTGGCCTTGTGTGTATGCTTATATTCAGCCAATCACAATACTTCATGAAGTCATGCACCCAGTTATCATAGAAACATAATAGTGTGAATATATTCACCAACCAGGGTTGGCCATTTTAAGTTTCACAAGATGAAATACATACGATTCTTTTGCATCAAATATGACTGACAAGTTTCAATAAATCATAGTATCTCTTGTTCGCGTGATCTGTTTCTGTATGCGCACCAATCAAGGAATTATCATAACATTTTATTGGAATCGAATCAGGTTTGTTAGAGAAATGATGCGGAGATAATTTGTGGCAGGAGGGGAAATGATAGATTAATTAAGAAAACAGAGTAATCAACCATGTAGTGGTTCATTATTTGTTGGAGAGACCACTGATAATACAACTAAAATGTATTCATTGTAAGGAATATGGTAACAAAACGGACGAAAAACAAGCTCATTCAGAGAATTAACGTCCTTTGTTTAAAAGTGAAACAATATATATTTACCATGATTGATGTCTTTACATATCAGACATAGCATATTGTGTTTTAATCTTAACGTATCGCATTATAGAAGCTTGATTTTTTTTCGTCGTAAAATGACCTTCACCATAACCCAAGATACCCACAATTGAGATATTGTTTTAAGGAACCTCTAAAGTATGTTCTATTCAAACCTCTGGATTCTAGATTGGAATTAAAGTACTTGGATAGAAACCGATTTTCTGTTTATAATATAAATCCTCTTACATACTTTCATAAGCAACTAAGTGGCCTTGACATTTGACCTACTAATTTGAAAATCAATCCCAAGGGGAAGCAAGAGATGACAAAATTCACGGAAACGGGTGTTTTACTAAGAGTTCCAGTGATTTTGGCCGTTTTATGCGACAGCTGTGGAATAAATTCCTCATCAGTAGTGCTCAGACCGAAATTGTGGAATTCAAATATTTTTCAAGATGTTGAAATAGATTCTACAAAATCCCCCTCAGGCTATATTTAAAACGATAAAGAATAGCTAAGAACTTCGCGGAATTTAAGAAGCAGATAATTTTAATTAGAAATATTGTAGCTAGCTAAACAGAAGGTGCTTACCCTTTCGGAGCACCCGGCCTCACTTCCCTGGTGAAAGTTCACGTGTCTAACCGAACTTGTCAGTTCCAAAGTTTTTACTTTGCTTCTTGATTGTGATTCGGACATGGATTAGTATGTTTGTTTTTGATTATCTGACAATACTATATGTACTGTCTCCTGGGTTAACGATATGCTCGGGAATGTTTAGTCCACCATCAGAGATACCATCCCAGTGGTTGTAATTATTACTAAACCTGTTTAATTTGCAGCTCTAGACGAACATCATTGTCTCATAGTTTAATCTTGAATTTACAGGTATACGGTATATCAGAGATCAAGTAACCGGAAACTGTTCAGCCTATCCATTATCGAACAATTCATTTGACGTCACTGTAGGAAACGGAACATTCTCAGCTAATGGAACCAATGTATTACATCTCAAAAATCCACTTCAGTTTTTCTACCTTGACAACACGTACACTTTTGTGGGAAAGGTAAAGTTATCTATCAGTTTTGATAATACTTAATCTAATAAGGTACAATGGAAATAAATAAGTCGTTTAATTTAAGTAATTGTCTTTGATAATAGCCATAACTGATAAGAATTCAAGACTTACAAAAAAGTAAACATTTAAAAACCTTACAAGACAAAACAAAAATGGAAAACAACATATGTTGGGGACATATATTTATTGCTTATGTCTTATGTGCTTCCTTTTATTTTTTAAAATATTGCAAAGGACCACATGACACGGATACTCTTTTAGACTGAATGTTTTAGAGAAACACCGCCTGATAATTTTTGTATACCCCTACCAACCGATTTTATATATAACCAATTTTAGTACATTTAATTATTGAGGAATTGCATTTAAAATAATTGAAAAAGGAGGTTCTGTAATGTTTTCTTGAACAAAACCATAGTAAATCATGCACGCCAAATAGATTAACATCTCCGATTTGACTGGAGATGTTCATCTAAAGGGTTACTATGAACTTTGCATTTCACAATAGTGTGTTGCATAGTAAGGGTTAAACGCTCTCTTGGTTTGAAAGTTGAACATTATTACTAGAGGGAGCAATATTGTAAAGAGAAATATTACAAATTAATATATGTCTCCACTTCAAGCTTTTCTGCACACCTCTGTACAATAAACAATTAAAAACTAAGCAACCTATCCATGTCCATAACCACACCTCCAGAGCAAAGTAAAAAACCTCGAAACTTGCAATTTAAATTGTTCTTTAAAAATTCCCACGGGAAACTCATACCGGGTGCTCTGGAAGGTAAGCACCTTCTGTTTACCTGTCACAAAATTTTGACAGCTTTTTATTGTAGCTTATGTTAACAATAATCAAAAACTGAAATTCGTTTAATTTAACACTAAGTTATTTTCTTGTTTACTTTTAGCGTAAAGCAAGAGGGGCTAACTGTGATGTTTTTAGTTCGCTCAGGACAGATTATATGTTTAATGGAATAAAGACCCGAGCTTCATTTGAGTATTACTTTTTGGATGTAAGTAAACTAAAGCTGCTAAAAATAAACTTGGAAATACCAATTGAAATCTAGACAATGGCGCATTGAACGAATCAAAATAAATATTACAAGTTGCAAAGACATAAGCGTGGGTGTACCCAGTGCAATCGAAAGCATGCAACCTTGAACGAATGAAATAAGCAAACTACAAGTTGCAAACATATAAAGTTAGAAATACCCATTGCAATCAAGAACATGACCACTTGAAAGAATAAAAAATATATTACACGATGTAAAACATAAACTTGGGTGTTTCCTATGCAATCAAGAAAATGACATCTTGATCAAATTAAAAAATTAGACAATGACCCATGTATATTCTATTTAGTATGATGTGGGTAATAGACGTCCAGTGGCAAGATATTTTATATAATTATGTCATGATCTGTTAATTTAATTTGTTTTTTTTTGTTTTGGTGATATTTGATATTTGACATTTGCTATTTCATATCTTAATAGCAAACTGATCGATTTGAGACTGAACACAGGAGATAAATTCATTTGAAACGATTAATAATTAATTGAATAATTAAATCTTCTTAAAAAAGTTAGAACCCATAGATGAGACTGTAAACCAAATACATGTAGCTTTTTGTGAAATGTTCTTCTGGTTGATCAGTAATGACATCTTGAATATTAACACACAATTTAATAACTTATCAAGTATATTGACGTTCCTTATCAGTCATCGGTAAAGACGCTTGATATATACATTCTTTCATTTCAGCAATCATTCGATGAATATCCAGATGATGGATCAACTAGTCCTACAGATATGCCTTACATGTTACTAGTCACTGTGTTTTCGGTAAGTAAAGACAAAATTCTTATGATATTTCCATCTATATTTATACACTGCAGGTTGCAAAAGCATGAACTTGGATGTGTTCAATGCAATCGAAAACATGACACTTTGGACGAATAAAAAGAACACACTACAAGTTTTAAAAATGTAAAGCTGGAAATACACATTAAAATCAAAACATGGCCGCTTGAACGAATTAAAAAATATACTACAAGTTGCAAAAACTTAAACTTGGACGGCACAATTCAATTGAGAACATGATCTTGAATTAATGAAAACAAAATACAGGATATGATCCATGTATATTTGTATATTTTGATCTGTTTCTATCCGTTTTGTTAAACATAGAGGCAATACAACATCAGTACTGCAATACAACATCAGCACTGAATATCATATTGTATTGTACAATTGAAACAGTGGGAAATGTACATGTTATTCATATCTAAATCACAATCTCAAAAGCAAAGTAAATACTATTAATTTTTCTTAAACGCTAGAACTCCGACCAGAGAAGTGAGACCAAGCGTTCCGTCTCACGATAATTTTGGATACAGATTAAAAAAATAAACATACTAATCCACCCGAATCACAATCAAGAAACGAAGTAAAATAATTTGAAACTGACAAGTTAGGGTAACACTTAAACTTCAACCTGAGAAGTGAGACCGGGTCCTCCGGAAGGGTAAGTACCTACTTATACACAATATTGTGATGACGGCAATAAAACCGTTTGAGGGCCTTGATAAGCCTAGGCTAAAACGAAATTGAAGTGAGTGTGCTTTATTTTATTCCTAACGCGGGGCTAATAAGCGCCATATGTGTTCTGTCTTCTTTCTTGATGTATTTAGATGAAATATACATTTTGCTTCTTGTTTCAGTTAGATGACAACTTACCGGATTTCACGGTGATATACAACTTTTTGGACTTTGATGTCGGCCATCCTGACCTTTCCGTATTTGATATTTCTGCTTGTTATTCCGAAGCAGCTAATCTGCAATTCAAAGTTAGATTTCCAGGTACTGTTTGTATTATATGAAACTCTATTGGCTGATCCGTTTTTGTTAATTTGTATTTGCAACTGAAAACACACACAAAAAAACACAATAATATGAAATGATCTAAGATAAGTAGTTGTTCTGGTCAACAAAGTAAATACAAATCTAGCTTCCTGTTTTAAAGGATAATTATTTTAGATTGTCAATCGGATACATATACATATATGTATCAAGTCACCAGCAACTATGTCAAGACATTTCTAATGTTTCATTTAAAAATAACATACCAATCTATGTCGAAATTACAATTCGAAAGCAAAGTGAAAACGTAAGTCCCAAAATTTAAAATGTTCAAATAAATAAACTGCAGCTTCATATTGTAGGTCCATACAGAAAGGACACTGATGATTACATAAGATTAAAATCTCAGATGTTGTTTGCGGAGGCCATGAATGTTTCCTACATCCGGGTACAAGATATACGACTTGATTACGACAACTCAAATGTTTATCTATCGGCAACTCTATTAGACCGGTCCCCTGCTGCGGGTAAGTATTGTTTGCCAAAGCTACCGTAAATTTCTTGTGTCCCGGAACACGATTTTATTCTGGATTACGACATTCATAACGTTTTTATATCTGCAGTTCTACCAGAGCGTTCCTCCAGGTAATCATTGTTTTTTCCGATTCTGGATTGTTTGTTCACAAGGGTACATGATGATAGACTGGATGGCAATATATGTTATATAATTAGATACAAAAATGTAGGTCCTCTGCTCCGGGTTAATTTTTTTTTCAATTTTCAGTTGCAATAATAAAATTCATAGTTTATAATGCCTTAATTCTATTCCTCCGATAATTTCTTTGAACACCACTTTGTGTATCAACTAGTGAGGAAAGGTAAGATCACAGATGTTATCCATTTGCCAGGTGTTATGGACTATAGATTTACAGGTGGAATTTAGCTGCTGGGTTAAACAATGGGATTAGGCACACATAAAACACAAAATGTAAATGGTTTGTAATATTTTCATCTGTTCTTCCTACAATCTGTCTTATTTAAAATTAAACATTTATTTTTACAGCTCAATTCACTCTATTATCTGGAAAATCTGCATTTAGACAGGATGATCTGCAGTATGACAACATTGCTTCACCACAGGACTGTGCACAACGATGTGTTGATAATCCAAATTTTGTATGCAACAGCTTCGACTTCTGTCCACACTCCGCCAACAGTGGAAACTGCAGACTGAGTCAATATCATAAAGGGGACGGGGGCGTCTTAACAAACAGCACCACATGTGATCTATTCACAAGTAAGTCGTGTTTCATCACATTAATAATTGGAAACACTGCCCGAAGAATCGTGAATCTTGATTTCTGTCTAAAGAATTTATTGTCTAGAGAAATCAACCACTTACAAAAATTTAAAACATCGGCAATGATTAATATAAAACAAGGCGCATCGATTGATGTAAAATGACGGTTGGTAACAACCACCAATCCCATCACCGATATAATCCTTTTATGGATATTTTGTAAAATATATTTGTACTTCCACTTGTTTGCAAGTGGACCTCCCCAAATTTTCTCCCTCAGTTTTGTTTTCAACCTTATTACTTAATATAAACTTCTAATTTTTTATTTTTTTTATTTGGAATGGGCTTGTAATACACCTTAATTATGTAAATTATATAACATTCGGTATACACCACCAGTTATTAATTACAACGATTTTAGAAGAAAAGTTATGTCATGTACAAAATTAAAACAGGTATGGTAATAATTACTTGCTGACTTATAGTTTGTTGCTGCAATACAAATCTTTATATCAAATATACTATTCATCATTTATTGCGTGTATATCTGTGGCCAGTTTTCACAGTATTTATATAATTTCCAATTTGTGGTCTTGCAGGGGTCGTTAATGGACCGGCTGTGCAGGAGATAAACGTACAACAGGCCTACGATACTCTTAAGCAGAAAATATTTGCAAAACAATTCCATATTGAAGTATTTGAAGACGATGGCTCTGTAAGTATAATAAGGTTTGTTCCAGGTAATATTGGACCAAGATTTGAAAATATAACAGTAACTGAGTACGTTGAGTTAGACTACGTTCAATGTTGATGTGAACTATCTTTTGATAACCTAAAATGGTTTTAATTGTTTACCACTTCATTAAAGGAGTGGTATTAATACTTGAATATATATTTAATTGAACCTAAAGAAAATTTATCAATAATACAATAATTAATCAAATTTAATAAAAGATTGTTATCTGCTTTGCTTTAATGTCACATCGGCCTCATTTATCTGGTGGAAGTTCATGTGTTCAATTTAAATTGTCGGCTTTCAAAATTTCTAATTTTTGTGATTGTAATGTACCGGTATGTTTCTATTTGATTGAAAAGTGTGTTACATTGTCTTTTTAATTTGATATATTTGTTTCAGATGACTGATTACTACGCTGTTGATATACAGATTATTTTTGGTAAGTATACACAATGTAATTTGCAAATTGAATTTGAGTTTCAAAAGTTTATGAAAAATAATAGTAACCTTATTGTGAAATCAACCTTATTTGCTTTATAATTTTGTCATGTGCGACTTTTAATTTTTTTATGAAATAATGCATTGAAAAGTATCACGTGACATTTGAATGCATCATTCCATAAGATTCAGAAGTAGCACATGTACAGGGCAATTTGGTTGGAATACAAAATATTAACTAACAACAAAATGACAGTTTCAATAATTTTTTTTTAAAAAGTTTATATTCCGATGTCTACATCATCATCATTTAACACACTTAATAGTAAAAGGTGATTAAATTTACAATTCAGGTCTCAATATGATGCTTGATTTTAAGTTTTTATTTGACAGGTTGGTTAGTAAAAACGCCCGTTCCATCTCTCACTGGACAATTTTCTTACCATCTAGAGATTGTTGTGCCATCTGCAGTGTCCGCTTATGATGCCGATGTAAGTAGATATGAAACTTATATCAACTGGATTAAATTCCAGTAGTACTTTTCCAACGAAATAGCCGGATTAAGGATATTGTTTCCAACACGTGTCCTTCTTTTGGTATTTTTGCACAGCTTTAAAGTTTAATGGATTGTCTTAATATCGAAAGCATCTGTTTAAAACTTGTGACAATCAATTATCCTTTTAATAGTTATAAACCTAAAATGATATTTGGTAGAAGCCACATATTGTATGAAACTAGAGGTTGTATGACCAACGTGATGCGACAATATACCTGCTTCTCCTTTTTATTTTGTATTTGTTTCAAATTTATTACGCTACTGAAAGCTTCTTCTCACTACGGGAATACAGTCTGCTTACAAATAAACTGATGACACAATGATATTGCAAGTCTAGGATTATCAAGACCCTCAAAAAAGTTATGGTTCTCAACACAATTTTGTTAAAAAATTTGGTGTAGCTGTGTCCAAAATTACCCTGGATATGTTTAACGATCCATAGTTCCATTTTCCTTTCGTTTTTAATTTTGATTACACGCATGGCGGGTATCACTAGCTAAACAGGAACTGCTTACCGTTCCGGAACACCCAGTCTCACTTCTTTAGCGGAGGTTCGTGTGTGTTACCTAATTAGCAGTTTAAAAGTTAAAATACTAATAAACCTAATTAGAATACAACTACATATCCGAATCGGTAATGAGACTAAACTTATATGCGTATAAGTAATTATTGCGAGGAATGTCAGTCGTTAGTCATTTGTATTATTTTGCGTCATTGACGTTAGAAATATGTTAAAACGTTAGTTAAAAGTGTCTATTAATTTCTGTTTAGATATGGTATGATCAAGATTATAAACTTGTGCGATATGACATGGCAATGCCTAGCGCACCTTCTTTTCTCAAGACCCATTTACTATTGTACATGATTTCAACACAGGTATGTAATGATTTAGTTATCAGAGTTACCACCATCAAAGTTGTTTTACAAATAATATTTCATAGTGGCATTTTTAATTGTCATTTTTGTTTTCAAATATTTGTTAAAAGAAGGTTTGTTGGTGTAAAATCAAAGCTTAAACATCTCATGTTGTGTTTTAAGTTGAATGGGTCGTCTTGATGCTAGTTACAGAGGTAATCACAAAAAGCTTCCAAAGAATTTAAACTGTATATTTTGCTTATTTTTCTGTTCAACTTGTTTTTCGATATTCGTGTAGTTGCTTCCTCAAGTACATCATATTATGGTAAATGGCTTCACATATTTATGCAACATTTTGAAGTCGAAATGACAAACTATTCGAAGCAGATAAATAATAGAGTTTTGGTCCAATTGGGCCTTTCAAATATTGGGCCTGTTAATAAAAAAGTAACATATATATTTGTAATGAATTTTACCTGTTTAACTGGCACATGTTTATAGACTAACTTATCTAGGGTATCACAAACAAATTAGCAAATAATTGTATTATCAGATATATACTCTTGTCTAAATTTTCTGCTAGTTAAAATATGTTATTTCTCAAAAACTAAGGTATATTAGCTCATGCAAAGTATTTTCTTTGCTCAGTTTGGTACAATTATATTTGACCGTTTGGAATATTTTTTCAACATCTTGAAAAAACGTCTGGTTTTACTATTTTCGTCGATGCACTACTAATAGGGTACTGTATTCCGAAACGGCCGTCTACTGCTGTAAAATTAAAACTGGTATATGTAATTATTACATATTATACCAGTGATAATTGTTCAAAACTAGACTGCCGTTTTGGAATATGTTGTGGGACCAAATTCTTATCAAGGGGTTGAAAAAATACCCAAAGGATCAAACTATATTTAAACAAATTGTTGGCTAAGGATATACTTTGCTTGAGGTGGAGTTTACCTTAGTTATTGAAGATTTTTAGATTTTAGCTAGGGAAAGTATATATATCAACATTTATATGATAGGCTTGGCATACAACATTGACAACACATTAGGAAACTGTACAGTAAATGCTATCACAACTAACTCATTTGATGCTGAAGTTGATAAAAAGGCTGCTTTACATAATGGTGCATATGTTATAAAAATGAAAAATCCTCTGGAGTTGTTTAATCTAAATTCGACATACAGGTATGCCGGACAGGTAAGTTAATATCAAGTGGAATATATAAGATGTACCTGTCTAGAATATAAAGAAACTACCTAGTATCAAATATTGAACACGACCAAGTTATGTTATGAGACTAACTTAAACTTTTAGATTAATTTACCAGTTTTCAAAGATTTTGGTTTGATTTTTTGGATTGTGGTTTTGGCATGGACTGATATGTTGGTGTTTGATTACAATAGTTGTGTGAAATTTATAAATCTGAACGAGGTATAGTATTTATTTTACCAGAACACAAACATTAGCGATTTCTAGACTTAAAAAATAAACACTTTGATATATTTGACGTTCAATAATTCCATGTTTCTTTCGTTCTCAAGTTGGTTGCACATGTGGCAGTTGTAGCTAGCTAAACAGGAGCCAATGTAGCCAAACCTCGTTTCCCTGTTGAAAGTTCACTTGTCACCTAATTTTCAAAGTTTCAGAGTATTCACTTTGTATTGGGATTGTGATTTGGAAATGTAAGAGTATATTTTTCCGATCGCTATATTATTGTTGTTAGAAAGTATAATTTCGTAAATGTTTTCGACTTTTTGATCAATTGAATCTTTACGTTTAAGATACCAAAGTATAAAATTTTACCTACATAAGATCAATCTATACCGAGTTAAAGATCGAAAAGGATTATCCGTTGATTTTTATAAATATGTATACATTCTATTGTGTTTCTGTTTTCTAGAGAACCATACGAGGGATGTTATGTGACGTTTACGAAACCACAACTACAAGTTTCCATGTAAACGGGGTAGCAAAACCGTTCACCAGTATACTACAGTTTTTCTTTCTTTCTGTAAGTGTACTTACTCGAATATATGTTGACAAACCAATGTCAAATTGGAGAGAGAGAGAGAGAGAGAGAGAGAGAGAGAGAGCATATTTTGCAACCTATAATTAAACGATTCTTCATTTTAAATAAAGTGGAGACAAATAGGTGTACGATATTTTTATAGAGATTAAATTTATCAACACTGTTGCAAATGTATCCTTACTTATTTTTCACCAGCCAAAAATTCTAGAAATTGTAAAGTATAAATTACATTATTTTAATATAATTTCTAAAATTGTTTATAATAGATATTTTAACATACCCAAAATAAATAGCAGTTGTTTTTAGAAAATAAAAAATTAACATTTATAACACTTGCATTTTAGGACGCTTGGGCACAAACTCCTGATACTTCCAAGACAATGGTCAACAGGCAACCGATACGAATGGACGCCTCATCTACCGAGGTATGATTTTCCGTATGGTGGCATTGAAATACTGTAAACAACAGATACCAAAAATACGATAACCATTTCTATTCTTATCCTGTCATGCTGTTTGTTTTCTCTATAACCCTTTCTATATTTGTCATGTTCCATTCATTCATTTAAGATTTCTTTAATAGCAGTTTTTAGATTTGCCAAATAGTTTTTACTACGTATGTAACCAAACCTTCATTTTCCACATTGTTCTTTTAATTTCTTATTATAAGCTTCTTTTATTTGTAACTTTTTTCCCTTTTTGCTATTTACAATATAACCATTTTTTCGCATAGCTGTTTTGCTATTACGGAATTTGTTTTTCTCTTAAGTTTAACTACATAAAATTTCTTCAAATTATCAAATGGTTTACTTGTTAGGTAGTACATTACAAATCTTTCAATTGTCACATTGTTCTATGTTTTCAATATTCATACCTGTGCGTTTAACAATAACACTGGTGTTCATCCAATCGTTACGTTGTTTTGTGTTTTGTTTTCTATAAGTATTCTTTTAATTGTCTTAGAGTGATGTTGTTTTATTGTAAAATTTCTTCATTTGCAATTGTTTCATTTATTCTTTAAACATTCTATTAACATTCTTACAATTGCAAAAATAACTCTAACTGTTTCTACAATAGTTTGATGTTTCTGTGTCCGGGATTGCCCTAGGTATATATGACGTCCCATAGTTCCGTGTTTCTTTTCACTCAATTTTATTACACACGTGGCGGCAGGTGTAGCTAGCTAAATAGGAGGTGCTTACCGTTCCGGAGCACCCGGTCTTACTTCTCTGCTGGAAGTCCACGTGTTTAACCTAACTCGTCAGTTTCAAAGTTTTTACTTTGCTTCGTATTGGATTAGTATGTTTGTTTATGATCGTTACGTTACTGTGTTTTAATTATATTTTTATTTTTTATTATTTATTTATTCCAGGTTGGATTATTTTTCACGTATAACTTCTTTGACTTCAGCGAAGTACATCCAGATTTGTCCAACTTTGATGTCACTACATGTTTTACAGATGATCAGAAACAACATCTGGCTATCTGGTTTGCAGGTACAGTATAACCTGCTATAAAGTCAACCTCTGTATAAAATCCACCTGTCTATAGCAACCAGTCTGAAGTACCCTCAATGGATTTTACTATATAAAGTCAACCTGTCTAATGTGAATAAAGTTCACCCATTTTAGTCCGAAATGACTTCTCAACCTCTCTATAAAGTCCACTATTCCAATAAACATTTTTTATTTTATTTTAAAATTTAGTCGTATTTTGTGTAAAAATTTTCAACTAAGTAATTATTATATTCTGAATGCTTAAAGATTAAAAATATATAATTATTATAAATCTTTTATCATTGTATAAGTTTTACAATTTTTTGTTGCAAAGAGTATAGATTAGTTATATTACGAGTAAGTAAAAATTGGAGGGGAAAAATGTGAAGTCAACGACTGAAGCCATTTAATAAGAAGGCAGAAATAGTCTTTGTTATTTCAGGTAGTATTACCTATTGTTTTAATCAGTGACACCCTGCTTCTTAAGAAAACAGCGACAATAAGTCAAGTGTATTCTAATAGATAAACTGTTACAATGTAATCAGTTGTTGTCCATTAAGATTATAATAAACTTTTCAAATATCTTCTATAATAAATAATAAATAATATTTTTTTTAAAAAAAATCATAAAAATAATTTTAACAAATTAAACAAAAGAACATTTTAATAGGTATTATAGCTATTGTTTTCATTTCTTTGTATATCAGTATAACAATACATGTTTATTCCTTCATAAGGGGAACCTCTATATAAAGTCCACCTGTCTATTAAGCCCACTTTTGCTCAGTCCCCTGGGTGGTTTTTAAACATAGGTTATACTGTACTCTTTAAATATTAATGTAACAACACTAGACAGCCGTTTTTGAATACAATTACTCACCAGTAGTATTTGGACTAAAATTGTGAAATCAAATTTTTATCATGGGATTGAAAAATATCCAAAATACCAAAATATATTTTCCAAACTTTAGCTGAGGAAATACTTTACATGAAGGATTATATATCGTAGTATACAAAGATTTTCATATTTTAACTTTTCGTAGTTAAACTTTATTCTTAACCGGCAATGATGCTTAAAACTACCACGCATTACTTTCTTAGCATCAGGAATAATATTTCTTTAAACAGTTGGTTAAATCATAAAATATGTTTTTCAGAATTTTTCTACACCGAGTTTTTATATAACCTTGACAAGGTCAGTGCCAAATAAGATTGTGTTCATGTTACAAGTGCCTCTTGGCGTAAAATCTTGTTATCCCGAAATCTCTTGAGAAAAGTCTTATTTTTTATTAAAATTGTACGCATCTAATATATACGTTTCATGTGAAACAAATAATAAATAGACTTATCCTATGCAAAATAATGAATTTTAATGATACATGTAATTGTAATATTTCTTCGTTGCAGGTCCATATACTGCAGACTTTTCAAGTGGCAGCGCCACCTTTATAAAACAAGTGCAGCTGTTATTAGCTCAAGCGACAGGTGTATCACCACTGCGCTTTCAGCGTACAGAAATTTCAACCTCTACCCATGGAATTGCAATTTTAACAACTTTAACGGAACAAGCGCCTTTTATTGGTATACACTATTTTAATAATATAACATTCAATATTTATTACTGCTATTATTGTTTAGTTGTTCAGATGATCATCGATATATAAAATGTATATATTGGGTGTAAATATAAAGTCTTTTGTTCTATGGCTCATCCAATTGAAAAAATAAGGCAATTGTTCCTAACGTCTCGTCATTGATCGTGTTTGTATTAGTTGATTCTGATTTTGACACACACCTATAATTATTTGTGTTTCGTTCATTTTTATCAGCGTCGAGCTCTTGGTTGGTTTTGGTTATTGTCAAGTACAAAGTACATGATTTCAAATAACAATTTTCAATATTTACCTTATGCTTAGTAATAATATTAAAATATAGGTTGCATTTTTAATCAAATATATTGATTTGATTGATCCAATCAATTAGTTTTTGAATACTATAAGTATAATTTACAATCACCAATTGTAGATGATTTTACGTTGATTCCTGGAAAGCAGAGCCCACATAAAAGTTCAGCAACATTCCAAAATACAAACTCGCCAAATGCATGCGCGCTGTTGTGTCGAGCCGAGTCAAATTTCCATTGCGAAGGGTTTGATTATTGCCCTGGTCAAACTAATGGTTGTCAGTTGAGTTCAGAGCATATTGAAGATGGAACAACATTGTCAGACAGCAAAATATGCGATCATTACTCAAGTAAGTTAGAAAATTTATATTATCCAAATTTAAAAAATGTTTGTTGTCAGTTGAGTTTAGAATAGATGAAAGATTGTCAAAATTATCAGGCAGAAATCATGTTATTTTTCATTCAAATTATGAAGCTTACTTTTATTTTTCTTACTTTCAATTTATGACGTCTTTGTCCCTGATATTGGCAATTGAGTATTTATTTTCTTAATGACACTCACAGTGACCAACATCCAGGAGAAGTTAATGTTTTACTTATACATACATCAAAAACAAACATACTAATCCATTTCCGAATCACAATCCAGAAGCAAAGTAAAAACTTTGGAACTGACAAGTCAGGCTAGACACGCGGGAAGTGAGGCCGGGTGCTTCGGAAGGGTAAGCACCTCCTGTTTAGCTAGCTACACCCGCCACGTGTGTAATCAAAATTGTGTGAAAGGAACATGGAACTATGAGACGTCAAATATATCCAAGGCAATCCTGGACACAGAGACATCAAACTTATCAACAATACTGTGATGACGGCCATAAAACTTTTTGAGGGCCTTGATAAGCCTAGGCTTGCAATATCCCTGAGTCAACAATTTATTTGCAAGCAGCCTACTTCGTTGTACAAAGTCATCGTAGTGGGAACAAGCTCTACCATAGCGTATTAATTGGGAAACAAATACACCATAAGCAGGAGAAGCAGGTATATTGCTGCATAAAAAAGGAAAGTTGACAATAGAAAAATTGAAGTCATCACGTTTGTCATAAAGTTTCAAATGTAGCCTTTCCTGTGCGTCATAATTCAGGTATAAGTCTAAATATGAAGCAGAACTTGAGGAATCAGTCGTGTCTTTTATTTCAAGCTCACTAGGATAGATGACATTTACATAGTCTCCAAATTACATAGTCTCCAAATTTACCATACATGAGGAAAAGGTAAAAAGTAATGAATACATGAAAGTGAATGGGTTCACTGTAAGCATAGATTTTGTTTTTGGCTCATTTAGTGTTAATAAGCTTTGTATGCATAATTTTAGTCTATTTTAATAATCACCCTATCCGCCTGTCTGTCTGTCTGTCCCTCATTCTGAAAGTGTCCAAATACCTTGCCAGCTCCATATCCTCGATGTCTATCGATGAATAGAAGTCAAACTTTGCACAATTATACACCAACAGGAGACGATGTATCTCCTGAATTTAGATGCATAGGCCAAGGTCACAACGTCAAAGTTTAGAAATAACAACTCGATTATATTGGGGACAGGAGTTGTTTTTCTCTCGAAACTTGTAAACGTGTTTTAATTTTGTTTGTTTGTTTGTAATACAACACTTATATTAGTTGCTTAATGATTTATTTTGTCATGTTTGGAGTTGGTTTTGACTCAACTATGTTTGACTTAATCTTACTTAGGGACAGTTAACAGTACCGACAATGTACAGCCGACTATTGCCGATGCTATGTTGAAGCTGAAGGACATAATAGCTAAAGGTTTATTTACCGTTAACTTGTTTTTACCAAATGGAAAAGTAAGTGTTAGATATCTATACTGAATTAAAGTTTTAAAATGCATAGTTAATTCATTCATCCAAAGCTAAAGCTTGCCAAATCATTGAATAGTCTCAAGACATATTGGGTCATCATACCCATTTGCAGTTTATTTACTGAAGAACATTGATAGAAATAATTATGTAGATAGGCATTTGCAAGTTTAAAATCTTTACATTATGTACATTAATAGAAGAACAGATTTTAACAGCACTTAATCAAAATCTTGCAGTTTTGGCTATAAAAACCTGAATTTTAGGCCAAGAAAATGGGGATCTTATTTCACAATGTGTACACTGTCAATTGTAAACACTTTAAAAACGTGACATAGAAGAGGATTGTTAAATAACCATTTATAAAATAACAACAATTATTTAAGAAATATTTCTGATATCCGCATATTGACGTACCTTTTTCTTGCATATGTATTTTAAACAATGTTTTATTTTCTGTTTCAGTCATATAAATACAACGCTACAACATTATCAACAAATATACTACGTCCAGGATCAGCACCTACAAGTAACATTTTAATTATACAATTATTAACTTTAATTAGTTATTTATAATCAAAATGAATGCCATAAAGAATTTTGAATATTTCTTTTGGTAAAAATTCGAAATTCTGTACATGATACAAAGACTAGCTATTCTGAGTGAAAAATGTGTACATACAGAGATCTATCTGTAATTACGTATTGACATGCTGTATGAAAAGCCTCTATTTGTAACTAAGCGCTGGAGACTTAAGTCACATGTTAACTACAAAAAAGAGGCATCTGACTATAAATGGTTTTTGTATTTTAGTGGTGAAAGTAGTACAGAGGTAAATGATATTAATATTATTCCAATAGCACTATAACTACTCCACTGGTATTTACTTCAGAACCTGTTTAAAGTAGTCTGGAATTTCATAATCAAGGGTCCCAATATTTGTTTGTCTTGCTTGGTCTTTTCTATAAATAACAAATCGTGTCGTGATGTTGTTTACATTTGTCATAGCAAAGCAAATGCATGTTTTTAGTTACAAATTTATTTCTTCTGTTATTAAACTGTTCTAGGTGTTCTATTGTCGCATTTTAAAAAGACTGAAATAACGTTGCCTATCTACGAGGTGATGCAGCAATACCAGGAGTATCCATTGATGACTGTGCCAGAACTTGTATCAGAGAAAGAACATTTGATTGCAAGTCATTTGACTATTGCTACAAAACCGGTTTCTGTTTGATGAGTCGACTTCACCCAGACGAACAACCAAAACTCATTAAAGCCTCGGCTTCTTGTGATATGTATTCAAGTAAGTAAGATAAAATATAGGCAAACAAAATTGACCTGTCCACTTGACCTTCCATTAGGAATATATTCATATTTTATATGATTATCAACACATCACATGGGTAGTGTGAGGAGGATTCATAGTTAATTCACAAACCATGCACAGGATGAAGACGGTTAATTGATACCCATGTTCCCTTTACATAAATGTATCTCCCATTTAGCTAGCTACACCCGCCACTTGTATAAAATTGGGAATGAAAGAAACGTGGAACCATGGGACGTTAAATATATCCAGAGTAATTTTGCATACAGAGACATTATACTGTATAAAAAAGAAACATCCGCGAGGGAGAAAATTCACGATTTCCACGGTACCGCGTATAAATCTTTTCGACGAAAATTTCTTATTACCTTTGGTACTTTTTCCTTACAGTGGAACCTAGTTTAAAAGATCAAAACGGCGAAGATCTGTGTCATCTGTGAACGGTTTATGCTTTTATTTTTTCTGCAGGAAACTACCTTGATAGATACAGAGCATCACCGGGAAAAACACTCCTGTTGGCCGCTGATCAAACAGTACCGAACATTAATACAGCGAACTTGTGTGCAAAACAGTGTAACAGAGCTAATACGACCTGCAAGTCATTTGAATACTGTAGTAACACAAAGTCTTGTCGTTTACTTAGCAAACATCAACTTGATATACCAACAACTGCAATTTCTACAAGTCCTGTTTGTAGCTTCTACTCACGTAAGTAATTCAATTTATAGTGCGTCAAGTTGACCTTTAATTTGAATATTCAAACAGACACATTTCTGTAATCTGTTTCATAACCTATAAACAGGTGATTGGCCTATCCATAGGTTCCAATACCTTTTTGTGAAGACTTCTGGGTGCAGTCTCTCCCATACGGGCCACTGGCCGGTGGAGTAATGTAGTATTACTCTCATACCCCCTTCGCCGTTGAAGCATAATTTGCAATCATCCGCAGGGGCCTTGGTGTCCCCACTACTATCTGTCCATAGCTGGCTAGGTTTGGAATTAGAGTTTTCCTTCTTTTAGACGAGCTTTCTTTCCAAGGATAACGAGTCCCATCTACCTGAAGCTCTGGTTTTAATGCGCCAGTGACTCGCATTTGTCCCTTCTCAAATTTATTTATTTGTTTTTATTGCGATAAGTGAATTGATGTTAAACAATCAGATTGCCATTATTTACATGTATTTTCATTTCATTCTCTTAAATTCCAGGGGAATACATCGATGATTTCCAGGAGTTGAGAGGAATGACGTCATCATCTGGTCGAACACTTAATTTTGTAAACGTTTCCAGTGATGCTTGTGCCAAGTTATGTGTGGAAAATGAAGAATTTTTATGTCAAAACTTTGCTTATTGTGCCCCTACTGGAACATGTCTCATAATGGCTGATCTTGCCAAGAAAGGGAAAAATATTGCTGCAAGCCAATATTGTAGTGTGTTCCTACGTAAGTATAATATAATAAGGTTACGTTTACTGTATGTGTCACAAGGTGAAATTATTAATACACCTGTTTCAATTTTGCAGCATTAGACTGCAATTTAGGAATAGCATTCCTGATCAGTAGTGCGCGGACCAAAATTGAATTTCAAATAAAAAAATACAAGGGTCAACTTTATTTAAAAAAAATCCACCTAATTGATTTAAAACTCATTCATTTGTTTTAACTACTCACGATTTATAAAAAAAAAAACGTTTTGCCATTATGTCCAGTGCTCATCCACAATCAATCTGCGTTTATTTTGATGATTTCATAGTCTTAGTTCTTATTATGGTTGTGTTGTTTCTTGTTCTTGCTTTGACCAAATACATGTGTTTGGGTTATAAAATTAAGAGCCACACTAACCAGAATTAATGGTCAACTGGTTGATTGATACAAATCATCCTTTCAAGTTTCTTAGGAATTATAATTATTTCCACTATACTATCACTTCTTTGTAAGGGTTACATAAAGGAAGCAATTTGTACTGCATCACTTAGCACAATGTTATCCTTAAGTGCAGTGCCGTGAATAGTCCCTCGTCATTGTGTGTATGTCAAATTATCGTTGTGGCGTACAATGTATATGGTACAAGTGGTTATTTTCAAAGAACTTTTACTTTTAACCAGAAATAAGGAAAGTACAAATTATATGACCAGTAGCAAACGGTTTGTAAATTTAACACAATTGTTTTTGTTGGTTTTTTTTGTCAAATATAGAACAAATGAATTCTTTTTAAAACATAACAATGCTTAACAATATCTATTATCTCCCTTTACTTGTTAACAGGAAGATACTTTCCTAGAGGAAGCAGATTCAGTAATGCACAAAATGGGCAGGCGCAGCCACAAAGTAGCAGTTCCGGATACAGTGGAGGTATGGAGAGAGAGAGAGGGAGAGAGAGAGAGGGAGAGAGAGAGAGAGATTAATAAAAGAGGCAAAATAATGCCCAATGACAGGTGTAAATAATATAGAATAATTTACATCAGATTTCAAAACAACTGACAACATGCACATTTCTAATCAAATCGTAGATGGTTAGTCATTTAATTATCATTATTATGTCCCTTTACAAAGCGGGGCGTATACAATTCGTTTAATAATCTGTATTTACCGCAATCAGCATTCCAGTTAAAGCTGTCTATAAAGGCCACCAAAGTGGCCCTTATGGACAGGTGACCCTTATTTACAGGTTCAAATAGCATATATGAAAAACAAATGCATGGCTCTTGTATAGAACTGGCCTTAAAGGCATGTTAACTTATACAGTGCAGTTTATTATTATTATTATTATTATTATTATTATTATTACATGTATTATAATCATTATAGTATTTGCTCCATTTGTTGTCCGCTATTTTTCTCGAAAATTAATAAATCTTTATGAAACTTCCCGAGAACAATCTTGGGTGAAGTTGATGCGTCATTGCGGATTCATATTTTGATCATGCACATGGTATTGTCTCAAAACGTTTGGGTTTAGTTTCGTGACAGTTTTAAAAAATCCCATATGAGTAAGAACGTGTTGGATACTGTGGTCAATCACATATTTTTCATAACTTTTTAAGTGTTAACAGTGACACGTTCATAAGTGTTATCAATGTATTCATTCTGATAAAAATTAAAAATGTACAGTCCAATATCAAGGAAAGCCTTCACTTAATATGGCTCCGAACTACGAGGAATAAATAACAGTTGATAAAAATGTTGCGTTTACAGTCTTGTATTAGGAAAGGCTTTTACTTAACATGTTAGCTGCCAAAACAAATAAAAAGTTAAAAAAAGTTAAAAAAAAAAAAAAAAAAAAAAAAAAAAAAAAAAAAAGTCACTAAGACTCTTAATAAAGCATAGGCAGTGAAGGCATCACGATGTTCATTCATAGAAATAAAGACGTAATACATTTTTCGCATAGAGCATATAAACATATAACGATGTACATTTTAGAAATAAAATCGTAATGCACTTTCTACTTTCAGGTTCTATGGCGGGTCTGGCTTTAGCTATGTTGATTATAGGACTTGGCCTTGGAGCTGGTATATTGTTTTTTATAAACCGTCGTAAAGAATTTGCATCAAACGATATGTCAATGACATCTAACTTTGTCAAACACGAAGAAGAGGCCACGTGATATATCGTTCTCTTTTTTTATCCAATAATAATGACATTATTACTCCGTGGAAGTTTTATATATGTACATGTGTAAAACTCAAATATATTTTGTTTTGAACTTTGGTCAATAAATTGCATTCATTTAAGGTGCTTATCGCAAAAGATATGCGATATGTATATATATTTTTAGAATACTGCGTCAACGTTTTTGGCGTATTAGAGGGGACAGTTTAAAAATGTCATTGTATTCTGTCCGTTTGTAGTTAGAAAATCAACCTTTTTCGAAAATACATACACCTCATCAACAATACATAAAATACTCCATTAGTAACTACGTTTTAATAAACATTGTGTAGTATTGTTGCTATGGCAATGCGATTTTCTTTTAAATGCACTTCATGGTGCAAACGTAACAAGGCTAAAACTTACAAAAGGTTAAAGGTCATTAATGATCATTGAAACATATAACCCCACTTTGATTTATACTAAATTTCAATTATTGGTTTTTAAACAAAAACAGGTTTATTTGTGTTAGAGCACTTGACAAAAATGAGAGTTGGAAAATTCGCACATTATATCTTATTTATTTAATATATATATGTTGTTGAACAGGGTAAATTTTCCAACTTTATTTACATAAGAGTTACATTTACTATGCAGTACAAAATAAATAATCAACAGAAAAATGTGTATCGGGGTATAACCACATGTATCATTATTTAAGAGTGTAATTTTAATTAACTAATTTAAATTGTTCTGTTTTGAGGTATATTAAAATAACTCTTTGATGATATTATATTTTAGAATTGCTTTTTGTTTAGTTTTGTTTTTCAAATCTTACAAAGGATACCCCCGCAACTGATTCATGTACAGGCCATAACCGTGTTGTTCAATCTTCTACATTCTATATTTCAAATTATTTATTAAATAAATCATTATTTCAAGTTTTTATTTTAATATGCGTGTACGGGACACCTCGTCTCATGGTGATACACCTAATGTACCAAATATGGTATATTTATGTCGACTAATATTACAAAAAAGTTATGGTTCGAAACGAATCTTCACAGACAGATAGGCGGACGGACGGACGGATGGACGGACAAACGGGGTGATTCCTATACCCAGATTTTTTTTTCGCGGGACATTAGTATTACTTTTTGGGTCGTATTGGTTTAGTTTTAGTCTTATGGGATTTGTTTTTAAATTATTCATTGTTTTGGGAATTGTACACGTTCTAGGATTAGGGACCTACAATTATATGGATCATGTAAAAGGGTACCATTTTACCATTCCGGTGTTTATTCAAAGGTTTTCGGCATTGTCTATTTAGGTTAGCCTTCAAACCCAAGACCTATTAACACTCTGGGTTCGAACCCGGTCAACCGCTTGGTACCAGTATTATGGACTGAATTGTCTGTTGTATTAATAGTTATTTTTTTTAAAGTTGAGGACAAGTGTACTGGTTGGAAGGTAGAAATAAGTTTGTACGAGTACAAAGCAGATCAAAAACACTTGCACAAAACTCTTCCAATAAATACACTTGTGTTTTGATAAATCATCGTCACAAAAAGCTAACAATGTTGATGCGGCATATCATGTTTCAAATCTATTTTTTCCTTGTTTATTAATATGGAGTAGCTATGATTGCGCTGATTTCTGCAAAAATACTACCAGCTACAAAGGTCTATACTTGATAAGCAAATCAAAAAACAAATGTACTAATCCATGTTCGAACCACAATCCAGAAGCAAAGTAAAATCTTCGAAACTAACAAGTTAGGTTAACACGTGAACTTCCACCAGGGAAGCAAGGCCGGGTGCTCCGAAAGGGTAATCCCCTCCTGTTTAGCTAACTACATCCGTCACGTGTGTAATGAAAATTGAATGAAAGGAACATGGAATTTATTGGACGTCAAATATATCCAGGGACACAGTCAACAATAGTGTGATGACGGCCATAAAATTGTCATAACGCACATATGTAAAAACCGGTATCCTTTAAAGGAGGGTCTAACTTGCCGAATGGTCAAAACCGCCTCTCGTCTACTAAGTTCGAATCTCTCTTTGGACAGATCCTAATGCGAGAGAGTATGTATGTTCGCTTCCTGAAGGTCGTTGATTTTCTCCGGAAACTACCTATGAACTTACCGCCTCGATATGAAAAATAAGAATCTTGACTGGAGCGTAAAACGCCATTGTTCCACTCTATAATGCCACAACTTTAAATGGTGGTTAACTGACATAAACAATCGTTATACTTTGCGCAAGAACAAACATTGCCAAAACAACCCATATATTTTACATCTTTAGCTGTCTATTTAACAAATTGATTTCAAGATGTTTAATACTAGTAATAAATATAGTTAAACCATGGGGAGGGGGGGGGTGGTTATATGCCGCTGTAACTTCGGTTAAGATTAGTATGCAGGGTACATTAGTTCATTGCTTGATAATTTAGTCATTATTTGATTCAATTTCAAACTATCAATTACAATGAATTTGTCACTATTTTTAAGCATGTGTCTTTAGTTTGATGGGATTTAATTGTTTAGGTATTTGCATAAAATAAAGGTTCACCAAATATCCTGTAATATACAAGAAACGAACATTTACTTATCAATCAACTAAGCTAACTAAGCGTCAAATGATAAAAGGCCGGAGTTGACATGCGGAAGAATATATCACTAGTTGTTTTGTGATTATTTCTTTAATAAAACATAAACATACCAGTTCATGTTCAAATCAAAATCCTTAAAGTCAAGTGAAAACTTTGAAAACTGGCGAATTTAGCTGGGCATGAAGTTCAACCTGGGAATTGAGGTCGATTGCTTCGAAAGGATATGCACCTCATAGCTAGCTAAACTATTACGCCGATTGCTATGCCTTCCTAGCCTTTTATTGAAGGAGGTTAGAATCGACGTTTTTTCAGATCTATTAGGCTATTTATTCCCGTCTATCCGACAACCGGTGTCATTTAGTCGGTTTAAACCGAGGTGCCATTTGGCAAGGTAACACCCAAAAGTAAACAAGACTTTTGCAACATTGAAAAAATCTGTAAAAGAGCATTGATCCAATAGTTGCATAAGAAAGGGTTTGCACCTAAGGATATTCATACTCGTTCGGTAACAACACTAGAAAAGGTTTTCCTCTTATGTTACACTACAAAGACTTGAGGCTGACCACTGTCACTTTTTGAACTCCAGAAATGGCCAATAAAGTTTATAATATTGTTATGACTGACAGGCAAGTTACACAAATATAATAAGACATTACAGTTGGCATTTCACAGGAAAGACTACAATCCATTTTGAAAGTCCGAGAAATGCCAAGATTTCTGACAATTGATCATGCATGCCGCGTGCTAAACTAAACGCAAAGGTAGATCCTACTATCATTCTTTAGTATCCGATATTATGAATGAAACGCGAGTCGATCATTTTAACATCAAACGGCAGTCTAAACAATAAAAACCACCTGGTTCATCCCCACCGAAAAAGACAAAAACTGTTCATCGTCTGAAAAAGTTTTGGTTTCGGTTTTCCAGGACGCTTATTCAAAAAGGACAATAAATGCATATATCATGCATCACTTCACTGTGTAAAAAATGATTTAGCATCCGCCTTATTCGCCTGATCTGGCTCCATCAAACTATTTCCAAAACTGCAAACGGTCATACCCGTTACTCGGTTTTAGTAAGATGATGATGACGCCATACATTTAGTGGAAGATTTTGTAAACTAAAACGCACTAAATCATCCAAAGAAATCATCCAATCTAGCAAGCTAAACTAAAACGCAACAACTCCACCAGCAAGCCAACCAACCTACAAAGCAACACAAAAACCAAACTACTACACAACTAAAACAAACAACAAGTCAAGCAACTAACCAAACAGCCAACCAACGAAAAAAATCAACTGAGCCAATAGCTAGCCAATCAACGATAAAACAAGATACCAACCAACCAAACCATCACAACAAACTATGAAACATCCACACTAAAAACAACACACCAACCAAGGTAAAAAAATCCTTCAAAACAAAAAATAAAGCAAGCAACCGAACAACCAACCAACTTACCTACCACCTACCTTACCAACCATTCAGCCAACCCGACAAGCAAGCAACGAACGAGCAAACCAACCAACCAACCAATGGTCAAACAACACGACGACTTACCAACCAAACGACCAGCAACCATCGAATCGACCTCACCACCAAAGAACACAACCAACCAATGAAGCGACAAATCAACCAAACAAGAAACAACCAACCAACATATCCTACCAACCAAGCAACAAACCAACCAACCAATCACCCTACCAAACAACTAGTAACAAACCGAATGACGAAAGAACTAACCAATTGCAACAGAACGACTAACCAACCAATTAACCAACCAACATACAAACCAAACGATCAAAGAACCAACCGACAAACGACCAAACAAACAACCAACCAACCAATCAAACAACCAAATAAAAACCACCAATGATAACGACCAATCAAAGCTACAAGCAACCAACGAACCAATAAAAACTTTGCATCCAAAAAAACACCTTACTAACCAACTACCCCAAAAACCAAACAACCAAACTACCAACCATCAATCAATCAATCAATCAATCAATAAATAAAACCACCTACCAAGCAAACAGCCGTCCTACCTATCCCAACAAACCAAGCAAGCAATAAACAGACCAACCAACAAATCAAACTACCAAATAACTAAAGAAACAACAACTAACTGACCAACCAACCAAGTGGCCACGTCATGTCAATATCAATCAATATTTGTTAGAACACTTAATAATATTTATCCTATTCTTTACTTGATTTTTTAAAATTGCAGCGGATAGCTAGAAGAAAATAAATAAAGTAAGAACAACAACAAGTATTAAACACACGACACCACATATAGACAATTCAGAGTCATATTGTATAATTTCTTTTTCTGAAAGTAAACTACAATCTTCATTCAGTAAGATATGTCCTATATTCTGTTAATTTTATCATCAAATTGTTTAATGCTCTACAGATATGGTTTATCTGTTATATTTGTATAATATAGTGTAGAGATATGAGATGCATATACCCTATTTTATTTATATACAAATGCAGTGATAACCTGTACACGAGTACGGGCCCTGTATACACCGGGTAGATATCTGTCTGGTACAGAGTTCATCACATGAAGAATTAGGGTGGAAAATAAGGATCATAATGAAGGTTTGTAGCATCATATATTCGTTATTCTTTCTTTATAAGAACAAAAAAGTAGAAGATTTTTGCTAGAATATTTTTTATTGAATCTTGCTATATTTAGCCTTTTTCTTTTTATTAGACTCTTGCAACACACAGTCATAATAAATTGAGGAGGATGAGAACCCTAAGCTCGTTAATCACTACCTTTTTAAGCAATATATTTTTATAAAGCGCAGTTTTCGCCAAATAACTTGCGTTCTTATATCTTTTCTTTATTTCATATTACTGTTTAATTTGTCTTAAAGCATGTTATACAACTATGTGTTGACAGCGACATAGCTGGCATTGACAAAAAAAAACTGAAATAGAATTTAACAAATTCTAAAAATCACGCCTTAGGCGCTAAGTTGTAAGCAGGATTTACATCCGCATTTTTTTATTTCGTTTTAATATAACAGAGGCTTAGAACCTCTACTATCTTATTGTATGATTGTATTACTTAACCTTCTATGAACTCGCAATACTACGTCATGCCACCTAACTCATGCATATATAAGCATATAGTTGTGGTAACTTGCCAGCAATGATACAAATGCATGTTTTATAAATAAAGTAAAAAATATCCTTACAGAAAATGACAAGACTCCTTTAATGCAAATAAGAAATTGTCTTTTTGATTGGTGATTTATATAGAAGTAACACAGTTGTAGATGAAAAAAGGTACACAGGAAAAACAGGAAAAACAGGGAAGAAAATGAGAAATAAATAGGCAAGGAAAGATAGGCGAAAACACACATTGAGAACATCCGCCGCACTGAATATAAAAAATGAGTTTTATGTCCCAAAATAGGCAAACAACACTGACCTGTCTGTTTGACCTTTCATTAGGAATATTTATATAGATATATCCATCCATTATAAGGGTTGTGTTAATACATTAACAGTGTTCGTGTTTAGCACTTCTCATTATATAGACGAAATAAACACGTGCGTTCCCTATATTATAGGGTTATTGAACTAATATTGTAAAATATTGTCCCTCGTTGACTCGACAACGTTGACTTGAGTCAACGAGGGACAATATTTCAAAATATCAGTTCAATAACCCTTTTATTATATAGCAAAAAAAAATTCATTTACTTCCGTCAAGTATTTCATGTAAATACCATTTTGTTTACAATACATAAATATTACGCTATAGCGCTAGTTCTTGTAAATGGATATAAGAACTAGTGCAATATGACAAACAACACAGCGATGACGTCGACAACAATCGTATGACGTCATAAACGACAGCGTCATGTGACAAAGCGAAATGATTCGGGAAACATCGGACTGGAACAAAGTTAGCGTGCAAATATCGGTATATATTGCACGCTAACACCTCGGGATTTAACGTTTAATTTCTATACGAAGCATATATTACTATATAATAATTATATATACTGGTTCATAATAAATATTTGAACTCGTGGTCAATCGAACAGGTCAATGTTGTTTGCTTATACCTTTGACGTTAAACTTCTCATTGATTGACAAATCTTTATCAAGCAATACTTAAGTTTAAACTGATGTTATTTTGATATCCTTGTTGTAGGCTGCAGTGTGTCTGTGTGTCCTTGTAGCGTTAACATGGAAGAAAACAGATGCTTCCACCTGTCAAGCACCTACGGCAGCTCCCGGGGTCGGTAAGTTGTAAACGTGTTTTTTCTTGGATTTTGTTAATGATCATACCATGCACACCACAGACTTATCATTACTTGTCTTTTTCGGTTTGTGCCGTTTTTGTTTTTGGGTTTTTTTTGTCAAAAGCTTTTTTACTACATTTTGTTTAATTATTAGATTTTAATAAACATTTTTTGCACACGACTTATAAGGATATTGGTAAATTGATTATCTTGGTCATTGGGCTCTCAAATGGCAAATAATTCATTAACATGACATTTTGTTTTTGTGAATACTTTCGTAACTAGTCAGACGCTTTACTTTTCCGTTATACTGGTCAATGGTTTTTATACAAAATAAACCAGGCATCACAAGTGATACTAATCCCCGGGAATATTGATATTTCACTCAAAGAGCAATAACTCTGTCAAATTATGTTCGCCAGTCAGAAAACACGAATAAGTTCAAGATATTACAATGATGAACTCGTACATCAAGTTTTATTAAATTCTGCTTAGAAATAAACATACTAATTCAGGTCAAAATCACAACTCCAAAGCGAAGTAAAATCAAACATTACAATCCACGTCCAAATCACAATCCCTAAACCAAACATTACAATCCACGTCCAAATCACAATCCCTAAACCAAACATTACAATCCATGTCTAAATCACAACTCCAAAGCGAAGTAAAACCAAACATACCAATCCATGCCCGAATCACAACTCCAAAGCCAAAGTAAAACCAAAAATACCAATCCATGTCCAAATCACAACTCCAAAGGGAAGTAAAATCAAACATTACAATCCACGTCCAAATCACAATCCCTAAACCAAACATTACAATCCATGTCTAAATCACAACTCCAAAGCGAAGTAAAACCAAACATACCAATCCATGCCCAAATTACAACTCCAAAGCGAAGTAAAACCAAACATACCAATCCATGCCCAAATTACAACTCCAAAGCGAAGTAAAACCAAACATACCAATCCACGTCGAAATTACAACTCCAAAGCCAAAGTAAAACCAAAAATACCAATCCATGTCCAAATCACAACTCCAAAGGGAAGTAAAATCAAACATTACAATCCACGTCCAAATCACAATCCCTAAACCAAACATTACAATCCATGTCTAAATCACAACTCCAAAGCGAAGTAAAATCAAACATACCAATCCATGCCCAAATTACAACTCCAAAGCGAAGTAAAACCAAACATACCAATCCATGCCCAAATTACAACTCCAAAGCGAAGTAAAACCAAACATACCAATCCACGTCGAAATTACAAATCCAAAGCAAAAGTAAAACCAAACATACCAATCCACGTCCAAATTACAACTCCAAAGCGAAGTAAAACCAAACATACCAATTCATGTCCAAATTACAATCCCAAAGCGAAGTAAAACCAAACATACCAATCCACGTCCAAATTACAACTCCAAAGCCAAAGTAAAACCAAACATACCAATCCCTGTCCAAATCACAACTCCAAAGCCAAAGTAAAACCAAACATACCAATCCATGCCCAAATTACAACTCCAAAGCGAAGTAAAACCAAACATACCAATCCACGTCGAAATTACAAATCCAAAGCAAAAGTAAAACCAAACATACCAATCCACGTCCAAATTACAACTCCAAAGCGAAGTAAAACCAAACATACCAATTCATGTCCAAATTACAATCCCAAAGCGAAGTAAAACCAAGCATACCAATCCACGTCGAAATTACAAATCCAAAGCAAAAGTAAAACCAAACATACCAATCCACGTCCAAATTACAATCCCAAAGCGAAGTAAAACCAAACATACCAATCCACGTCCAAATTACAACTCCAAAGCCAAAGTAAAACCAAACATACCAATCCCTGTCTAAATCACAACTCCAAAGCCAAAGTAAAACCAAACATACCCATCCATGTTCAAATTACAACTCCAAAGCCAAAGTAAAACCAAACATACCAATCCACGCCCAAATTACAACTCCAAAGCGAAGTAAAACCAAACATACCAATCCACGTCCAAATTACAATCCCAAAGCGAAGTAAAACCAAACATACCAATCCACGTCCAAATTACAATCCCAAAGCGAAGTAAAACCAAACATGCCAATCCACGTCCAAATTACAACTCCAAAGCCAAAGTAAAACCAAACATATCAATCCATGTCCAAATCACAACTCCAAAGCCAAAGTAAAACCAAACATACCAATCCATGTTCAAATTACAACTCCAAAGCCAAAGTAAAACCTAACATACCAATCCACGCCCAAATTACAACTCCAAAGCGAAGTAAAACCAAACATACCAATCCACGTCCAAATTACAATCCCAAAGCGAAGTAAAACCAAACATACCAATCCACGTCCAAATTACAACTCCAAAGCGAAGTAAAACCAAACATACCACTCCACGTCCAAATTACAATCCCAAAGTGAAGTAAAACCAAACATGCCAATCCACGTCCAAATTACAACTCCAAAGCCAAAGTAAAAACAAACATACCAATCCACGTCCAAATTACAACTCCAAAACCAAATTAAAGTAAAACCAAACATACCAATCCATGTCCAAATTACAACTCCAAAGCCAAATTAAAGTAAAACCAAACATACCAATTCATGTCCAAATTACAACTCCAAAGCCAAATTAAAGTAAAACCAAACATACCAATCCATGTCCAAATTACAATTCCAAAGCCAAATTAAAGTAAAACCAAACATACCAATCCACGTCCAAATTACAACTCCAAAGCCAAAGTAAAACCAAACATGCCAATCTATTCCAAATCACAACTCCAAAGCGAAGTAAAACCAAACATACCAATCCATGTCCAAATTACAACTCCAAAGCCAAAGTAAAACCAAACATGCCAATCTATTCCAAATCACAACTCCAAAGCGAAGTAAAACCAAACATGCCAATCCACGTCCAAATTACAACTCAAAGCCAAAGTAAAACCAAACATACCAATCTATTCCAAATCACAACTCTAAAGCGAAGTAAAACCAAACATTCCAATTCATGTCAAGATTACAATCCCAAAGCAAACTAAAAACAAACATACCAACCTATGTCTAAATCAAGATCTCAAATCAAAGATTGGCAAATTAATTTAAACCCTTCTACCAAGTAAGAGAAGTCTGGTGCTCTGGAAGGGTAAGCATCTCCAGTTTAGCTAGCTACTTTCTTCACGTGTGTAATTAATATTAAAACGTACGGAACATGGAACTATTGAACGTCAAATATATTCAAGATAATTTTGTATACAGAGACATCATACTTCTCAATGTTTGAGGGCCTTTATTTCTGAGTCAACAATAGATTTGCCGGTAAGCATGTAAGGGTGTGCATTGTCTGTTATGTAGTGTATTTATTTATACCTTCCTACTTTTTCAGCGCCACCATTACCAGACCTACCTCAGTCATATCAAGCTAGGGTAGAAGCTACAATAATGGAAAAGAATTCTAGTGTCAGCGCCGAGGAATACTTTGATGGTCCGAATAACAGGGCTACCTTGACAATGATGAAGGAAGGACTTCAATTCAAACTTGTTTATGATTACGCACATGATCAACTCTTCTATATTTTGCGTAAGTTATACTGAGTTATAAGAAGTGGCCTCGGTTTCGCAATCATTCCTTAGCTAAGATTTTCCTTTACTTAAA
Source organism: Anadara kagoshimensis (assembly GCA_021292105.1). NCBI lineage: Eukaryota > Metazoa > Mollusca > Bivalvia > Arcoida > Arcidae > Anadara > Anadara kagoshimensis. The sequence goes on along the minus strand of CM037860.1, from coordinate 17,689,240 downwards.
TTTAGCAAATTTTGATATTCTCTTTTTGGAACTATTGATGAATATTTTTGTCAAAACTAAATGCAAATGTTTTATAATCTTGAGGTCATTTAAAAAAAAACACCTTAATTCCTGAATATTGTGAAAATTAACAAAATTATGAAGATTTGAAATTTTGCAAGTGAAGGAAAATCTTAGCTAAGGAATGATTGTGAAACCGGGACCTGTTCTTTTTAATCTAACATGTTTATGCGCACATGTGTTCAAATTAAGATTTTTTCATAAAAAAAACATTTTTCCGAGACGGAATTGGATTAATACCTAATCCGCATACAATTATGAATGTTATATAATTATACAGCATGTATAAAAAATCATATTCATAATCAAAAGACAATCACGTTTTGTCAATTTCGGAGTTGATAATTTCTCTTAGAGACTTGGCAAGCCTAATCTCTGACTGAAATCTCAAACCCTCAGGAAGGTTTTTTTCCATCCTACATAGATATTCCAAATTGATTGTTATATTCTGTATATTATAAAATTTACTCTTGCAATTTAACATTACCCAAAGTTAACATAATTCGTAAAAAATATAGGAAGCATTAATAACCTACTTTAGAATAGACTAAATAATTATTAGAGGATATTGATTGTAAATTTGAGTCAGTCTTGGTACAAACCCGGTTAAGGAAACCGGTTAAATTAGCAAAATTACCAGTATAGGTTTTAAAGACTTTTAGTCTACAATCTGACCTTATATACAAGATACCAGGTACAAGATATTTCCATCTGTTTCGAAACACTTCAGTTTTTTCGTCCGTGTTAGCGGTTATATTTAATCGTTGTCAACAGATAATGAAAAGTAACTGCAAAACAACTACTGACTCGATCAAATGCTTGACGAAAGCCAACAAATGCATAATAGAGCTTTGACTTTCGTTGTAATATATGTATAAATGTTTACATTTGTGATGTTTTAATGTATTAAACTTTGTTTAGGACCAGATGGCAGTTATAGGAGTATATTTTTAATGTATTAAATTTTGTTTAAGACCAGATGGCAAATGCCATTGCCAATGTGACGTCACTCATCTCCTCCTTGCGGCTATACGCGTGACGTCATTGATTGGCTGTTCCAGCGATTGGAAATACATGCCAAACACGACAGTGTTTTAAAGTTTTTTTATTAAAATACCAAAATAAAATTTTCAAAAAACGGGAAATGTAAATATAACCATTGAACTGTCTAGAAATGGCGTTTATAGTGCTATAACTGTCATTGCCGTGCAAGGCAAACTAACCATAATGCGCGTTTGCTTTTCTAAACAGTTCAATGGTTAATTAGAGCACGGAATACAAACATTTCATCTGCAGTTAAACTTACATGCCTGAAT